>PRKT01000328.1:378483-394876 GCA_003671525.1 Saccostrea glomerata
TCTGTCAATGCTTACTTTTCCCAGGCCAAGTAATTCCTAATCATGCAAATATCTGTATTACTGAAATTGTTAATCAAACTGCATATATACTGTTTTTAGAATTTCGATCTGTACAATGCACCTTTACTTACATTATTTAACAATAAAATTCTAATTTTTATAAAATCTAATTAATGCCTATTTATTAAGGGTTATCGATTCAATTATTGGCCGATGATCAGTCGGTTAGGGTCAACCCATGCTGCCGATTAATCGACTCTGAGTTTCAACCGATTTGACAACACTAGATGACCATGCATATTAAAGTTTTGTATGTGTAAATCAATTTTAATTAATTTAAAATTCATTCAAAATAAAAAAAAAATTAAATTATTATATTATTTTTTTTATTGCTTAAAAGGTGAGACCTAATGTAAGAATAATGTCTATATAATGAAGTTGTCTTTCGAGCTAAATGTCTGCTCATTTACATATATAGTTTTATTGTTTAGACACAAAAAGTTCAGTTTCGGATTTGTGAGAATGTAACAGAGAGTTGTCTCTCTTTTTACATACTGGTATTGTGCTTTACATGTTCCATGCAATGAAAAAAAACCCAGAAAATCCTGTGTCTACCTTTATAATTTTGTGATATTTATCAGGAAATTAACAATTTCAGTCCTCCCCCCCTCCCCCCAAAAAAGACTTTTGAATGAATGACCCATCACAACAAACATTGTTAGAGCGGATTAACTTTAAATCACTTAATTACCAAATATATTGATTTATTTAATTGGTGTATAAATACGAATTACAGATTCTGAGACAAAATTGAGTTATTTATCATCTGTATTTTCTAAAAACTTCTAAAATTAAAGTTTTTAAGTTAGCAGTGTGACCTAGTACCTTAGGACATTAGCCTATTGAGGGATAACTTAGTTCGATGCTCGAGTGAATTCACCAACAACAGGAAAACAGACTTTGATTATTTTAAAATCTTTTAAAAGGAATGTGTTGTTTTGTATTAGGGTGCTTGAACCAGGTATGCTGTCAGTGTCACTTCATTTCAAACATTATTCCTGACCCAACCTCAGCCTAGGAGACTGAATTGAATTCTTAATACTGTACAATAATTTAGTCTAGTATTTTGTGATGTTTTGAACTCCACTAATTAAGAGATTTGGGAATTTGTTAGATTTGACATGTTCTATCACAATGCTGACGTCCAGTGAGGTAAGAAATTTCTCTGTCTTATTGATGTACGGGGGATTTAACATATGCATATACAGGAAATAATATTGATCATTTGTTCATGCAGTCAGTATATGTCATATCTTAACTTATAGCTCACCTGAGCTTAGAACTAAAACGGGAATTTCTGATCATCTATTGTCCAGTGTCCACTCGTAAGAGTATAGTTATGTAGCTTTCTGTGTCCTTTATGCCTACCTGATGGGGTAGCTGTTTGTCTGTCTTTTCACCTTTTTGACTTCTTCCAAGGAACCCTGTGTCAATTGTAATCCAAGTTTTCACAAAACATCCTATGGGAATAATATAAATTGTAAAGATGTCATATGATTAGCCATGCCCCTTTCCAAGAGGAGATAGACATTTTGAAAATGTGAGATTAGGAATGGGCACTAACTGTGATCAGAGGTAACAATGGACTATATATAAGACTTGAAAGAAATTTTAGGAACAGCTTGACCAGAAAATGTAAAATTTTTGAGAAAGCTTTCAGTCATAATGTAATTTTTTCAAGTCATGGCATTGGGGATAGGATAAGCTTGCAACTTAAAGGAAACAAAATTAAATGACAGATGTATTTGTGGCAAAATTTACAAATCTACTCGTAAACCACAATAGAACCATATAAATTTGCAAATATTTCCAAGTTGTGTGAATTCAATTTCAATTGACTAGAGTTCCTCAGGTGAGCCTTGTGGTCCACGAGCCTTCTGTTATGTACAATTTGTGCCTTGCTAATTACTACACAATCCATTCTATCTTAAAGATGTACAGTATGCCATCATGGTTCTGTAGTGGAAAGAGAATTAATACTTGGAAGGAATATATACACTGGATTCTGAAACCTGTTGTGCATGTTTTGCAGGCCATAATTTGATAGCATGTGTTCTGGGCTTTGTATGAATGCCAGGAGTTAATAATACTTAATTGTACTTCTCTTGTTTACAACTACCTGTTTCACATTATACAAGATCTAATACACTTTGATTTAAATAAAAAGTATAAAAGACTGGCAGAAAAAATGGTGAAGGACTTGTGCAAGGGTAGTGCAGTCAATTTCACTGAAGCATTTGTACAATTGAATATTTTCCTTGTCCCTATAATATATATATATATATATCTATTAGCAAGAATTGATGGATGGATTAACTAATAAAAAAAACGTAAGGAAACATTTGTTTAACACAGAGTTTATTGCTTCCTGATAGTCAATAAAAATTATTTATTTATACTGTACCGGTATATAATAAGTGATATTAATTTTTAATGTTTTATAATTTAAATGGCTAATATGACAGGTACATGTTTAATCTTTCTTTCGAATTAAAGTACAAGCTCAGCTGTTTAATACTTCTAAGTACTTACTTTTAAGACGTTTTTTTTCTCTATGAACGAAGGTTGGATTTTAAAAGTCATATACAGGACATTCTCCCTTCAGACTATGTTTTAGTTGAGTTGTACTAAAAAGGAATCATTGCTTTACCTCCAGAAAGCTACAGAATCTGTGTGGAAGACAAGTTGTTAAGGTTAGAGGAAAACTTTTTGAATTCGTATTTTTAAATATATTAATGGTTTGGGCTCTGAATAGAAATACCAGAGTATAATAACCAAAGTCTACAGTATTTATTACCTACTTATGTAAAAAAAAAAACCCAAAAAAACCAAAAAAAAAAAAACGAATATATGTGATTTTACAGTATGTAGATTAGATAAAAAAAAATATCAGTTGCCTTAAATCTCTTGGGATGAGGCTAGATTATTAAATTAATTGTCATATACAATGGAAGCAAATGAGCCTAAAAAAATGACCTTGGCCAGCATCTTTGATTATGAATGTAGATAAGTGAAATTTTTTTTTATTAAGTCCATGCCATTGCAGTGTTTATGCAGGTGTAAGAATTGTGGAATAGTAAAAAATGAATAACTCTGTGTAAGTAAATGTGCCTTCTCTTCTTCATTCAATTTTCAGTCTTAAAGTATCTAATACTTATGTCTGGGGAATAAGATTTGCAATGTCTCTCCAGGTCTGATGTTGTCTTTGATACCATTGTCCATAGGTTGGCTGGTCAGAATTCATCAGAGTTCATTCCTGTGCCTCTGTAACCAGGGTACCTGTTACTGTAAACCAACTTTTATTTGCGACAACTTTATTTCGCGATTCATCGAGGGTGAGCTAGTTCGCGACGATTAATTTTCGCAATCAATCCTTTCTGGATTTGTAGTCAATAGACACAGAAATTTACAGGAGCGGTTCGCGGCGAGAAATATTCGCGATGAAGATGCTCCCGTGAACTTCGCGAAAATTTCTCGCACGCAAATAAAAAATGATTTACTGTATCTGTCTATATATCTGTCAGAAGTTTAATCTTTTGAGATTTATTAGTCTTGTGTCTAGTGTTCATTCATGTGTTTAAAAAAAAATACATATTGTAAGTCAAATTATAGATTTAATTTTTTTTTAAGGGAGAAAAATTGATATTCTTTAATTACCTTTTTGGTAAGTTAATTCTGGTCTGGATTTGTAAACTTTTACATTATAGAATTATACCGCTACATTATATATGTAGCAGTATTGTGCTTTATATATTGATCAGTGCAAATGATCGCTTATTGAAAGATATGTCCAGAATTATCACTGAATTCATTTTACGTTCTATTTTCTCCTTCCTATTGTTTCATTACCACAAAATTCTATTCCAGTAATGAGGGGATATGAGTGTAATGAGAAGAAAATTGGAAAAAAAAGTATCAGTTTTCCTTCATAACAATTTTGCTATTTCCTCTAATGAAACGTTAATGATTATATTTGTACAAGTTTTTATTACTTTTTATTGATCTTGTTTGAAACTGTACATAAAAGGTTTTTTTTTGCTCTGTAAGTTTTTCTTTGATCTACATTTTGTAAATCATTTCCTTACTGACATCGCAAAAAAAGTAATATTGTCAATTACTTGCATTTTTCTCTCTTCCCACTGAAAATTACCATAAAAGTATATATATAGACACCAGGTCAAAAACGTAAACTTGTCCAAACTGAATTTTTTTTTTAATAAGTGTTTTTAGTTTAAATATCTTTTTTTGAAATATTTTGTCCGTTCTATCATAATCTAGCTTATCTTCATTTTTAGAACTACAGTCTGCAGTGTCAGAGCAGAGATAATTTATCAGTATATGAATGATTTTTATTCCTATCTCTTAAAAAAAAGAAAGAAAACATTCCAAGCATTTCTTGGTGTCTAACTTATTGCAAACAATTTCAAAACTCAATAGACATTTTTTTTTTTGACAGCGGCTGAGATTTTATCTAGAAAAAAATAGAGCTGCAATTAGACTGTATCCTGTTGTGATTATTTAGTTGTCAAGTTTCAAGAATCTGTAAAATAGAATCTTTTCACTTGTGCATATAGAAAGAAGGAAATACAATTATATTATTATATTTATAAATTATTTCTTTTCTTTTTTTTTATACCCACAGTTATCTTTTCAAAATATTTAAGCTCAAGGAAAAACAACACCAGTTTTTATGCTTATCACCATTTATTGTTAATTTGAATTACATACATGTAGGTACATGTAGTATTTAATTAATAATTATCATAGAGGTTCAAATGGGTGACTCTCATGTGTATGAATCATTATAGACAAGAGTGGTCTATCTTTTTACTAGATTTACTTAATGTCAAAAATGTTCTACTTTTTCTTTGTGAAGTGCCTATTAACAGTTTGGAACTAAAGGTCAGGTTCTATTCTGTATCAGCTTATTCTGGACATACATTATATAAAAAATTTGACTTTGTTCTAAAGAAAGTTGCTTTTTTCAACAGGATATAGCATTAATGGTAAAATCAAGTTTCTTAATTATAGACTGTTTAATCATGAAAACCCCAAATAATCACAAAAGATACCATGCTGCTTTTACCCTTCTAATGGAAAAAAACATGCAAAGGTCAAACCAAACCTAATTGACAGGTAATGGGTGGATTTTCTCCTTATTATGATGTACTTTATGAGCAATTCTTATTAAACCCATCACTGGCCATTCCATGCTAGCCACTTTGGTTCCATAATGGAAGAGATTTACGGATCAAATTTCATCAAATTGGTATCCTCTCCTCTTTTTATTGATCTCAATTTTCTGCTGGTGTATATAAAAATGTGGTGGTTTATCACACCTGGCTGTTTTTGAACTGGGAGATCAGAGATAAGGCTTTAGACACGAGGCAAGAAAAAAAGCAGCCAGTAGGCTGCAACTTTGTGTTGGAAGTGATTGCAGTAAATGGTTTTGAAAATTGTTTCTAATTATAACTCAGAGCATCAAAGAGATAAGAAATCGGTGACTAAACCTGCTCTCGGAAATTATTCTTGATCAATGCTGTGGTTCTGGTAAATGGACCAAAGTATAATTGTGAAAATCAAAAATCAGACATGACGACATCTGAAGACTTAATCGAGAGTTTGTTGGTGGGACCCCTCCATTCTGTGACAAAGAGACTGAAGGTGTTGGAGAAACAGAGAAGGGGGTCCTCAGGGAGTGATAGTAGTGTTTGGGATGAAATTCCTGTTTATCATGTGACAGGTTATCAGGTAGGCTTCCTGAAGTCCTTTTTGTCATGTGACGTTTCTTTATTTAGATTACCAGAAGTGTTTGGCAGGAAATTCTTTTTTAATATGTGTTTTGTCATAAGGTAGGTTAACAGGTGTTTGGGATAAAATTTTTGTTTAACAGGTCTCATGTCATAACAGAGCACTCTCCACAAGTTGTTAGTACATGTAGTATGACAGAGGAGTGAATCCCATGTCATGTTTCCATTATATCTTGATTATCCTAGTAATAACTTCAGATTAGATGATGGGAATCTGTTAGCATTGAGCAAAAAAGATGTTTTGAATTTGAGTAAATTGTAACTAAGAATTTTCATGCCTAGCGTACATGTAAGGTTTGATGAGACAAGTGATTTGGTCTGTCTGTCTGTCTTGCTGTGCTTTAAATTCATTTACATACCCATGATAAAAAAAAAACATAATTTGTATTTATTTGTTTAACCAAACTGTAATTTTAATGAAGGCTTTAAAACATTAGGTTAGATGAGAAGAAGTTATGCATATTCTACAAAAGTCTGCATGTTCTATAAAAGACGTAACAATTTCATACTGATCAAGCTTTTATGAGGTTGACCAAGAAAAAAACCCACCTAACAACAATTTTTATAAAATTAATGTACACTTGAAAGGCGAGAAACCATTAGTAAGTGAAAGGTTAGCTTTGATAAAGACCTTAACATTAGATGATCATCACTTTGAAGAAGAATCCATTATACATTAAACATTAGATTCTGACATGAGATGTAGTCCAGAGAAATTCTAAATCATCTGATGGTAAGCCAATGTGTGTCTGTCGATGATTCGAAGAGTACACGTGCTGATACTAAATAGCAAGGCTATAGTGATATTGTAGTGCTCTTGAATTTTTTAGGAAAGTGATTTATTGGAAATTGCGTTATTTGAAATGTTAAAGCACAGTCCTTGATACAAAAAATTAAACATGTAATGAGGCAAGGGGGGAAACATGAGTTAGTACTTTCATTGGACATAGTTTTATGGATATTTTGGCTCTATTGAATAAAAATGAGCATTTTCAGACATGGCTAAAATGGTCATAGATTGAAACATATAGATCTCCTTCGTGAAGTTGCAGAATTATGATTTACATGTCCAAACATTTATCATTCAATATATTTGAAAAGGCAACAATTGCAAAGAGATGCTCCATTGGGTTGACCTTGGAATGCTTTGTCTTAATATTTACATTTTAAACTTGAATTTTGAAAAAAATACCTTAGACATAGGCATGTTTGGCATATCATTTAGGGGCTTTCCAAGTTTCTTTTTTAGCTCACCTGAGCTTTTTTTTGTGGTGTTCTGTCCATCCCTCCATCTGTAAACTTTTCACAATTTCAACTTCTCTTGAACCACTAGCCCAATTTTCAACCAAAACTTGGTACAGTATAAGCATCCTTGGATGATGAGAAGTTTGAATTGAAATAAAAATAGGGTGGGTTCATTCTAAAATCTTTTTCTCAAGAACAAGTGGGGCAGAAAATTGGAAGATTCCTTGGGTACTGTAGATTCTAAATCGCTACTGGGGCTAGGGTGGGGCCACAATTATTTAGAGAAATTAAAAATTAATTTAACACTTAAATATTTAGGGAAAAATCTTTTAAAATCTTCATCTCAAGAACCAGAAAAACTAAAGCTTATTTGGACGCTTGAGGTAATGTAGATTCTAAATTGTTCAAATTCATATCCCCCGGGCGTAGGGTGGGACCATAATAAGTATAACAATGGGGAAAAGCTGGTGAAGAAAAGCTGAGGGCCAAAGTTACTCCAGGTGAGTGTTGTGGCCCATTAGCCTCCCATTTTTGTTTTTTGTTTGTGTGTGTACTTTTCACAGTTTTTCTGGATTTACTGTAAAATTCTTGCTGTGGGTGATGCCTGATGGCTTAATCAGAATGTTATTGATTCAGAGTCCTGTTGCCAAAAATATTGGTATTGATGTGTCAGGTTTTTCCACGTCAAGTGTTTTCACGTATTAATACCAAAAAGATTCATGCATCACTCCAGAAGCAATCACATGCTTGTCATGTTAATTTTTTTGTAAATTAAACTCGGTACCAGTTATCTGTGTTTTAGTCTCTTGACTAACAATTCCATGACTGAGTAAATGTAATTTATGTACTGTAAAATCACTTGATTTGGTGGGATCAAATTTTCATGGTTGAAAAAAAATATGGGTTCGTTCAGATTTAATTTTGTTTCATATGAAGAACTGTTGAATAGTTTAAATATATCATCATGTGAAAAGTTACATTTCATGGTGAACATAAGTTCATGGGCCTCTAATACCTCTAAAACCATGAAAATTAAACTCCAACAAAAATATGTGATTTCACAATATACAGTCAAGTGTGGTCAGTCAGGACGTTCTTGGGCAAAATGTCTGGATTATTGAACTGTCCAGATTAATGTAACATTACTTGGTTTCTAAAAATATGAATTGTATTATTTGTAATCCCACAAATTTTGACTGGATTTAGCTGAAATGTTCAGAATATTGGATTGTACTGCAGTTTATAATTAGCAAGGGAAATGGTTATAAGGACAGAATTTATTTTCTTATGCACAAATCAAAGTAATAAAATGAATATAAAGTTTAATTTTCACTTTTTAGATGAACATTGATTTTCTCGTCCCTTAATAATTCTAGCTAAGCAATGATAAATGCAGGAGAGTGACTTTAATAAGCACTCAAATATTTGATTTGATATAAGATTTATTCTTATATGAAATTGATATAGAGGATGGTTAATATCATCTGTATATTGATATAATAAAAAAAATCATTTTTAACCACTCGGGAAATCGGAAATACTTAAATATAGCCGTGCCCAGTCACTTATATTATAAGGAAATACTTCCCATGTGGAACATTTATAAGCCCTTGTATTAATTTGATAAGTCACAACAGTGAAGTTCTGCATTATAATGGAGTTCAGGGCTTCTATCTCTTCCTCAGCGATTTATCAAAGAAGCCTAAAATCCCCGATGTCAGTCCGATTATTCCATTGATTTGTAGGAAAATACGGAAAATCTTTGAATGTCTCTTGGCAGGCGATGAATTTTGTCTTTGGCAGTGGATGAAGTGTTTATAATGAATTCATTATGGATAGCAAATAATCACATGCATATTTTTTTTGTAACAGTGGGAAAATATTTGTAATTAGGAGGGAAAAAAAATGGACAGGCTGTATTAACGCTAAGAAAACTGGCGTTAATAGACCTTGCTCTAATATAGAGGAATTACTAGCAAAATAACTCTGCATGCTTGTAACAGCTTGTGTACATGCAAGGATTCTTGTTCCCCCAAAAATGTACAAGAAATGACGCAAGGCCAGAGGAAATGAATGTTACAAGGACTGCAGAGAGAGGACACTATTTCACTTGATTTTAAGTGCTGGGGAATTTCACGCTCCAGTGAGAAGTTGTGTTGTAATGTTAAGAGCCATAGGTCGCTCTTCTGATAAGTGTCAATTTACTCCTGAGGATAAGTTTATCAAGTAATGGAGTTTTTATCGTAGTGTGCAGTTTAAAGAGCAATGGCCTTAAATTTGACCAATAATGCACAGTTTATGGAATATATAGTGATAATTAGCTGGATAGTGTATATCACTGTTTTGGTTCAGTGATTTTTATGCGTAAATTCCCTTAATTTATGAATGGACTAAATGAGAACTTGCAGTCTAGACATATTTCTCACCTTTCTTTAACGAAGATGTCTTCTTCAGAGGAAGATAATGTCTTGTCTTCTGCAGCGGCCATTATGATGAGACATGGTCAACGGAAGGACAAATGGTACAAAAGAGTGAGCTCCCACATGAAAGGGGCCTTCAACAGCAAAAAGAAATTGAAAAGGTTCGCTAAGTCTGCCGAGAACCTCAACAGAATAGCTGACAAGTCTCATCGGGTCAAGAATGGCAGGAGAGAAAAGTTAAGTGGGTCTCTGTTGAGTTTGCCTGGACAGTGTAGAACTGAATGGTCCGACAATGAGTCCAACTCGGATCTGGAGCTCTGGAGGGAGAACGGTAATGGTCAGTGGACGGACGGCGTCACGGAACACGATTCTGTGTCCCAGGTGGACATCCAGGTGACCCCTGCAGATACAGACGTGGACTCAGATAAAGGGAATTCTCCCGGTGGTGCCGACCACCACCATAACCACCGTCACCACCATCATCACCACAGTGGTGTCTGCTCAAATAAATTTCTGTGCGTTCCTCACGAAGACTCGGATGGTTCCGATGTGTCGGACATCGAAACAAGGTCTCGGTCAGGGTCTCTGTTTGACTCGGTGTCGGAATCAAGTGTAGACTCCCTGCTTCAGGTGATTTTCTTAATTTTTTTAAAAAAGAAATGTGGAATGAAATAAGGTCTGTTTTATTTTGATTTAATTATTCATACAGCAGTGAAAGTCGAATGATTGATGTCTTATAACACTGACATAGTTTGGCTTAAAGCAATGCATGCATGTTTACACCACACACAGGTATTATGGCATAACATTTCTGTATTTTAAACCATTGATATGTCTGTGTAACTGTATTAAGAAATATATGAGCAGGTAATTAATTTTCCTTAATATTTACAATGTACTAATCCTTTATACAGTATACTGCTAATTTTTTTTAGACACAACAGATTTATTTTGGCACAATTGAATTACATTGTATACATTCATCACTTACATTGTATACTTGTCTTTATAAAAGCAGATGTAAAACCACTGCTGGTTTTCATCAATACTGTTGCACTAACTGCCAGTGACTAGTCACACTGCAGCTAAATTTCTCACTTGATGCTCCGATTTCATTAGATAAACATTGATCACTGGGTAATCAATGCACTAAACTTTCATTTTCTCTGGACATAAATCTGTTAAGTTTCATTGGTTTGTGCAGTGGAAGTTGACAAGGAAGAAAACAAAACCTGAGTTATTTCCTGTCTTTTCTCAAGGAGTAAATATTTAAGATTATGTACATGATGAAAGGGATAAATATTACATAAATTTTTCTGTGACTGTCAAGATTCAGTTACATTAAGGTATATATATACTGGGTATTGTTTCTACAGGAAATGAGGATCCTTGTGTAATGATTTTTGATTCATCGTTGATACTAACACAAGTGACTGGACCACACCATCAGATAAAAGGCTAGACTTGTAACAGCGTTAAACCACTGAATAGTCCCTTGATTGTAGGAGGAGAAATCCAATTGCTCAGTCTCTATCTAAACTTGGATATGCAATACTCTAAAAGGCCCATAGTCCAGGGAGCCTTCATAAAGCTTCCACTTACCAGAGCCAAATAAATTCAGAGCTAGATGAATAGCGTGATTGACTGGAATATAAAAAGGCCAAAGAATTGACGTCTGCCAAAAGCTCGAAAATTTGCAGACAGTGCTTTTCCGAGTGATGGTAATGGGATGTTGCATTGTGTCAAACAGTCGGTAAATACAAGGAGCGCGAGACAGTTTCGGAAATTCCAGAAAATTGACACCTTTTGCATGTCGGACTGTTCATTTAGGATGCACTTTTTTAAAAACTATATTCATTATGTGCTGAAATTGGTTCAATATTGATCAATTATTCATTTGAATTGGATGCACTCATGAATTGTTATTGGAAAGTTATTGTTCTACAATCAACATCCTCCATTAAGACAAGGGACTGAGTTGTGTTGGGATATAAGTATGTGAGAAACTTGTTGAATGTTACGTGAACATAGTTTGATTTTAAAATGTGAAGTGGATGATATCCCTTAATTTTTATCATAAAGTGCATGGATGCAAGTTTTCCTAATATTGATTTCAATGTGTGATAATTGTAATTTTGACGGATGTTAATTTTTTTTTCTTCCCCACAAAAATTATAAAAAGCAGAGGATAATTGTCATATCAGTAGTACAAAAGGGAATTCCAATCAATGAAGCTTTAAGGCTGCTGATGTGATAATCATTGGAGACTCATACAAAATTCATTGTGGTACATTGTTTTATAAAGTTATATGTTTTTCATCAGTAGTTTTTCCATAGGTTGAAGTAGTAGTCTACCTAGTTATAATGTGGTGAAGGAAACAAAAATTGACTGGGTGGGATGTTTTTGATCTGTGGATAATTTTGTTTGTGAATGTTTAATTGTCAAATTTGGGCCAGGTGGAAGTAAATATTGTTTAAAGATGGAGGAAGACGGAACAGGAGAGAATTTACAAGACTCCATGCAGGAGAGGAGTGCAGAATGTTGCGGATCTCCAAAGCAGTCCCCAAAAACCAAGCAGAAGAAAAAAACGAAGAGCTCCGAAACTCTGGGAAGTGAGTCTCCACGGAAAAGGAAGGAGTCCATATTCACAAAACTTGGACACAAACTTCTGCAATCCCATAGGAAAACTTCCAGTGGCGAAGACCTGGAAGAAAATTTGTCAAGGTCAATGGAAAGCTTGCATAAGTTATCAACAGAGGGCGGTAATGATGTTCAAAATGGAGCGCGATCAGCCTCCGAGGCTAGTATATTTTTGGGAAAGAAATTGTCCAATCAAAATTTATCTGATTTTGGGATGGAAAATTCTGAGGACGGAGAAGGAAGGGGTAGGTCTTCTCCCCATCAGAGATCACCTATGCTAGGGATGACTGCAGGGGTAAAACATGTGTCATCTGAAACATCATTTAAAACTGAGGAGGATTCTGCTGGTGGCAAGCAAAACATGGAGGAGGTCATCCCAGTTCTATCACAGGACTCAGAATTCCTCATGTTTGATATGAACGAAAGTGTTCAACAGGTACCTTGATGAAAAAAAAGTCAATGACAGGTTTAAGAATATTGTTTAGTTTTATTTTCAGCATATTTTCTGAAATAAAACTGTTGCACTTCAAAGAACAAGGTTCACTTAGGGTCATTTTTGCCTTTTGCTCAATTTCTGAAAAATTAAAACTACTCATTTTTTTAGTTGACAATACATTTAAATTTCACTTGGACCTTGGCAGGTTACTGGATAGTTATTAGAAATAACATACCGTAAATCTGGAAATTTTTACGTCGATTTTATTTTGCGATTTTGGGTCAAAATGCTGTTGATTAATTTGTACGTTTCAAAATTTTGCGAATGACCACTGCTTTGTTTACATTTTCTTATTGGTAATTTATTTTTAAGAAAAATATTTTTGCAAATGCAGTGAACTCGCAAATTTGCTAAAAATTTATCTACAGCAAAAATTTCCAGATTTACGGTAATGTTCTTGCCAATCTAAGTATTGACCTCTAATGCTTTCTTCATGTTTTCTCTCTCCATGGCACCTGATCCCACCTCTGATGTTTTGGAGGTCTGTGTTCGCCCCGCTCCTATTTTTTAATGTTTAATGGACTTTTGAGCTTGAATACTGTTTGTTTTATCCACATATTTCATTTCATTATTAATATTACTTTATTGACCACTGTTAATCTCTGGACTGCATATACCTGGTAATGGTAATCTGACACAACAAGGTTTGAATATTATTTTTGGTGCCCTGTTATCAGTTTTCTATCCTGAAACAAAAATGACTATATATATATTATTATCTCAATAAAACACTCGTAGTACTATTTCTGGATCATGATCTTTTTATTGCCCATCCTTCCACTAAGTGAACAAATGATTTTAGAAGGAAATAAAATAATAAAATGGTTGCTAAAATACTGTGATTTTTTTTCCCACTTTATATTCATTAAAAATCTTAAGTGATCTTAATGATGTTATTTATTTCAAAGTCTTTAATAAAAAAATGTTTGTCTGCATGCCCTCTCCAAACCGACTTGCTAAAAATGGGAAGATTCAAAACTTTTTTTGTCATTTCTTTCCAGATAAAAAATTTTCATGCCGTCAACACTTGTATTAAAACTTCCTGGAATTTTTTTCCAAACGTTATACCTACCATCCCAAATTTTTTACCCTGAGCTTGATGAAGACACACATAATTTTAAACATGGCCCTATTTACTTATTCTAATGAGTGAATTTCCACAGGAATGAAATTCAAGTGTGAATGAGGCATTGACTCACCTCAATGAAGTTTGGAGGGGGGGGGTGTTAATGTGTAATACCCTTAGATTGAAGATCTTTGAGCAGATGCATCTAATGGCCCTACATCATTTATATTGATCATTAATTCATGGAATCGGATAATGCATCAGTATGTTTCACATTGTCCTGCAATACATAGATTTTTACTCTTCTTATTGTTTTTAAACATTTTATAATAATAAATTTGATGAGGATAAAAATTAACAGCAAAATATAAGTATTCTGAGAGTAAATTGTAAATTTGTACATTTTCATTGTTGCAGGACTCCAACATCAGACAGCGAAGACATGAGTTAATGCAGCATTCATTCTTTCATTTGGAGGTGTGGCTCAAGGAAGGAAAAGATCTGGTAGTCCGAGATAGTAGCGGTAAGTGTTTATCTCGCAGATTTTATCAAACGAATGATAGGTATCTGTCCTTAAAATAGGCTTTATCTGACGGGGTATTTTTGTACAATACATGCAGTCAAACCTTGTTTCCTCAAACCTGAAGGGACCAAGGAAAAACTTTGAGGTACTGTAGATCACTTAATTTTCGCGACACCTTATTCTCGCGAGATAGTCATTTGACTCTTTATTAGCGAGACAAAATTTTCACGAATTGTGGTCATTGCTCTATATAATCTTAAGGAATTCTATTATACGCGATAATCAAATTTTCGCGAGCATACCGTCTCGCGCAATTACGCGAAAATAAAGTTCTCGCGAATAAAAAGTTATTTACAGTAACTGAGGATTTAAGATATCAAGGGTAAAATACTTAATCAAAAAGTACAGTAAATCGGGTAACCCGAATTACCGAAATGCCCCTGATTTACCGAAATGCCCTTGGGAATTACCGAAATGCCCCCTAAAACTACCGAAATGCCCCTTGAATTAAATTCTAAAAGTCATTTTATGTTAATTTATGGTAAATTTTATTAACGAAACTGTGTATTTTGAACACAAAAGTTAAAAAAATGTGTTGAATTGGCTAAAATATTGTGACCTCTAAGAGCGATAACTCTTGCAACATTGTCTCAGCGGGAAGCATGTTACTGTCCGTTATTTTATGATCCCTCTTCTCTCTATCTCTTTCTCTCTCTCTCTCCCGCTCTCCTTTATTTTGTTGAACAAATTTTAGACCACATTTCTTGTTAAGTATTTAAAAAGAAGAGGAAACATGACAGAAATACAAGTAAGTATACAACAGTTTTAATTACATCTCATATAAGTATAATAAACGCAAGGTTTAAAAATGAGAGATTTTTAGAATTGGACTTCTGGGTAATCAAAAGCTGTAAATAAATAAAAAGCAATAGACAAGGTCGGCCAAAGTATACAGGAAACTACAAACTTAACTACTGACTGTGATAAATATCAATATTGTGTGACGGAAAAGGTGAGTTATAACAATTTAATACTTTTATATACTTTTATTTTTCTAATGAAAATTGTATAAAACAAAAAAACATCCTTGACAAGTTGGTAAAAAAAGTATTAAGAATGTTCGCCGGTATCATTTGTCAGGTTTTCGACCATGATAATTAGGTTGCTCCAGGGTTTTTAAGCCGTACGTCTCTAGCAGATGGGATTCTGATGAAACTGTCATCTGTAAGTCCTTTGGGTCGGAGTTAAGAGCACTGGAAATCATGAAATATATTTAACATAAAACTTTTGAAGTATCAATAATCATATATTACTACTAAACTTGTCATCAATATTGAAGATAGGTTCATCGTAATACAAGAAATATTAATTATTCAAATTTCATGTTAAGTGAGCATGCAGAGTTCTATAGGTAAAATATATATATATTTTTTTAAATGCAATTATGCTTAAAAAAATTACGGCACGTCTGAATTCATGTACTGGTCCTACACAGTAATTGGAACTTATGGCTAAGATATCATTGATTTTAATTATTCTGTACTTATCTTTAATAAAAATGTTGATTACAAATAAATAAAATCAACCATCATCATGAACATTTCGTCTGATCGCTTTAAGAGAAGAATTAGAAGCGGATTACGGAAAATTAAACTGCTAAAAATAATTATTTGAATTGTTTGAAAAAAAGGTCATACATGTTTGTGAATGTATTTTTTTTTTCTTTTTTACACATATTTAGGGCTTAGTACCAGCTACAAAATAAAAAAAAACTTACCTCTCCAGTGCTTTAAAAAGTCTTACTCTTTCTCACAGCAATCTCGGCGCGGTCAGAAAAATCCGTCAGAGAATACATGTAAAAGATTATTGGCCTTGTCATGATTTGGATTTTGCTCGTTTAAAGAACTTGTTATTTTTAATTTTTATTATTTTTTCATAAGAAATATTTGAGAGTGTTACTTTTATTTGTTTGTTATTTTGTTCTTCGGGTTTCATGCATTTCGCCCGGTCCAGTTAATCAAAATTATCACCGGTATATATAAGTCATTTTGTGTCTAAACATATCATATCAAAAGAATTTGATTCATAGGCAATGAATTTTAAACAAATAGAAGGGGGGTTGAGATCTTTCA
>PRKT01000328.1:395124-437811 GCA_003671525.1 Saccostrea glomerata
GGGGGGGGGGGGGGGGGGGGCGGGGGGGGGGATGAAATTAATTATAGTAAGGTAATTCTTCAATAAAATAAGCTGCCTTTCAATTTTTTTTACGTAATACAATTTCAGAATATTTTTTCTCAGTACAAATAAATTGACATCGGGTAGTTGTGGAAGTACAGCGTCGAAATATAGATAAAAGAGTACCAAATTTCCGGAAGTTTACATCATTAAGATGGAGACGAGTACTGAATGGGTAGACGTTACCCGATTGGCTATGTATATATTTTCATTTTAAAATGAATATTTTCTTTTGATTGTTTTTTTCTTATTTTCTTTAGTCCAATTTTTTTTTAAAAATAAATTTTGGTACCAGTGCCTCTGGCATTTTACGTATTTTGTAAATAAAGATATTTGACAGTAACTTTTTAGGGTATTTGTACTACTTCCTGGGGTGGAAGTTTATTTTTTCTTTAACTAAGAAAGCTTAAAACCTAGGATCCACCCCCAAAAGTCTGCTGCCGTAAATTGTCTTGCTGGCGTTTTGGGAATATGGGTGATTTGCATCAATTACACTTTTATTGACTCCATCGCTGTCGAAATCGGACGAGATTTCTTGGCATGAACTTTTTAATGGATAACGGTACGCAGTGGGAGACTAAGTATGTAAACCCCTGGGGTTCAGAGTTGTAAAATTCATAACCAAATAAACAAAGCTATAGCATATTAAACTTAAAAATTTTAAATTAATTAGTTCAAATTATTCAGCAAGTAAATCGGCATCATCAGGAAAAAAATATTTCTGCAGGAATTTTACTACACATGTAATATGAATACAAATTCTACTAGAGTTATCTCTCTTATATATTAGATAAACGAACCTTTTGAAAGAAAAAAATACATTTGTAAATATTTTTTTAATTCGATTTTTTGAAAATATGTATAATTAACTCACTTGTAACCTTTCATAAAAACCAACGTATTTAAGTTTTAAAGGGGCATTTCGGTAGTTTTAGGCGGCATTTCGGTAATTTCCAGGGGCATTTCGGTAAATCAGGGGCATTTCGGTAATTCGAGGAACCGGGTAAATCTGGAAATTTTTGCTGTAGATGAATTTTTAGCAAATTTGTGAGTTCATTGCATTTGCAAAAATATTTTTCTTAAAAACAAATTACCAATAAGAAAATGTAAACAAAGCATTGGTAATTCGCAAAATTTTGAAACATAGAAATTAATCAACACCATTTTGACCCAAATTCGCAAAATAAAATCGACATAAAAATTACCAGATTTAATGTATATAGTGGGGACATCAAAATTCTTTCAGTCATATCTATTGTATTTCATGTTCAAGATACTGAATTTGAACTGTATTTCTGTGTAGCAGTCAGAAGGGGCTAAATTGTTTAGATTATACAAGGTCGGATGTACTTTTACATGCATGTAGCAGTGTCAAGTTAATCTCTGAAGTCCGGGTTGATATGTTTAGAAACATAGTATGGTAGAAAATATACCCAATGCTAAGTTATCTGAATTGACAGGAGAAAAAGCTTGACAAGGTTACGAGATTCTGTTTTGAATTGAGTCGGAACAAATTTTCTGCAAAATATGATTAAGAATTTAGAAGTGATTGAAAAGAATGTTACAATATATGATTCTGCTACTAGGTGATAATCAATGAAATAGATTAAATGTCCTTTTCATTAATGTGTTGAATTAGAAAAACAAAAATTAAAAAGGTTCCCTCATTGAAATACTAAGAGTGTTATCACAAGAGATGAAGTGGTCACAAGAGCTTCAAGAGGGTGCAGGCTAAAAAATTATGAACAAAAACACCTAAAAAGAAGAATACCTTTATTATGATCAAAGGGGAACAACTCAAAAATCTTTATACAACTTATCTCCCCTTATTATAAAACTACAGCCTAACTAAGCTAAGTAATGTTTTTCAAAGGAAATAAAATGTCTAAGAAAAAGGCTAGATTACTTCAAAAGTAAGTTTTTGTTTACCAGAAAAATTTTATAACTTTGATCATGATGCTCACTGAAAAAATAATTATATTTTGGATGAAATTTCTTTTAACTTGGTGCATTGTTTTCAACCCGCATTTCCTCTATTGTTTCCATCAAGATATTATCTTTTTGAAATTATTTCTGCATATTTCATACCTCAGTCAAATATTGTAATGCAAAACTTTGAGAATGTTATTATACTTAAATGATTTTATAACATTTAAGATTTTATAATTAATATAGCAATACATGTATTATTTATATAAGCATGTTTTACTATATTGTACCATCATAAGTTTGCAGTGTCTGTTTTTTGGACCTTTCCTGCTTTTACCTTTTTCAGTACCCTATAATGACTGTTTTTTTCATAGCACCATGTTACATATTATTTTAATTTAATTAAAATTCTTATTTCATAAGTAAAGAAGTGATATTTGTGAGCAAGTTGAAGGACTCAAGAAGATGAACTTATTTTTAGTGATGATTAGGCCTAAATATTTTTATTGGTTCTTTCAGTTCAACAGACACTGCTAGTCCAGAGAAATGTGACCCAGACCGAAGCGTAAGTGACCCAGATGTGAGTCCCTCTAAAGCTAACCAGAGCATCTCGACCTCAAGATCTCGCTCGCAGAGCGCGGAGGAGAGGGAGGACGAAGGGGATAGTGGGATAGCGGTCATTGAGACATCGCACTCAGGGGCACTGGTAAGTAGTTATCTGTGTCATTTGTACTCAACAGGGACCCAGACATCTTAGTGGATGGTAGGATATAAATAATTGATGAATACTGATCTATGGAAATTGTAGGTAGTGTAAGTAGTTATCCTTATGATCTGTATCCAATAGGGACTTCATAGTTAATACGTGGTTTTAAGGACCCATGTCAAGGGACATTGACCTCAGACACAGAAAGTGAAAATGACCTTGCAAGATTGGTCTGTATCACTTTGTGTGTCTTCAGCCAATACCTCTTGACATGGGTCCTTAAATCCATATATCAATCTACACTGATACCACATCCTGAATTGTATATTATTATATTGGTATAGTAACACTATTATATACATTTATTGACTGAGTTAGAGGGCAACACGCTTTTTGTCGGACCCAAGGACCAAACTTTCTGCCTAAGGCTGTTAGGCCGAAGGCAGACAGTTTGGTTCAAGGGTCGATTAAACGCATTTTGCCCAAGAACACAGTCAATAATTGTTTTGTTATACAGTCTAATACCTTTCATTAGTTTCACCAGTTCACAAGCATGTCATGGTAAACTTCATTTATGGAGTACAATGTATTGAGCAATGCCATTTGTACATTAATTGCTGCATTTTTTTTTTATTTCTCTTTTATTTTGGTAATATGTGCACCCTAAAAATAACTTGTTGCACTTGAAGACATGGGAAGTATGTCTTTTACACAAAAAGTTCATATAATCTAATAGTTTTAAGACCTTTCTTTGTGGTTTCTTCCTTTCCCACCCTGGTATATAATTTTCCCTGCACCCAAGTATTTTTTTCACCCCAATAATGTTCTTTTTCACTGCAAATATATAAATGTATCAAAACTTGCTTTGAAATTTTTTTTTACTATATTCTTAACTTTGAGAGAAGCTGTGAAATTGGACTTCTTATGTTTGAAAAAATTTAAAAATTACTAAAAAGTGCCATGGTGTTCAGTAAAATTGGCATCAGAAGACAAATAAATCTTTTTCTTTGGATTTAACATGGATTCTTGATATTTTAGGATGAGAAAAAGAGTGTTCGGGAAAAGTTACAAGCAGCCCAAGAAGTTTGTTTACAAGTTCAACAGGGGATGGACATGGTGGCTTCCCTGGGGGAGAGGATCAAAAAGTAAGACAGCAATTGTTACTGTGCATCCTGTAAACCATAATTGGCATGCCAGAAATATACGAGAGTTCCACAATATACTTTAACTAGCCAATATTAGTCGCCAAGAACCAATCATTTTGCTTAGTATTTATAGAGAAATGTTTCCTCAGTTGTGAAAATTAACTGTCACAGATTGATTTCAAACTGAAGAATTGCGATTTATAATTCTTGTTAATAAACAATTATAACTTTTTAACACAATTGGGTTTATAGGCAAATTCAAAATTGGACAAGATCGTTTGCAAGTATGAAAGGGCAAAAATAACCCTGTAAAAAAAGCTTGCTATTTTATCAGTGCAGTAATGTTTGGGTATTTTAAAACTTTTCAGTACCTTTAACTGGACGGTGCCTTGGTTATCCATTCTAGCTGTGATTGTGTTGTCTGTTCTTGTCGTGGTTCTCTACTACATTCCAATCCGTGTGCTCATCTTATTATGGGGTAAGTATTCTGATGGCACTTTTGGTTTGAACCTCCAATTGAAAAAAATTGCAGGAGAAAGAATCACATGAAATAATAACTCACCCATTATGGTTAGCATTAAAGGTTCCTATCATGCTAAAAAACCATTTTTGTCAACATAAATATATATATTATTGAGTCAAGTTTTTAACCTAATGTGAGGAAAATCAATCTAAGTAAAGATCTTTAAAAACTGCCATAATGTGATTACTACATGTATATCAACCTTTCTGATGTCTACATCATCTTTTCAGGCATCAACAAATTTACGAAGAAGTTGAGGGCTCCTAATGCAATACCAAACAATGAACTGCTGGACTTCCTGTCCCGAGTGCCTTCAGATAGTGAAGTGGTAGGTCCTATCATCTCGTACAAAACATATTGTAATCGTAAAATTAGGCCAAAACATATATACCAATCCAGGCATCTATTTTTTGTTTGTATCATCTGTCCTTAATGTGTTGAATTAGAAAAAAAAATTAAAAAGATTCCCTCATTGAAATACTAAGAGTGTTATCACAAGAGATGAAGTGGTCACAAGAGCTTCAAGAGGGTTTAGCCCAGGGTCGTGAAATCGGAAACTGTAAATAAAGTATGCATGATTATTCTGTATTGCTTTACTAGCTGTTTTTTTGTTTCTTTTATATATATATACATGTATATATATCTTCGTATTTTGTTTTTTAGGTACCAGTGACCCTTATGTGAAGTTCAAAATAGGTAGCAAACATTATTATAAAAGTAGAACTGTGTACAAGAACTTGAATCCAAAATGGGATGAAAAGTTTACGATTCCCATAGAGGATGTGTTTAAACCAGTGTGTGTGAAATGTTACGATTATGATCGAGGAGTGTCCGACGATCGCATGGGATCTGCAGAATTAGACCTCTCCATGCTTGAATTAAATACGTAAGTTACATCTTCTAATCTTTTTGTGCAAAGCTGTAGGTTTTTAAACTTAAAAATTATGAGCAGCTAGGTTTGATTTCCAATGCTATGTCATTGAGACAGAAATGGGATATAAGCCTCATTTTGCTCTGAGAATCTGTCTGTCAAATTGTCTCTATAAATAATATTTGTTATTGAGAAATATTAACGATGCAAACTCCATATTCAAGGAATTATTTAATGTCTGTGAGCAAAGTATTTTACCTTTTATGACTGTTTTGGGAGTGAATGTGACAGCATAATGAAAAAGGATGTCATGGTTTCTGACAAGCATATTGGAACAAGTTGATAAACAGAGGATAATTAAAATAACAAATGATGACTTTTCTAAAGAATTTGATATCTTGTTTGAGAGGAAGGGGGAATATTTTGTGACTGTTCAATGTCAAAATTGAATTGCAACCATTATCGGTGGCTTCAGAAATAAGTTTTGAGGGAAATACCTCCTGGAATTCTGAGAAAAATTACGATGATGAATATTTCATCTGAGGGACTGGAGATGCTGGCGAGATAAAAACACTCCTGACAGAGTAATAACCATAAGGTGTGGAGGGACTGTACAGATTCACGTCCTTCAAAGTTTAATTATAATATCGTATAAGTGGAAATTTTAGCAAGATGCATGATGTATAGTGATTGGTCCCTTAAAAAATGGTATTTTATTTTCTTGCGAGAAGTAATTTTAGGGATTTTAAAATGCTCACATAAGAAGCTATTACAAATAAAATGCAATTTACCCCTCATTGATAATGCCAATATTAAATCCTTGTGAAAAATTCTGCTACATAACCAGGCAAGTTCGTATGAAATGTGTGTATTATGTAGATCACAAATGCTTCTCTGTATGGCCATATAAAAGGTGGTTACAATCATTACCTACATGTAGTTAAAACATTGATTCTCAAAGGAAAAATTGAATTAATTGATTTTATTACACATATAGAACTAATAATTATGGCTGTATTTAATCAAAACAATAGAAAGATTACTGTTTTCAGAAATGAAAAGATTTTACAGTTCAAATTTCTCTTTGTATAATATGGTCTTCTTTTAAAATCGTTCAAGTGAATATAACAATGTTTTTTATCAAACATCTATCAAATCTGTCATAGTAAGTCTTTCCATAAGTAGAATGAAGAGAATGCCCAGTAATTAAATGAAAATTTAAAACATGTAACATCCTGTTCTTGTATCAGGTTATTTTCCTTAAATTGAAGGGAGGAAAAAGTCAATTTATAAACAGCAAATTTGTAGACTCTCCATATCTTCTATCTATTTCCATAATTTTAATGTTATTACATTGTTTTGCAGTCCCACAGAACTGAAGCTAGAGCTGAAAGAAAAGAAAGATGAGGGATATATGGGATACATTCTATTACAGTGTACTCTGATACCCAAATCCAGTGAAGAAAAGGAGGTAAGTAGAGCAGTACAAGTATAGACAGGTTCTACTGTAGAGTCCCTGAGCAGATTTTTTTTGAGAGGGTTGGGTTAGGGGGTGTATACTTACATGATTTGAGGAAGAATTACTGGTTTGGGGGGATTTGATTTTGTGGTTGAAGAAGTATGCGCAATAAAGTCTCTATTGAATTGATTTGTTAGAAAACACTATTTATTTTATTCAATACGTTTTTAATACATTTCAGAACAACAGGAAATGAATATCATATATGTTTGCCATAGCCACATTCTATTGTAGACAAAAATTATACATCTAAAATTGTTAGAAATTTCAGGAAGGAAATTTTTTGTGGATCTTTTCCAACAACAGCATTAAAAAGAACACCCCAACAAAAATAGTAAATTGACAGTATTCTGCAAGCAGGAAAAACAAAACACAAGGTCTAATTTTGGGTCACCCTTCATTGATTTCAGAGGAGAGTGCCAGATCCAATATGTACATAATGCAATTTACTCATTGGATGGATTCATTCATTTTTCTGTGAAAGAAAGATGGTTGTAATTGAGTTCAACATCTTAGTCTTAGATTAGATATGTCTGTGACATACTAGGAGATTGGTTGGGAGGGAATTATTGCAGAAAATGGGGGTCTATGCCTTGTTCATTAATTAAGAGATACAGTTCATTGTACTTTGAAATCACTTATTTTTTTGTGTGTGTGGGGGTGTGGGGGGGGGGGGTTAATTTTCATTGTTTTCATTGTTTTTGAGGTAAAGAGAGACCCACAAATTTATGATCACCTTGAAATGTAAAATTTCATATGCATCACTACTTAACATTTTTCAACCAAGAAATCAAATGCCCCACAAACAAAATGAATATTTTTTCGTCAATCCTAAAAAATCGTCAATCCGAAAAAAAAATTGACCTCACAAAAATATGTGATTTTACAATATACAATTTAGTGGTTTATTCAGACGAGATTATAAATATTGCGTAGTGTTTCAGTTTAACTGAAAAGAAGAAAATTTGATTGGCCAGATTTAGGCAGAGCAGGAGTTGACCCCTTTATGTTAAAAAAATCTCAGAGAATTTTTTTTTAAGGAAATGTTTGATTTATGAAATTTGAAAACTTGACTTCCTGAGCTCTTGGGCTTGGTTAAAATGTTCTCATTTCATAAAAAAAAAAAAAATGAAATTTTCCAGAATTCCAGATCTGTTATCATTAATCTAAAACTAACAGACAATAAATGCACGATTTTGATGCCCGGGGTATAGTTTGAGAGTCAAATTGTCAGGAATTCATCCAGCCTATAACATGTAGTAGACCTGCATTTCTTTGCTTTTCTGTTATTTCCTGCAATGCCATGGCATCAAAGCTAGTGATCTATTTTAACTTTTGAGCTTTGTTATTAAAATCTTCTGTCCTGATTCAGACATTTACATAAAGATTCAATATTAAACAGGAAAAAAACCTGAAATGAGAATGAGAGATTGCTTAATTCAGATGCATAGTGACAAGATCCAGGGATTTATGATCGATAAAACCTAGCTGATCAGATAGCTTTTAGGTCAGCTTGCTTTTTTCACAAGGGAAGTCTTAATGTCCCAAAGTAAACTTTTTTACATTCACAGCAAATTGAAATCTGAGGGGTTTACTGTAAATATATTACATTTTGCTGTGTGTGTTTTTAGTGCCTTTGGCAGAAAGCAACTTCCGCCTATATTCAAATACATTGCTGAATGTCATAAAATTGAATAAATAGGCACAAGAACATTTAAGAAATGTACATACTTAATCAAATCTATGCTAACCTAACTTGATAAAAAATCATTTAATGTCAAATATTGTACATGCTAAAATTTATGTATCAATATCTTTACCATAGTTTACTAAAAGACAAATGAAATCTTAGGAAATGACTTTAAATGAATGGTCAACATGGACATTTTTTTTTAATGTTAAAATGGTAAATTTCTTATCCAGTCTGCCTTTTCATTTCGGATTTCAATCAAGGTCACCCCCCCCCCCCGAGAAAATAATAACTTCAAATCTGTGTCCAAGTACCTTTAACACATTCTGGAGGTTATAATTAGCAAAAAATATTTTATTTTAATGTTTTATTGTTTTCAGTTGATATGTTTGAGATTTTCAATGAATTAATTAAATCTTTCTAAGTTTCAATATTAATCGGGAATGATTAAGAGGAAAATAGATTCTAACATAGAATTTAAGTCATAATTAAAGGTTTAGAATTTAAAAAAGAAAGAAAGAAATATAAAGGTTTAGAATTTAAAAAAGAAAGAAAGAAAAATAATTTGATCAGTTTAGTATGAAAGAGTAAAGCGTATATTTAACATGTTAGCAGATACCATTCATGTTTATTTTCGCTATAATTTCCAGACAATCATGATTTTCTCTGGATAAGATCATTTACTAATAAAGTCATCTTAGCAAACAGTGATAATGATTTTTTTTTTTACTAGACATCATATTATTATTTTGACAGCAATTTCATCAGTTCAAAGGATCGACGATACGGAAATCACCCGGCACTCTCGAATCTCATGCGCGGAAACTGAAGATGCAGATCTGGAGCGGAATCGTGAATATCGTTTTAGTGGAGGGACACAATCTCATGGCTATGGACGACAACGGGTTGAGTGACCCCTACGTCAAGTTCAGGCTGGGTCAGGAGAAATACAAGAGTAAAGTACGTCCTTTTTCATTGGTTTTTTTTTTTTTTGGTTAGCCAATCAAATGCAGTTGCACTTTTAAGATCACCAATAATGTATAAAGGAAATGTTATTTGACAATAAAATGAATTTTTGGGATGGTTTTTATGATCAGAAGTTTTACTAAATGTCAGGAATCTATGAAGTTCTTTACTGCAACCAAGTGCAGTATTACAAAAATGTGTTCTCCCTTTATATTTCAAAAGTCTCAGTTTGCTATTTGAAATCAAATTACTTCATATTGTTGTTTATCTATTAAAAGTAAATTACTTTTTCTTTACTTGATCAGTTTTGTTTCTAATCAGATTCAATATGAACTATTTCTTATTTTAGCACAAGTTAAAGACCCTGAACCCGAGATGGTTAGAACAGTTTAGCCTGCGAATCTTTGACGACCAGAGTAAGACTTTGGACATCAGTGTGTATGATCATGACTTACGGTCTGATGATTTTATGGGCAGGTTTGTATTTATTTCTTTACTGATTTAAACATTTTTGCACTATTCTTCTCTGTTTCTTTTTATACTTTATCAATGAAATAATCAAATAGAAAAAGGGATAAAAATTTTCACCTTTGAAAAATAGTTTTAAATGACATATGATTTGATCAATCCTTTTCATTCATAAGAATTGTTTTCTTTTTTTTTTGTAAATTCATTTGAGAAAATTCTTTACCTCTTTTGCTGACATTTTTTCTAGTTGACATGAAAAGTAATTGTTGTGTTTAATTAAAGTTTCTAAAATAATGATTACTATTTTGTCTAGACCAAATAATGGAAATGAAGACTGTATAATGAATTCTTTGTAGTGACAAGGATAGCCATCCTGTCTAATTTATCAGGATTCTATCTCCTAATTATAAACGACGCCTTCTCTTTTCTTCTTCTTCAGAGCAACAATTGATCTGTCTGAAATAGAGAAAGAAAAGACGCACACAATCGTTAAGGAGCTGGAAGATGGAGCGGGCACGATCAAACTTTTATTGACCATCAGCGGGACTCAGGGTGCGGAAACGATCACCGATCTCGTCAATTACACGACCAACACCAAAGAGAGGGGCGATTTGTACCGAAGTTATGTGAGTGACGTAATGGTGCCTATGATTTCCCTTTACTGCATACTCTGCAATCATATCAAACCAGAAGCAAGACTTAATAGTGATTGATTTTTCTGTTTAAGAAAATAACAGTACTCAGCAAAAGAAACTGTGTAATTTCATCTGAAATAATTTTTTTAAAGTGCTTTTAATAAATCTTAGAATGTTACAGGAAGTTATAGTCAGAGTTCTAAAAAAAATTAACAAGAAGATTTTAATGACCTGGCCCCGGGATCATGAAACATCTTAAGCTTAAGTCAAAATCTTCATGCTGTATTTAAATTTTGTAGAAGGCAAACAGATCAAAATTGAAATGTGCTTCAATTTTGATTTATACAAATGTTGTTATTTGCAAATTTTCAGATCAATTCAATAATTAATAAACATTTTACAGGCGATTGAAAATTTGACTTAAGTCTAAGTCTTTTTCATGATCCTGGGGCCTGGATGTTAAATTTTTGAGGCAGATCTAACTTTCTAAAAATGGTAGTTGCATCCAGAACTGGAATGCCAACAATTTTTGAAAGACTTGATTGTACTAACATGATAGACATACTGAGTATAATGATATCATGACTTTGACAAAAAAGCAATTTTATTGATTGCCTTCTTTCTAAATTTTTTTTATTGATAAATAATAGTTATTGTTTTTGGTAACCTCATGAAAACCGCATGAAAACCTCAAGTGTTAGTTGAACTGCCAGGAAAAATATAAAATTCATGGAAAGTTACTTGTGTAAAACATTAGTATTACTTGAAATGATATTTGAAATGATATTAAATTAAATGTACCCCCCCCCCCCCCAAAAAAAAAAAGGAAGGCAAACAAATTTGTTTTCCATTAGCAGAAAAATTAAGCTTTATAAGTTTTTGGAAATATTTTAGCGAAACCAGTAATTTGCAACTTGACTCATTCTTTATGGCCATAAAGTTCAATCAGTATTCTGTATTTGAGTTGATTCTATGATTTACATTATCTGTTGTTTAATATTTCAGGGAATCTTCAACTCCTTTAAGAATCTGAAGGACATTGGGTGGCTACAAGTGAAAGGTAAATATCAGAAAATATTACACCTGTCCTGTTGTCTTGCTATAAGGGACCCAGTTGATGGATTAGTTATTATTCCTGATATCTTTAATGCATTCAATATTTGCAGACAGAAAACCCATCTATTAAATTGGATATTCTCCTTTTCTAGTGTTTATTTTTTATATGAAAAGATATTAATCAAATTTATTTTGGTTTCTATTAAAATTTGTCTAGAGTGACAGTTTCACGGCAAAAAATGATACATGTAATACAATCGTGTAACCTAATTCATTTGTAAAGCTTATAAAGTTGACTGGTTTACAGGGTACCTCTTGAAAATACATGAATATTGTGATATGCTGAACAAATAATTGCAAGAAAATGTTTCAGAAAATCATTTTTTTTGTTTCAGTGATCAAGATTCAGGGTTTACTTGCAGCTGTTAAATGATTTTAATTTTTTGGTTTCAGTGATCAAGGCTCAGGGTTTACTGGCAGCTGATATTGGGGGTAAGAGTGACCCGTTCTGCGTATTAGAGCTGGTCAACGCTCGACTTCAGACCCAGACAGAATACAAGACCCTCAACCCAGAGTGGAACAAGGTCTTCACATTGTAAGAGACGATGAAAAGATTAAGAATCATTATAGAATGCCTTAAATCTGTACAGTAGTGAGAAGTGTTCCTTATACTGAAAACCAGCTTTTATTTGTGACGACTTTATTTCGCGATTTACCAGAGATAAACTAGTTCGTGACTATTAATTTTCGCAAACAAGCCTTTTTGGATCTGTTGTTAATAGACACATTCACTTTAAGGACCGGTTCACAGCGAGAAATATTCACAATAACGAGGCTCTTGCGAACTACACGGAAATTTCTCGCACGCAAATAAAAGTTGGTTTACAGTAATCAAAATAAGATTTTGCAAAGTGCTCCATATAATTAATATAGTTTACTGGGGTAATTTTGATTTAGAGGTCTCACTTTGTACGATTTGTGGTAATGTTTTTTTCTGCAATTAATAATCGTATTTCAGGGAGGTTATTTTTTTTCAGCTAGACAATTTGAAATAGTTCTGTATTTTTATTTTTCAGTAATGTGAAGGACATCCATTCTGTATTGGAGGTTACAGTGTATGATGAGGACAGAGACAAGAAAGCAGAATTTCTCGGCAAAATCGCCGTGCCTATTCTTCAGGTACAGATTTTTGCCATTTATTTTGGAAGAATCTTATTGAATATTTTTTTTCAACATTTTCCATTAAAAATAATGCAGTTTTCAACAACTCTGAATTTTGACTATTTTCTGTCAAAGACAGAATGCCGATAAAAATGCTGATTTACTCCGGTATTTTTGATACTTTAAAAGACAAAAATAATGATATTGTATATACAGTCGATTTTGGTATCTCAAAAACCGATATGCTGAATGACTGTATTAGATACATGTGTTTATTTATGTAATGAATCATCATTTTTACAGATGAAGAGAGGTATAAGACGATGGTATGCCTTGAAGGACAAGAAATTACTGGGCAGATCAAAAGGAGCCATTTTACTAGAGATGGACTTCATCTACAATCCGGTAATTTCTAGAAACTGTAAAGTTCTTTCAGAGAAAACAGATATTTTTAATATACAACCAATAGCATGTTAATCTTGCGTGCAATTTGTAAGAAACGAATTATCTAACGAGCTGTGTTGGTTTGCCTTAATCTAGTAATGACATTTGCATGATTTTATGCATTATCTTTGATTTATTTCCTTAGATATTGGATTTTCTTGTATAATCTTTGGGAAAAATATTGATTTATCTTTTTCCGGATTTAAGGTGAAAGCTGCTGTCCGAACAGTCAATCCCAGGGAAGATAAATATATGCAACCTGAGCCGAAGTTCAAAATTTCGGTACGTTAATCTAGATCTCAGGAGTGTTTGAATTTTCATTCAGTCTTGTTTACTGCATTACACTGACACAGATATTGAATGAAACAATTGATTTATGATTAAATTAGATGTGTAGAAAAGAAATCCCACAATATGAAATATTTTTGTGGCAGTTCCTGATTCATATCATTGGTCATTTTTTGTGACAAGAGGCAGCTTTATAATCCTCTGTCAGGCAATATGATATTCCCTTTGGAGAGTCGATATCTCTATGATATGTAAAAATGTTTAAATAAAATTGCCCCATACATCATCAAGTATTGACGATATGTGGACCCATGGGATGGCATCTGAAATTTATCGTCATCCCTTTGGGTCCTTGAATTAGAGCATCTGAAATTTGACCTGGTTTTGTTTTCCATATTTCCAGCTGATGAAAAGGAATATTAACAGAGTTTCGCAAATCATTTCATCCATCATGGAGGTTGGTAGATTCCTGCAGAGCTGTTTCGAGTGGGAATCCAAGGCCCGCAGTATTACTGCCTTCACAGTTAGTATTCATACAGAGACCACATTAAACATTTCTCTTACCACAATTCAGGTCGATATGTGTAGAAGTAAATCTATCTGCACTAGCTGTTTTATAAAGAGCATACAAGCATATTATAGCCAATTCACTGTATTTTAAGTACCAGTAAAAATTCAATCAGGAAAAAAATATAAATATTTAACATAAATGATAGCTGTAATATTAGTACATGAATCATGACATATATTTTTACTTACTGTTTATTTGACAACAGGTATTCCTGATCATCACCTGGTTTTTCGAACCCTACATGTTACCTGTGACGTTACTCATTCTCTTTCTAAAGAATTATCTCATCAAATCAGCTAAAGAGGCCTTCTCTGTGGAAAACAAAGAAGAAGTGGTAGGTTGTGTTTTTTTTTATTAATTTATTTAATGCAGAAAGGAAGTCGATTGTTGTTGATAATTTTAATTTGACAATCTGTGTGATATTTTTCTCAAAGCTGTAAACCAAGTATTTTTCTCGACAACATATATGTGTGATTTTTTATATTTTTTTTGTTTGATATCCATCCAAGGCTAGTTTAATTTCTGTGTCTAAGAAAACACTCTATTTAATTAAACACGAAATTGAATTAATGGTTCAAGGTATATCAAAATTTGAGGGAAAACTCTCAGACTGTATTTCTTGTAGGCAAATGATAGGTTATATACTGTATCAAATATAATTTTATGAGTTCTTTAATTGATATGACCTAATTAACAGGTAAATATAATCTAATTAACAGGTAAATGTCGATGAAGAGGACGATGATGATGAAGATGAGGTTTCTAAGGTAATTACAAAATTACTTTTTGCAAAATTAAAAGATATTATTGTTTTAGAATTGGGATATTACAGTATTTATTACAGTGAAATGTATGGAGATAACGAACAGTATTCAAGCTCAGTTTACCATAAAGATACAAATCAGAAGCATAAAAAACATGAACCTCTTAAACTTCAGAGGTGGGATCAGGTGCCATGGAGGAGATAGCATCCCTTGCTGACGAAAACAAAATACAAATCAGATTTCCATTTCTCTAAATTGTCATGAAAATCTTGGTAAAGGTTCTGTACTAAAATTTCTTGTTGAAGCTCAAATGTAAGACAAAGTTATGGCAAATGAATGTGATTAAGATATAGTCTTAACAATTATGCATGTAAGCATGTTTGATTGATGTAGGTGTAATACTGCATGTATATTGTGATGGATGTTTTAATCATAATCATGTTTTATGCAAAGCAAAAAAAGGTATGATTTTTATGTACTTCACATTTTTTTTTTAACAATTTTATTTTCGATCAATATGAAATAATCCTGAATCTGTTTCTCTCACGAAATACTGTACACATTTTTTTTTGTATTTTTTTTTCTCCGATTCACCACCTGCACCCTGACTTTAGTCCTATATCCCCATTAGAACCTTTTATAACTTTCCACTGTTAGATACCTGATCTTTGACTATAATTCCTGTAATTTTACTAACTTTAATTGATTTTAAAGGAAAAAAAAATTATCATAACATAATTAGATTTTTGGGGGTATATATGTTGGTAATCAACATCAAGTTCTTTTGAAGTCTAAATTTTCTAAAACTCATTTGGTTTTGAGATACTTATAAATGCAATTCAAACCACTACACTGTATAATTATTTAATTTTTTTTTTCAATTTCTTCAGTGACAATTAATCCTCTTTTCTTGACAATAGCTTTGCATAACTTTTTTTAACCACGACCTTAAAGCAGAAAGTGGGTAGTTTTGATACCTTTGAATGTCCTTTTATCCTGCATTAATTATCCTACATGTATGCAGACAATGTTTTATAGGAGGAATATGTGTACTGAAATAATGAAGTGAATGATTTATTGATTTAGAAACACCGGAAAACATTTAGAAATGTTATTAGAGTGATAAAGGTAAATTTAATTGATGTATCCCTATAAATACACAGGACACCATTCACCATGTTGTTTCACCAATTTTGATGAACATTCCACAGTTTTGCATGATATAATTCCCCAAGTATCATCAGCTTTGATTTGCATTTTTGACAACCTGATGGTTCACTATTAAAATCTTTCTTTAAAAGAATATCAGTCATATAGAATTTGTAAGTCTAAAACTAATTTTTCAATTTTTTGCAACTTTCTGTCAAAGTAATTGGACTTTGATATGTGAAGCCTCATTCTTGCTTCGGATCCATCACACCCAGGAATGTTTTCAAGAACATAGGGGTTATTTAGCTCAAACAATTTGCAGCCTGCTGTCTCTACTGTTACAGGAGGATCAACAAGCGTTGGTTTAAACATTGGGCTTTTAAGAACTAGGTATATTACTTTAAAAAGAGGATATCTGCAACAGTATTGAAAAAAGCTCGGGTTAGATCATTATTGTCTGGAAAAAAAAATTACATTGCAACTGCAAAACTTGAAATATTAATGAAGAACAAAACTGGTGACTGGTGACCTATATGTACATGCTAGTTATATAATCTATGCTCAAGCTAGTCCTTTTATGACATTTAAGATTAGAAATACAGTCAAACCTCAATGGGACAAAGAACAAAATTGTGAGATCCAAGGATTTGAGAAAGTGAGGGTAAAATACTCTTACTAAGAATGTAATTGAGATATTCATGAAATTCAAGATACAAAATTTCAACTGTGGTAAGTGTGGTACTTACTACATAAATAAATAGCTGTTTCACAGTCTAGGTTAAGAGAATCTCTTATAAACAGAATCAGGTCCCCGAAATATTTCTCCAAGGAAAAGGCTTACATGTACTGCTTTTTGAACACATTGTTTGATTTTTTTTGGGGGGGAGGGGGGAGAGAGAAGTTTTTTTGTTTTTTTTTTACATGTACACAAAGTAGAAAATCTTAGAGCTTTTGTGCATGAATGTTCCCAGGAAAAAAGCTTTGATATCTTTGTAAACAGAATGATTTATAACAATGTAGAAAATAGAACCTGCTTGCTAGTAAACTGCCATACATTTTATACTGTATAAGAGGTCATTTCTACAGTTGTCCACTGCAGAAATTTTTTGTTTAATCTTAGTAACAAAATAATTGAGCCCCACATATCTTTTTTTGTGATGTACATTGCATGGAAATCTGAAACCTTTGGATTATGAATATTTTTTGTAGCATAGTTTTTGAATACTGCAGACTTGAAGCCAGATGCTAGCTACCAGTAAATTGCGCTGGGTTGAAATTATTGTTTCACCAGTTCACAAGCATGTCATGGTAAACTTCATTTATGGAGTACAATGTATTGAGCAATGCCATTTGTACATTAATTGCTGCATTTTTTTTTTATTTCTCTTTTATTTTGGTAATATGTGCACCCTAAAAATAACTTGTTGCACTTGAAGACATGGGAAGTATGTCTTTTACACAAAAAGTTCATATAATCTAATAGTTTTAAGACCTTTCTTTGTGGTTTCTTCCTTTCCCACCCTGGTATATAATTTTCCCTGCACCCAAGTATTTTTTTCACCCCAATAATGTTCTTTTTCACTGCAAATATATAAATGTATCAAAACTTGCTTTGAAATTTTTTTTTACTATATTCTTAACTTTGAGAGAAGCTGTGAAATTGGACTTCTTATGTTTGAAAAAATTTAAAAATTACTAAAAAGTGCCATGGTGTTCAGTAAAATTGGCATCAGAAGACAAATAAATCTTTTTCTTTGGATTTAACATGGATTCTTGATATTTTAGGATGAGAAAAAGAGTGTTCGGGAAAAGTTACAAGCAGCCCAAGAAGTTTGTTTACAAGTTCAACAGGGGATGGACATGGTGGCTTCCCTGGGGGAGAGGATCAAAAAGTAAGACAGCAATTGTTACTGTGCATCCTGTAAACCATAATTGGCATGCCGGAAATATACGAGAGTTCCACAATATACTTTAACTAGCCAATATTAGTCGCCAAGAACCAATCATTTTGCTTAGTATTTATAGAGAAATGTTTCCTCAGTTGTGAAAATTAACTGTAGAATCTGAACTGAAGAATTGCGATTTATAATTCTTGTTAATAAACAATTATAACTTTTTAACACAATTGGGTTTATAGGCAAATTCAAAATTCGACAAGATCGTTTGCAAGTATGAAAGGGCAAAAATAACCCTGTAAAAAAAGCTTGCTATTTTATCAGTGCAGTAATGTTTGGGTATTTTAAAACTTTTCAGTACCTTTAACTGGACGGTGCCTTGGTTATCCATTCTAGCTGTGATTGTGTTGTCTGTTCTTGTCGTGGTTCTCTACTACATTCCAATCCGTGTGCTCATCTTATTATGGGGTAAGTATTCTGATGGCACTTTTGGTTTGAACCTCCAATTGAAATAATAACTCACCCATTATGGTTAGCATTAAAGGTTCCTATCATGCTAAAAAACCATTTTTGTCAACATAAATATATATATTATTGAGTCAAGTTTTTAACCTAATGTGAGGAAAATCAATCTAAGTAAAGATCTTTAAAAACTGCCATAATGTGATTACTACATGTATATCAACCTTTCTGATGTCTACATCATCTTTTCAGGCATCAACAAATTTACGAAGAAGTTGAGGGCTCCTAATGCAATACCAAACAATGAACTGCTGGACTTCCTGTCCCGAGTGCCTTCAGATAGTGAAGTGGTAGGTCCTATCATCTCGTACAAAACATATTGTAATTCAAATACACTGTGTTATGCACTATAAAAAGTCTTAATTTTTCATTTATTATAAAATTTAGTTCCGACTACTAATTTTCAAAGTACATGTTTACAATTAAGAAAGTGGTTTGCTTTGAGAACTACACAGTAGTATTTGCAAGTCAAAAGGTCCAAAAGCTTGCAGACATACATATATCTGGGATTTGAATTACAGTATATTAACCTACTATTATTTGAGACATCTTTTATTGGAAATTCTTCAGTTTTGAATCCATCCACAATTTTGTGACCTAGACAACATTATATGAAATTGTCAAATGCGAATCATTAAATTGCAGTGAGAACAGTTCACAAGTAAAAGAACAAAAAAACTCACAGATATTTCTCCTTTGCAAATAAAAGTTGTTTAATAGTAAATTTGGATTTATATGTACAATAAAACTTTTTTTTGAGGAAGTACATCACTCTAAATGATTTTTAGCTCGATAACTTTTAATTAACCTGAATTTATGGATTCTACAATTTAAGACGGTTATAATTTTCAAGAATTTTGTATATTAACCTGAAGTGATTATTTGTTTTACAGAGTCAGTATAGAGAGTTTGTTCCTGATGTCCCAAACCTTGGCAAAAAGAAAAGAGCTTAAAAATCAATTAGGATTAAATAATTTTCTCAAGGTTGTGTTTTTTCTGGAAATATTTCTCGGTGACATCAGATTTAGCATTGCTCTGAAATTTCAGAATGCATACCTACAAATGCTCTAACCGAAGAGCTTAAACTATTTTAAAATTTATTGTGACATTTCATATTTTTTTCAGGGTAATATGTTTTTTGGTTAATATAACTTATTATGGAAGAGAGATCTGATTTTTATTGAGGTTTCCATTATGTATACATGTGTGTGTGACTGTGAATATTTTATATATTTTCAAAACTTTTTTGAGATTTGGGATACAATGTTAGAATGGGAATTTATGTGCAACTTATGTATTAAATACGAAATTTAAGAAACTACACATATAGTGAATTGCTACAGAAAATATTTATAAGGAAGATGAAGCTTGACTGTTGGTATAGACTACTACTTTCAAATGCAGGAGGTACATGTACTACCTATATGCAAGTTACGAGTTCAAAGAAAGGCGTTTTCAAATTTTAAAGAAAAAAAATCAAATTTTTAAATTCTATTGGTATCAAATAGAAAGTTATTAAGTTCAAAGAAAGATGTGTTCAAATAAGGAAAAAATAAATCAAAGTTTTGATTTTTATGGTCATCAAACTTGATATTACAAACAGAACATATGATTACTTTTTTAAAATCTAAAACCTGTTGAATATACTCTGTGAATATCATCATTCTTCTGTCATTATGAAAACCATATTGAGGAATAAATCTAAATTTATATTACTTCTGTATTAAATGTTGCATTAAATATTTTTAGAGGGGGAATGTTTACTTGAAAAAATCTTAAGAACAAAAAATCTTAAGAACAGAAAAGTTTTATAGATTGTGATTGCTGATCGAAGCATTGGATTTTAAAGACCATGATTATTTCAGGAGAGGTCTGTAGATTTTAGGATTAGAGAAGAGTTCTAACTTTCAGTCTTCCATGTAGCATTAGATTTTTTTTTTTAAAATTAATAGATTAGGTTAAACATCACTAACTCATTGTGCCTTGGTCGATACACTGTGAACCATGAAGGGCTAGACAAAGTTCCCCTTGAGATGATCTGGATGTTATTGTGTTCATTTGTACAAAAAACATTTAGGTATTCTGTTGTGCTTCAGCTCCTATGTTTATGCTCAAAATAAAAAGTACAATGTACATATTTTATTTTAATACTCAGTAGTCCTTAGTTGTACAATTTTTGTGTTTTACTGTTCATACTGACTTAGATCAGTCTAATGAAATTTTTTAACGTTTTCAAAGTACATGTATCAAGAGATAGCACAACCAGGTACATATATGTATCAAAATGTTTTTTTCAATATTTCAATGCGTTTTGGTTTTGCAGTATTTCAATATTGTTATAAATTAAATTTTTGGGGAATGGTTATATATTTGAGAATATTATTATTATTTTATTTTTTTAAATTTTTTTATTTATTAATTATTTTTTTTTTTTTTTACAGATTTTTAATGTTTTCTTAACCCAGTTTCTCAAAAGTTGAATAAAAACTTGAGAAGCAAATTATTTTCTTCAGCAAGATAATTAGCACAGGAAATATACACTGTACAATTGTTGATGTGCACACTTTATAAAAACAATTGATCAATAATAATTATCTTTTTGAAAAAAAGGGGGGGGGGGTATAAACTTCCGACAAAGATTTTTTTTTTTTTTTGCATTTTAGGCCATGCAATTAACATTTTGATTTTAATGAATTTATAATAACTTGTTAAGACTTTGATACGGGGATTTTTCAACGCATGAAAAGTGCATAAATACAGAACTTGTATTGAGCAGTAAAATTTTGTGTGAAAAAAAATATACGTGTTCAATGTATAACTGAGTTTTTTAAGTATCTGTTGATACTAATATTAGAATACTATAAATCTGTCATCATGAACATAACATTCCTATTATTAAATCCGTCCTATCCATCTTTTTACTACATGTATTTCTTTTCTATTTCATATATGTAAGCCATTAAGGAGGTGTGATCCTCTACAAAGGGAGATAATTCTGTAATTGAAAATTATTTTGTATTCAAGTTTCAAAGTTTGTTCTGAGTGGTATTTTAAAAATGTCTTAGTAATTGTTATCTCCCTTTGACTTCAGAAAAATGTATAGAAAAAAATTCCAAAATAGAGGTTCTCAATTTGTACCTTGTTATTAAAAATTTTCCATGTTCATATGGAGAATTTTTTCTTTATTAGAAACAAGTTTTGATATGTAAGAAACTTTCCATGTATCTGTCTCCCTGATTTCAGTTTATTGTTATGTTGGGGTTGATTGTTGCAATTACCAATATTTGTTATTTATTTACAATTAAATATTTTAAAAACAAAAAACTGTGTTCATCTTGAAAAATTAATAAACACTGTTGGGACGTACACAACTTTAGCCATCCTCAAGTTGTGAAAACATCAGGAAAGTGAAGTCTCCAAGTTGTTTCCTTCTTTCCATCTAGAATTATGCCAGGGATATATAAACAATCGACTACCACAAAAAGCAATATCTAGTTTCTGATGCTGGACCTACTAACCTTTTCATTTTAATATCAATTTTCCTTATTGTGAACAATTTTCCTCAAATATCAATCACTTTTCATCATACACCATTTTGCAAACTGGGGGTTTCAAGAAGTCTACCATAGTTCTCTCCCTTGCAAGATGCAACAGTCAAGATAAATAATGCATTCAAGTGGTTTACAGTATTACACAAGGCAGCATATTTTCGAGAAAATTTAAATTGCATGATACAAATTTTCCTTCCATTACATAAAACCACTCCAACAGCATTATTTATCGCAGACATGTGTACACTTAGAATTCTGTTGTATATATTGAATCTGATCAGCAATTTCATGTCACCTGATAGCAGCAGTTGCTATAAACAATAAATGATTGATAAAAACAAACAATAAGAGGAGTAAATTTATTTCTGTTCTTTCTGTGCCTTTCTCATTTTCTGTAAGACAGCCTGCATTTCTTCTCTCTTCCTCTTGGCACGGATGTGTGATCCCAGCTAGAATAAACAGAAAACAACTATACAGACATCAGACAGGCACAGTACTTAACGCTCCCTTTTCTGGGTGCATGGTACATGTGTTGTACCCATTTTATCAAGAATTTTTAAAATGAAAAAAATATACCAGGGTATATGACATTTTGGAATCTTTTTTACATATAATGCCTTGGAACATATAATGTCTTACTCTAAAATTCAGACAGATGGATTTTAGGCTTATAACCTCAATGCGAATCATTACATATGTGTAATCTCAAAATTTAAGATTGCACTATAAATTCCAATCTGTTTAACATTTTCGATTTTTTACCATATGGAGATAAGCAAAACTGAGGAATTGAGGATAACGGATCAGTACTCAAAAATTTCAGAAATACAACGTAATAGCAGTTTCCAGGTTTGGCTATGCGAAACCCAACATGTCTGTTTGCTCCAAAACAAAAGGATCAAGAACTGAACATTACATAAGCCCCAAAGCTGGCAGACATCATGACATTCAAAAATTTTGTTCCCCTTGCCCCTTAAATTCTATGTGCTAAATTTGGTTTAGTTGTTTTAAAGAAGAATCTACAAATGTTCAAATGTAAATGCACCACTTTCAACAACAGACTTATAAAGCAGAAAGAGTTGAGTCACCTATAATGCTGTACAATGGCACAGTGAAAGAGATACTCTGTGAGAAAGTTCAATTCAATTCCAGGGTTGTCACAGCACATTTTGGTACAGGGACCGGGTCCCTCTATATTGGGAAAAATCCTCGACATTTTTGTCAAATTGGGAAAATTATAAACATACTTTCATGTATTAAGAAATAAGAAATGTAAGAAATAACAGAGGTGCACAATGGCAATATGTGAAAAATTCTTTGACAGTCTCATTAAATTTAATTCAATGGTATGGGGGAACAGGGTTTAACACTAGTCAAAAGATGGTCACACTAGTGACTACATGGGCAACCTTGATACTGATCTAGGGTTGCCAAATGAATTTCTGGTTGCCCCATTTGGCCAATAAAATATCAAATGAAACAATGTATGAAATTATTTTGTGAAGCTTTTATTGCATTTCTCTCTCTGTTTCAAAATACTCTTGAATTATTAATGTAAAACTTCCCATATTTATCAAACAACAAAGACAAGCAACAAGTGATGCAGACATACTAATGTTTGTGATTGAAGCTTGCTGTTCTTTCTATGAATCAATGACAATAAAATCAATTTACCCTTCTCTTGGCAAATTTGAGGGCTCGTTTGTCTTTCTGAATTCTCAGCAATTCCTGCATGCGTCTCTCATAAGGAGCAAATCCTGTGATTTCCCTGACTAAGTCTCGGACAAATCTAGCATGCTTGGTTAATGCCTGAAAGAGAAATGAAAACAACATACAAGCTAGGGATAATTGAAAAAAGAATCAGTATGACATACATCTTATAAAACATTGAAAAATACTCACAATTTGGAAGAAATCATGATGTAATTTAGCCAATGAAGATTAAACAATAAACCTGTGTACTGACTACAAATTCATTGGCATCATGGTCCAAGTTTCAGTAAAATGTTTAACAAAAAGTATAACACTGAGATTTTTCAATAAATTGTCACTTCTTCAAATGTTTTCAGAAGAAGACTTGTTTATTTATGTAAATAAATCATACATTGCAGTTCATACTAAGTTTACACATACCCCTCTCCTTCTTGTGGGCCTGGTTTTTCTGCCAGCTTTTAAAGGAATGGTCTTATGGCCCTTGTTGAGGCCAATAGCCATATTGTACTTGATACCCATGGCTGTAAAAAAAATCAATGAATATAATACGTTTCATGCCGAGCTTAGCAGTGTGGTGCATTACAAGAATCCATGTTGGAGGCAATTCGAGTTAACAAGTCTAACAAATATTAATTTAAACCATGCATTTACAGAAGATAAATATATTTGATAATGAATTCTGTAAAGTTTATATTTATAATGTTACATTGATAATTATTATGTGTTGAATGACAACGGTTTAAGAGCAAATAACCAAAATTATTGCATTATTTCTGACGTTCAGAGGTAAACAGTGAGAATTGTGTTCATTTTTCTAATTTTACCGAGGAAAAGCGGAATCAAATTTGGTTTCTATTGAATATGTCGAGTTTAAAAATTCAAAAATTATGATGATTAGCATTATTAGTTTTTCTTAACGAACAGGATTACAGAGATTTTCATGAGATAGCTGTAACTCCATACCGAATGACTATGGGCAAACCGGAAAAGGAAGTAAGTGAAAATATTAAGTTGTCTGCTCTTGAATGATCCCGCCAGTTACGAATATCAACAAGATACATATCCGTTGATCTGGTTTCAGTCAGTTAACTGTACTGAATTACAGAATGGTTTTATGATGAAGAATTTCTCCAAACATGGATGGAAAAGGGCCCAGGTAAAATATTTATTTGGTCAAAATTGGAAATAATAATTAATTAGAGCAGGCTGATTAGAGTAAACTTAACGTTATCATGGTTATGTAAAATAAAAATTGTCATTTGAAAGAGTCGATCCACCATTCAATTTAGAAAGTAAAAAAAAATATTACAAAGTCTACTACGTTTGTTTCTTATAACAATTCCCTGTTTTAGTTTTTGACATGTATCCATAATATAGGCTTTGTTCTCATCCTTCATTTCTTCTTTTTCTCAGATAATAGTTTTGAATTTTGTTGTCAATTTCTCTGTTTATAATCTCTTCAAATTGAAGGACCTTTAAGTTTAAGAAGACACTTAGCTTGAGCAAACCAAGTAAAGCCCTCAGTGAGGTGAAGCTTCCTCCTCCAATCGACAACGATGTTAACAACAAAGTAAACAACGAGACTGAAGAAGATGGTTGGTTGACGACACGTCCCTATTCCTTCAAAGATGACAGCCGGGATACAGTAAATCAAGTGCCCACTACATCATCAAAGGCACAGCAACAAGGCATACTGTCTTTTCAAATTTTTATCTAAAACTAATTCTTGGAAGTTATTTTTTCTGCGAAGAAATCACTATCTGATTTAATTTAGATGAATGGGAGAAAATGCGTGGATCATGCTCAGTTTTTCACTAGGGCTGGGACGATACAACTTTTTCTATATCAATATGTATCACGATATTTGAGCCACGATACAATATGTATCATGATATATGTTTAATTGTTTATATGATCTTTTTTTTCCATGAAATAAACAAATTATTTCTTTGCTAATGAGAATAATTTATTCAAAATAGTTGTATAATTTTGTAAAACAAAAATATTTTACTCAAGTGGTGTTAATTATTATTTATTTCATATCTGTATTTATATTATGGTAAGATATTTATTTTATATTATTTAACCCCAAATGTTAAATAAAAAAAGAAAAACAGAAGTCAAATTTTTCGCGACATTTCGATATTTCTTCATATCTATCGATATGCGTATCGTCCTCACGGATATCTCGATATATTGTCCCAGCCCTATTTATCACATTTGAAGCATGATTTAATGAGATATTACATTAGAAGTAGGGTACGTTACATCTTCCTTTTTCATATGAATTTATAAAATTCCCTATTACACAGACCAGAGCCCTATGCTATAGCTTTCAAAAAAAGGCTAACTAATTGTAAACATTGAGCCTATTTGGAACCCTTTGAACGTGATGGATGTTTTTCATTAAATTATGGAAAAAGCCTACCATGTCTACTTACATACATGTATCTATGACTACTGATTTTATCAAACCACTGAGTACAAATGAATGTGCTACTTCTGTTATTTTTTAACAGATGATTTTGCTAAGAAGCCTGCAGTTGAAAGTAAAGCAGTTCCATTCGTTGGGAGGAATAAAAAGGTAAAAATAGATGAAGAATAAATTTCTTTCCCAATCATCTAGCAAGGTTAGTTTCTTAGTTAATTTAAGTTTCCCAATCATTAAAATCCAGTAGAGCAAAAAGTATGCCAAGATATTTTCTATCATAACAAGAAAATGTAAAGCTTTTTGTCACAGACTTAAACATGTTAAAGAATGGAAGAAAAAAATTTGATGAGAAATATTTTTCACTGCATTCCAATTTGAATGTTTTTAAGCCTCATCAAACCTCCATCATGGCATTTGCTCAGAAGAAAAAACCGGTGGCTGCAGTCGCTCCACATAGGTATCATACTTATATTTTACAGCATCTGACAGACCTTAATCCTTATCCTTCATTTTGATCATATTTGTGACTTATTTTATATTCTGTCACTTAACCTTTTGTTTTTGATTTATACCCATTACTGTTTGAAGGTCCCCTGTGAAGACTGAGGAGGGCGGGTCTAAGAGAAAGCGATCCCCTGGGAAAGCTGTCATCAGCATCTTAGATGATGATGATGATGACGATGACTTCCTTGATGATTTCGACATACCAAGTATGATTTTACATGTGAAGAACTTGAACAAAATTCATATCATTTTTCTGATCAATGTATTTGTTTCAGTGTTTAAATTTTAGTTCATGGAACAGAAACATTAAGGAATTAAAATGTTTTGTCTCATTTTCAAATTTTCAAATTCCTATTGTAGCATATATTAATTATCTCTTGTAGCAACTCCAGTAGCAAAAATTCTTATTTCGGCATTTACTATTTTTTTCTTGTAGCAACTCCAGTGGCAAGTAGAAGAAATGCTAATTTTTCTACTAGCAGAGAGGTACACATACATGCACATGTTGAAAGTTTTTTGTCTTTTGGATTTTTAAAATTTCATAAAATTTTCTATGATTTGATTTATGTTTGTACATGTTGATTCCATTTTACAGGAATCACCAAGAAAGACGATAAACTTTAACAAGACCACTGACTCAGAAAGACAGATTATGGATGCCTCTGGGGTAAGCAATTAATTTCTTGTATAACATGTATAATATCACTGAAAATCACCTCCATGGAAAAACTTTTGTTAGCTAATGCTTTTAAAGAACATACTTTAAAAAAAGATTTTGAAAGGCCTGTCTTAAACTACTGATGTAGCCAAATAGCAACACAATATTAAAGAACAATAATTGTGCTATTTCTTTTTCTCTTGGCATTCATGTAGATGACAGATCTGTTTGGAAACAGTGATTCAGATGAAGAAAGTCGTGCAGTAGCTAAGCGACGTCGGACTCTGGAAGATGCGTCTCCCAATCAAAGTTCTTCCTCTGTAATGGGTAAGACATGACTAACAATTATCGTCCTCTAGTCAGGCTGTTTGTTACTCAACTTTATTTTGGGCCATAATTTTGTAAACTTTAAATATATATAACTATAAATATTGCATGTATTTTGTGTACCTATAAGATATATATATGTTGTGCATACAGAATCAATTTTGCCTATTTGAAGTTATTTAAAAGCACAAATCAGTGGTAAATGTAAGATTTCATTTAGGAATTTGCTATTATTAGGGAAAATTTTATATTTTGTATATTTTGCTTATGAGTAATATATATTTTTTTAAAGGTATGGTATACTTGAACTATATTTACATGTCTATAGATAACTCTTCATCTGAAGTCAACATGAAACAGGATTTGATACTAACAATTTTAGGCTTTGGTCCAGCCGGACTAATGCGTCTTTACTTTTACTAGTCCGTGGGCAATTTTATTAGTCCGTCAAAAATAAAAATAAATAAATAGAATTAATGTTGTAATGTATTTTTATACTTTTTTGAAATAAACAAAGCATTTACATGAAATGTTTATACCAAGAATTTGTTGAAATCTCACAATCAGGAACTATGATTGTATTCCCGATCTTGTTCTGTTTCTCTATGCTTGATTAAATCATCTAAACGTCCGGCATTTTTTATTTTACATGTCATACTAAATCATGATCACTAAAATGTTTAATTTCATACCAATGAGTCCTAAAATTAAGCGCCAATTGACTCAGAATTACCTAACTTCCCGCCAAGAAGTTAAAAAGCTAAAGATAAATATGGGGTTTTCCAGCGAAAGTTGTCGAAAATTTGAACATCGGTAAATTCTTTTTTCTTCCCAGAAAACTTTATTGGTCCGTTCGGACTAATAAGCTACAAATTTTATTAGTCCGAATGAAAATGTATAAGTCTGAGACTAACGGACTAATGTTAATGTCGAACCCTGTGAAAACATAGGAAAATCGGCAGATCAAAGCATTAAAGAATTAATTTTTTATTTATATCTTTTTAATTTTGTAGGAAAGTGTTTGCCATTAAGAAAAGATAATTCCTTGGACCGATCTGAACCTCTTGTGAACAACATACCTACACGACAGGCTGAATCAATGTCAAGGCCAGAGGAAAACATCTCTGTTAGAACAGAATTACATACTGCCTCTAGACCAAAGTCTCGGGAAAACAGGGCTGTTAGACTCAGAACTCTCCAATCAGACCAACAAGAACAAAATCACAGAAACCAACAGAGCATGGGAATTCCAAATGCAGCAACAGAGGTACATGTATATTCACTTCAAGATGCATATAAACCCAAGAGTGGAATATGTACAATTTTCATTACTTCATACATCATTGAAATACACAATTTCTTTGAGATCATTTTTGTAAGCCTTTGGATGGTCCAGTGTATGCACTTTGTGTCATTAATTAAGTCTGAAATTTTAAGGGAATGTTTGCCTGGCTTATTTTCTAGTTGTGAATCATATAATATTTTACCATTTACATATATATATATATAGGTACACGATGACAACACCCAGACAGACCTGTTTAAGACAATGGAGGAGATCTGTGATATTGTGTGTAAGGCCAGTACAGCTGATCTCATGTCCATGCTTCCACAGAACTATCAACGACTTCAGCATCTACTGGCTCTAAGGTACGTAGAAGTACTGATGTGTAAGATTTCCTATTGGTATTTTTTGTGAGTATCAATTTTTTTTTTACCTGTGATGGAAAAATAGATAATGGCTGGCCAAATGTTATTAATATTAAAACATATCATTTATTCCTTTCAATTTCAGAATGTGGAATATGGTCTTTCCTACTTTGTAAGATAAATATTTACTGATTTTCTTTGTATGAAATTTTAGGAAGCAGCTGAAGGATTCTTATGCTGCAAAAGAGCAGAATAGAAGCATAAAAAGATTATCAGCACCAGCAGCAACATTGACAAGCAATGCATCAGGCAGTAAGGTCCACTTATCAGATAATTATCAGACATTTGACAGTGTGGCTTCAGCATCGTGTCAGAACAGTGTGAAATCCAGTGATATTTCTAGTCCCATAGTGCCAACCAGGTCAGCACTGTTGTCCAATACCTCAACCCCTGCCACAGAAAGAACATTTAATTCTCCAAGTTCTGGACCAAGCAGGTCTTTCTCTTTCAAGAAGACCACTCCCACTGGTTTTAATTCCCCAATACCCTGTGGAGACAGTTTCTTTGAGGAGGATGCTAAATTGACTCAAACACATCACAGTTTTATCAGTTCATTCAACAGGAAATCTCCCAGTTCTTCTTTCAAAGAGCCACCTGTGATGTGTTTCAACCAATCAGCCGCTTCCTCATTTATGAACCAATCAGATACATCCTATTTGAACCAATTAACATCTACCTCTCATTTCAACCAATCAAATGATAGAGGTCACTCATTTAGTACTTCACACAACCAATCATTGGGAACAGGCAACTCGTTAAGCACCATTGAAGCACCATCTACCACAGACTTCAGCTTTGACTATAAACTAAACAACGACAGTGGTGTGATACAGACACAGCCAGCTAGGCAGGACAAACTGTCCACTAGTATTCCAGATTCAGAGGATGAGGCTGATTTGATCGATCAGTTTCCAGAGGAACTGTTTGCTGCTGAAGACTTTGACTCAGAGTTTACAGAGGAAGTGCAGTCAGACTCTTTACCACAGATTTCTGTGACTCCTAGAAGACAGAGCACCAATCAGAGCTTTGGTAAGTAGGCTTTAATCTGTAAAAGGTAGCCAAGCAGATAATTACAGCTATCCCTTATCTTGACCACGATAACAAATGTGAAAGTAGATAATACAGTGCTCCAAGTCACACTTGCTCTCAGGTCGCAAAATGGCAATCTAAAAATTTTTTCGGTCGCCATTTCAGAATTTCTGGTCGCCATAATCAAATATTTCATTCGCCATAAAAAAAACATTTTGTGAATAAAACTTGATAATTTAAATAAGGATATGTATTATGTATTAATTATATCATAGATAACTTATTACTGTGACTATAAAAATTTGCTAGGTTGAATGAAATATTTTTATTGAATGCAGGTACCCTTATGGTTGTACAGAAGAACACAAGTAATCTGATAACAGAAATAAAATTTTATCAAATGAAAATACAAGCCTGACAGCTGTTGAGACAGGACTTTGCCTGCTGTTTGTCATGTTTACTTACTACTACGTACCAAACCCATTACACAGTCATTATAAATGCCGCCAAAACACTCTTTATTAGCATGATAATACAATCATGATTCAAGCAATTCGATCAAATGCTTCAATAACAAGGTCGGATCTTAAAAAGTGTACGAAGTTTGGATGCCATTCTATTAGGAACATTATTTGTCCACGTCTCTGGTTCAGGTTCTATCAAACTTTGTACAGCATGCCATGCTGTCATAACATTACGTGATCTAAGTCGATGCAACGCTTTTTAAAGTGTTTTTAAGTATATGTCTTCAAACATTTTCTTGATAGAGAATCTTTACAAATGAAATCTCGATTCCGATCTTAAAAATTGGACGTTTCCAGCCCAAATTTTCTCAGTCGCGAAAATGCGAGTGTGTTTTCATTTTGTCTAAGTCGCAAAATCAATTTTTTGGTCGCAAATGCGACCATTTTAGTCGCAGCTTGGAGCACTGTAATAGTCACAAATTTTGTTCTTGCATGGGGATATATTGTAAACCAACTTTTATTCGCGACGACTTTATTTCACGATTTACTGGAGGTAAAATAGTTTTGGAAGATTAATTGTCGCGATCAAACTTCTTTAGGATATGTTGTAAATAGACAAATAGTCTTTAAGGACCGGTTCACGGCGAAAAATATTTGCGATGACGAGACTCTCGCTAACTTCGCAAAAATTTCTCTCACGCAAATAAAATAAGGTTTACAGTAAATTCCTTGAAAACTGTGACAAAATTAAATGCATTTGATGATTATGTCTGTTTGTAAATTCATTTTGCTAGATGGAAGAAATTTTTTTGATAATATTGCTCATTCTTTTAAGCTATGTTTAGTATAAAGAAATAACCCCTTCTAGATTTCAGTACATGTACTACAATTATTTTAAAAGTATACTGTTCCTGAATGAAGGTAATGAATATGTACATTTGTATGTAACTTTCACCCCCCAGAAATATTCTGTATTAACTATACATTTGAGTTGTTATTGCAGTCTCCCCACCCAGTACCAAGAGGAGAGAGGAGGAGGAAAACAAGGAGTTTGACGGCTATAACTTCCCACACAGTGTGCTCATGAGGGAGACGTTTAACCAGGTGTTTGGTTTACGTGAATTCCGCACTAACCAACTCAAGGCTATCAATGCTGCACTGTTAGGAAATGACTGCTTTATCCTCATGCCTACAGGTATAAAATGATGTTGAATTTTTTAATCTCAAACACTAAAATCTAAAATTTCTTGGACATGTCAAAGTGGTCTTGAAGTCCCAACACCTTATTCTCTAAGTATTTAGCCCCTGATATCTTGAATATCTGATATCTTGAATCCTCTGATATCTCGGAAATATTTTCTCATCAAGTTTGATGACTGTATTGTACATGTTGTATACTTTACATGTCAGAATCACACCACGTAAGAGGTCCTTCTTATACATATATAGGTTTCAAAAAAAAATAATTAGATCTAATGTACATATGCAGGTTAAAATATCAGGGGATCAAAGATCATTTTCTTGTCACTTAATGACTTATGAAAGTAAATGTTAAATAGGTGACTAAATCCATTCCTTTTTAAAGTAGATTTTGGATTAATTTATCATTAAACTATTTGTTCCGTGTTACCCTTCTGATTGTAGGGGGCGGTAAGAGTCTGTGTTACCAGCTGCCTGCCCTGGTGACGGGGGGCGTGTCTATCATTATATCCCCCCTCAAGGCTCTGATACAGGACCAGGTCACCAGGCTCTGTTCCATGGATGTAAGTCTAATTAGGTCAATTGGATTAGTGGTCCATGACTGCATGTTGAGTGTAGACTAGTCTTGAATCCAGAATTTTCTTGGATAGCGTTTTGTATATTGTATAGTGAACAAATGTGTGATTTTGTGAAAAATGTAATACTGTATACACGTGTGTATTAAAAAAGCCGGCTTCATATTTTAGCAGCTTTGGTGCAGAAAACAATGCACTTATTCAATAATACTGCTAAGAAATCATTGATGAATACAATATAATGCACGTAAGTGTGAACCGCTAATTCATGAATATGCCCACAACTCAATACTCAGTGGTTCCGCTAAATTTGCCAATTTTTATGTACATCTACAGTAATAAAGAGATCAGTGGATAAATTCCTACTTGTTATTACAGAAGAATTTTATGTTTTTTACAGATACAGGCAGGTCAGCTTTCATCAGACATGGACCAGAGTCAATCTGATCAGATGTACAGAAAATTATACTACAAAACGCCGGAGATCACACTACTCTATGTCACTCCAGAAAAGGTAAAGGGGGAGGAGGGAATTAACAAAAACAAACGTCTAAACTTAAGTATGATTGTGTACATTTATTTTGTGTGACAGTTGAAATGTTGAATTCAGAGTTAAACTATTGAACTACATGTACAGTTGAACTTTCAGTCGGTATCTCAAACCCAATCTCTGGAATACCATAGATATGTTGAAGTGCTTTTGTAGACCCATCCTTTCATCCTTGAAGTGCTTTATCCTCAATATCTCAAAGCCTCTGATATTTCGAAAAACATTTCTCAGTACCATTTACTTTGAGATAATAAGGGTTATATTTATATCAGAGTTCATGTTAAAAGTACCCCATACATTGTATCTACTGTAGAAGCAAAAATTTTCGTGGGCATAAAATTTCGTTGTTTTGTCTTCAAAAATAGTTTCGTGGGCATTTAATTTCGTTGTTTTGAAAGTAACCCTATTAAGTATATAGTCAAATAAAATTTCGTGTGGGATTTAATTTCGTTGAATATTGTAAACAACGAAATAAACGAAATTTAATCCCCCACGAATATTTGTGCTTTTACAGTATGTTAAATTGATGTACAGTTGAACTTCGGTATCTTGAACTCCAATATCTTGAATACCATGGATATGTTGAAGTTATTAAGAAGTCCCAACCACATATTCTTTAAGGATTTAACCTTCGATATCTAGAATCCTCGGATATCTCAAATTTTTTTATCTCAGTCCCATCAGATTTGAGATAATAAAGTTTGACTGTATTTGTTTTGTAGATTTCAGCCAGTGGTAAGCTGTTGAGTAGTTTGGACAATTTACACAGGAGAGGGAAGTTGACTAGATTTGTTATTGATGAGGCTCACTGTGTCAGCCAGGTAAGTTAGGCATTCTAGTATTGTTTAGGAAATCTATAAATGTATAAATCCTCATTTACCAAGCAGAAAAAAAAAATCTGTGAAAAATAAAACTGAGATCAAATTAATTTACATTTTACATAATAACAAAAAAAAAATAGACTGAAAAAATTCTCAAAATAGATAAACATTTACCAAATTCAAGGTTGTGGATGTGATGAATTTTATTGCAAGGCAATATACCATAGAATTTTACTAAGTAGGTAACCTTGTTTTTGTAGTGGGGCCATGACTTCCGTCCAGACTACAAGAAGCTAGGGGTCCTGAAACAAAAGTACCCGGGGGTTCCTATGATGGCACTGACTGCCACGGCCAACATGAGAGTCCGCAAAGATGTTATCTATCAGCTAGGAATGAAGAATCCAAAATGGTAACTTTCAGTTTTAACATTTCAAGTTTTCAAAATGACTGTATACAGGGTTATTTCCCCCTCGTGTTATTTGTGCCCTTTCACACTTGCTGACAATTTTGCTCTGTTTAAAATTCTCCCAGTCATAGTTTTATATAAGAAAGTATACTGTATTCTTTGAATTTGCCCCGTTTTAAATTTGCCTAAACGAAAGTATGGTGAAAGGGGTGAAAAGAAAACTGGGGCGAAACTTTCCCTGTATACAGTATTAAAAGTGAAAGCATACCTTTTGTAAATGTATGTATATTATTGCTTTTCTTCAGTTTTGTTCAAAGCTTCAATCGCCCAAATTTGAAATTCCGAGTTGAACCTAAGAAACCTTCAACACTAACAGCAGATGTGACAAAACTGATAAAGGAGCAGTTCCCAGGAAAGTGTGGCATTGTGTATTGTCTTTCAAGGTCAGTACTCAGCTGGTATTCACTGAAAGAACTTTTACCCTTAAATTCTTACTACTATTTTCATGTTGCATTACTAATATACCATTGGCAGGGCATTTATGTCCTATAGACATATTTCTAGTTAAACATGGATCTGATTTTATAGGAAGGAGTGTGACACGGTAGCTGCAGAGCTGGGTAAATCTGGTATCCAGGCTGTATCCTACCACGCAGGTCTCAGTGACAATGACAGAATCTCTATCCAGGAAAAGTGGCTCAATGGACAGCGATGTAAGGTAATTAACGGTTTAATACCACCTTCCCCTCTACCCCCAGCCACCCCTTCCCCCCAAAAAAACTTGATAATATTAATAATTTTGATAACTTGATAATATTGATGAAAAAAAAAGAGGAAATTAAAATAAAACAAGCCAATTCAAAGAATTGTGATCCCTTGCTTTTGGTTTCTTTGGGGTTGAAATGTAATAGATTATGACATTCTGTGTTAAAACACCCTGTCATTCAGAAGTAACCGACAACATTTTTTGTAAATTAGGTCAATCGTGAAAGTCCAAATACAAGGGGTGAGTCAGAAATCATAGCATGCTCAGAAATATCTTGTCACAGATAATATACATGTCAAATATGAAACCTCTATCTCTTCTCTATAAAAATTATAAGGAAAATATAACATTTGTAAAAAGTAGGTCAAACATGAAGGTCAAGTTCATGGGGTCAAAATCATATTGTATAGAAAGGTCTTGTCACATGTAATGTACACATGAAAGGTGAAAACCAAAAATCTTCTCAATCAAAAGTTATGACCAAGGTTAAAGTTTTTGAAAAGTATGTCAAACTTCAAGTTGAAGGTCATGTCATCAAAGTGCTTTTAGAAAGGTCTTGTCACAGGTAATACACATGTTTAGTATGAAAGCCATATCCTCTCATTCAAAAGTTTGGACCAATTTATAGTAATGTATAAATTTTTGAAAAGGAGGTCAAACTCCAATGTCAAGGTTACAAGGTTAAAAATCTTAGGTCTTGTCACAGGTAATGCACATAATATGTAATGTGAAGTTCCTATCTCTTCTCATTCAGAAGATATGACCAAGGTAAAAGTTTTCGTTACAGATTGACAGACGGACAGACAAATGAGATTTAATGTCAACTCGCTTTCTCAAAAGTGGGGGACAATTATATATCTCAGTGTAGTGTACTTGTGTAACATGCCAAATTATATTAAAATCAAGCCAAAACAGTAAGAATTGCTTACACACAGACAGACAGATGGATAGATGACATATACTCTTTTGGTCTCTGACCAACAGAACTAAAAATCACATGAACTACATGTATATAAAACAAATATAAATGCATTTCAAAGAGCAGTTGTTGAAGGTATTTAAATGCCTATCTAGACCAGGAAGTATAAACACCTGACAGGTAGATAACACAGGTGTGTCATGTGTTCAGAGTACATAACAGATAGACTGCACATGGAGATCGATCAAAAGGGTGGTCGCCATTACTAAAATCAGGTAAGAAATTTAGAAGTTTACTGAGCATATGAAAACAATTCTGAAAGTATTGAAAATTCAGTATTACAAGCTTTAACTAAGGGGAACAAAATTTCCTTCCTACAAAGCCTTGTATGTATAATATGATGATTTTTTTCTATCTACATTTTTTTCTTCAAAGCTTGTTTATCTATACTAATGTTGGAGTCCATAAAAATGCATGTTGCCTTCAAATCAAGTCGATAAATGTATATATCCTTAATACATGAATATTGAATTTTTTAGGCTTCAGTTATAAAATATGATGGACCCCCGTACCAGTGCCCAGGATGTGATGCGATGTGACCTGTGTGAGACCACTGTGGTACAGATGCACTGTGATACATGTCTTGTCAACCTGTGTACAGCTTGTGTAGGAAAACATTTCTCTGCTGATCTATCAAAACGTCATGAAATTGTGGACTTTAAAGATAGAAAATCCACTCCCCTCTATTCTGGATGTACAACTCATGATAAAGAACGGTGTGAAATGTACTGTAATCAATGTGACATTCCTGTCTGTCTTAGCTGCCTTGCATCCAAACAACATTTAGGTCATGAATTATCAAAAGTCTTGCAAATTCTCGATGAAAAGAAGGATATTATTTTAAAAGAAAAAAATGAATTAAATGAGACAATTTGTCCAACCTACCAGGACATTGCCGCTGATGTAAAAAACAGAATGAGTCAGTTGAAAAAGGAATATGGAGATCTCACAACAGCCATAACAAAACATGGAGAGGACTGGCACAGAGAAATTGACAAACTTGTCAAGAAACTTAGAGCTGAAGTTGATGAAATGAAAAACACACAGTTACAAACTCTACAGAAACAAATGGACGAAATAAACAAGAACATTTCCAACATCAAGGATGAAATAAATTCAATGGAAACTGCAATAGACACCAATGACTTGTCAGAACTTTTTAGTGTCACATCCAATGTACACACATACAGAAATCTTCCACACAAAATAATACCATTGTTACCCAAATTCATTCCAGGAAAAATTCATCAAGAAGAACTTAGTAAACTATTTGGAGCCTTATCATCAAGTTCTTTAACATCAGACAAACATGCCTACAGCATGAAGACAACACAGAAATCACCAGAAGCTGGATCCTCTCCTCCAGTCAAACAGCTGCTTGATAAACCAAAGACTGTTACCATTATAAACACTGGGTATGAATATAATCTTTACAATGTGGCCTGCCTGAGTGATGAAGAAATCTGGACAAGTGGAGATGACAGCACCATGAAACTCTACAGCATCAATCAGGGATCACTACTCAAGTCAATCAGAACCAAGTCAGGAAAATCACCATCTTATATAGCAGTGAGAAAAAGTGGAGATCTAGTTTATACTGATTACAGTGATAGAACTATGAACATTGTGAAGAATGAGAAGATAGAGGAGGTGATCAGACTACAGAACTGGATACCTAAAGGTGTCTGTAGTACCTCCTCTGGTGACCTCCTGGTTATCATGGACAGTGATGATTACAAACAAACAAAAGTTGTCCGTTACACTGGCTCCACAGAGAAACAAACTATTCAGTTTGATGATAAAAGTAAACCTCTCTATTCTTTTACTATATTTACAAAGTATATAACAGAGAACAAGAACCTGGATATCTGTGTGTCTGACAATGGAGCTGGAGCAGTAGTGGTGGTCAATCAGGTCGGGAAACTGAGATTCAGGTACACTGGACATACTCCTGCTCTAAATTACAAACCATTCAGTCCACGAGGAATCACCACAGACAGTCAGAGTCACATCCTTACATCTGATTATTACAATGACTGTGTCCACATCATAGACCAGGATGGACAGTTCCTCCGTTATATAGACTGTGGACTGAATGTTCCCTATGGACTGTGTACAGATACAAATGACAATCTGTTTGTTGCTCAATGTAGAAACAAACAAGTGAAGAAAATCAAATATCTGCAATGAAATATATGACCACTATTATATAGTAAAACATGATAATGATTTTTTTTAAAATGTATCATAATGATTCACTCTAAGATCATGATCACTATTTCCCACAAAAGAAACAGATTTAAAGTGCGGAGAGTAGAATAACTGCAATGCTTTTAAATTTAAAAACTATGCGTTCAAATATCATTGTACATGCAGTTAAAAAGAAATGATTACTGTAAACAAACTTTTATTCGTGGCAACTTTATTTGGCAAATTAATGATGATGAACTAGTTCGCGATAATTAATTTTCACAATAAAGCTCTGTCATTAAAAGACACAGAGACTTTAGGGATCAGTTCGCAGTGAGAAATATTTGCATTTACAAGGCTCTCGCAAAAATTTCTCATACACAAATAAAAGTTGATTTACAGTAATTTGTGTTCATGTAATACAGCAAATAAATAAACCTTTCTTTTACAGTATGCAGTGAATTCTTATTTTCACCATTTCCATGATAGAATGGAATCTGACATTTAGAGTAGATGTATCTGTGTGACATTCAAGTTTCAATGTATGGGAGACTAAGAAAGTGAAAATAATATTGGGTGGAATTAAACAGAGACAAAAAATCATGTTGTTATTACTTTTGTTAAGAATTCCGCAACATTCTGCTGCATAAAATAGTTACCACTTCCAAGCATTTAGCAGTAAAAAAAAGTCTCCAAACAGTAAATATTTAGAAATGTTCAGAGTTTATGTTAGTATCAAAATATTTTAATTTTCCTTAGGCAATTAATACCAGGGGTATTTGAATGTATTATTCAAACGATAGTTGAATATTTTTTATTATTATACTTTCATGTTAAATACTAAAATCTGATTGGTTTAGACGCAGTTAACAATCCGTTGGATTACCCTGAGCCTTAGCAACACACGTGACAATGGGTAACACAACGGTAATGCCACATGCGTGGAAATTATGCGCGTACGGTTCACCGTAGAATTCTCAAAACGTCAGTTGCACGTTTGAAAGCACCGGAATTAACTTAACGTCAATAAAAGCTTGCGTCCAATATAGCTTACTTGAAAACAACAAACGACAGACGATACATGCTTGCGAGTGTAGGAAACATGCTTGCGAGCCAGAAATAACGAAACTTTTTATGATAAATGACTCTAATTCGAGTATCAAACAAACAATAAGTAGATTAGTGAACTGGTGAGTGTGAAAGCTTTCTATACATGAACGTAAAGACGATCAACGGTTTTTTTTTTGCTGATGTCCTAAATCAATAAGACATTCAGTATAATAAAATAAATGGTGCCTGTTTTGGAGGGTAACATTTGAAATTGACACCCCTCGGAAAACCATTGTCAACCTCCGCTGACGCGTCGGTTGACAATGGTTTTCCTTGGGGTGTGCCTTTTACAATATGCAGTGAATTCTTATTTTCACCATTTCCATGATAGAATGGAATCTGACATTTAGAGTAGATGTATCTGTGTGACATTCAAGTTTCAAATGTATGGGAGACTAAGAAAGTGAAAATAACAATGGGTGGAATTAAACAGAGACAAAATATCATGCTGTTATTACTTTTGTTAAGAATTCCGTAACATACTGCTGCATAAAATAGTTACCACTTCCAAGAATTTAGCAGTAAAAAAAAGTCTCCAAACAGTAAATATTTAGAAATGTTCACAGTTTATGTTAGTACCAAAATATTTTTATTTTCCTCAGGCAATTAATACCAGGGGTATTTGAATGTATTGTTCAAACAATAGTTGAATATTTTTACTGGTACATGACATGATGATATTTATTGTTTATAACTCAAAAACCCTTTACCTTAATCTATTTCAAAAGTAACATCAAATTTACCTTATTAAGTCTTCAATAAATTGGTCCTACTATAAGTCGAATGAATTTTTAACTCAGCTGAGCCAAAGGCTCAAGTAAGCTTTTCTGATCAAAATTTGTCCATTATCTTTGTAAACTTTTCACATTTTCTTCTTCTTCTTCTCAAAAACCACTGGGCCAATTTCAATTAAACTTATCTCAAAGTATTTTTGGGTATAGGGTATTTAGGATTATCAAATTAAGGGCAACTCCTCCTTTCACTGTTCTTGATAATACAAAACTTATGTTATATCATTGTTAGGTAGTGTAGATTCAAGTTTCTTCAAATAATGACCTCCTAGAGTAGGGTGGGGACACAATGGGTTATCAAAATGTTATATATTAGGAACACAGGAAAAAAATTTTACAAATCTTCTCAAGCAAAGCCATGGGTGGTCATATTTATATGCAAATATCCTTAACATAGATTCAAGTGTGTTCAAATCATGACCCTTGGGGTAGGATTCGGCCACAATTGGCGATCAAAGTTTTATATTAGTATGAACACGGATATAGCGAATTCACGGATATAGCGAAGTTTTTCTGGGTCCCCGACTAAATTCTTAACAAATCTTTGTAAAATTTTACGGTTATAACGAACTGTGATATAACGAGTTTACGGATATAGCGAACTGATTTTGAGTCCCGCTGAGGTAAAATATAATGGAATTTACATCTTTTATAACGAACTTACAAGAATCTCAAAATTTGATAAATTGAACTGACTTTATTTTATTTTAGAATGTATATAAAAATTCAATTCGAAATAAAACCTTGGTTATCGAAGGTTTTTTTTCCCTAATATTTACTTCCCTAACATATTTGGTAGTAATACTTGAAGGAAAACATGCATATAGCGAATTCGCTATATATGGTTATGCAAATTGGTTATACGGTTATAACGAATTACGGATAGAGCGAATTAAATTCGCAGGTCCCTAGGACTTTGCTATAACCAAGTGTTACTGTATAAGTATTAAAAAAATCTTTTTCTCAAGAACCAATAGATCAGAAAAGTTGTGGAAACAGCCTGGGGTAGTGTAAATTCTAAATTGTTCTCAAAATGGGACAACAATAGGCATTCAGATCAGGGTTATGCAAATTGGTTATACGGATATAAGGAATTACGGATAGAGCGAATTAAATTCGCAGGTCCCTAGGACTTCGCTATAACCGAGTGTTACTGTATAAGTATTAAAAAAATCTTTTTCTCAAGAACCAATAGATCAGAAAAGTTGTGGAAACAGCCTGGGGTAGTGTAAATTCTAAATTGTTCTCAAAATGGGACAACAATAGGCATTCAGATCATGACCCCATGTGTAGGGCAGGGCCACAATAGGTATTACAAGGGGGAAAGTATGTGAAGAACAACAGGGCCAAAATTACTCAGGTAAGCGTCATGGCTCATGAGCCTCTTGTTAAATCATAGGTGTCGGTTATAATGAAAATTGAAGGGGGGGGTGCTAAACCAACAGAGAAGGTAAACCCCAACTTTCAATGCCTATATAATGTATATATTTGCAAAAAAAGTTGAGGGTCTAAGCCCCCCTAGCCCCCAAGGTTCCGACATCTATGTTAATAATAATAATAATATTCAAATGCTGTTTCATTATTCGGTTGTTGGTACATTCAATTGATAGTCAAACAGTTAACTTTTCGGTGAACCCTGTTTAATTGATTTGGACAATTTGTTCCAAACCCAAGCATCTACACTCAGTCTATGTATTTTCAGGTTATATGTGCCACCATTGCCTTCGGAATGGGGATTGACAAACCGGATGTCCGATTCGTTATTCATTACTCCTTACCGAAGTCCGTGGAGGGATTTTATCAGGAGGCTGGGCGAGCCGGGAGGGATGGACTGCTAGCTCACTGTATAATGTACTACACGTACCAGGACGTCAAAAGACTGAGGAGGATTATAGAGAGTAAGTAGGGGGGGGGTCTGTTGAGAAGCCATGATGTAAAAAATTTTAAAGAAGACATGATTGTAACATTAATTTTTATGTTATATACATCTAGTTAGAGGGTCATTAGATACAGTTGAACTTCATGATTTTAAATATCATGGATATACGTAATATTGAAAGAATTTTGAAGTTTCAACCATTTATTTCTAAAATTGTTTTATGGTTGGTATCTCAAGTCCTCGGATATCTAAGAGATTTTTCTTGGTCCCATGATTTTTGAGATTACATGTTGAATTTTGCAGAGAATCAATCCCCAGATTTTGACTTCAAATGACTATTATGTGAAGAGTGTTTTGTTTCTTCACAGTGGATCAGGCAGCCACATTTGATTCCAAAAGAGTTCACATAGACAACCTCTTCAGAATGGTACAATACTGTGAGAACGTTGCCGACTGTCGACGATCACAGCTGCTTAATTACTTCGGAGAACGGGACTTTAATCGAGAGGAGTGTGGGAATTTCCGTGGAGCTATCTGTGACAACTGTGTGTCTAAGGTTAGAATTATTCTTTGTTTTGTTACGATTTTTGTGTTAATATGTAATACTTTTAAATGAATGTAGTTTATGTTAGTGTAAGCTTAGGTTCTCAATAAAACTGGCTCTACATATA
>PRKT01000328.1:447137-459972 GCA_003671525.1 Saccostrea glomerata
CCCCCCCCCCCCCCAACTTCTTTTTGCAAAGATAGACATAATATAGGCATTTAAAATTTGGGTTTACTTTTTTTTTTTGGTTGGTTTAGCCCCCCCCTCCCCAATTCAATTTGCTTCTGATGCCTATTTAGAAAGTACCTAAGGGTAAAGGTTTTTTTCAGTAAACACCAGCTTAGAACAGAATACTGACCTTGAAAGACAATAAACAATGCCACACTTTCCTGGAAACTGTTCCTTTATCAGTTTTGTCACATCTGCTGTTAGTGTTGACGGTTTCTTTGGTTCAACTCGGAATTTCAAATTTGGGCGATTGAAGCTTTGAACAAAACTGTCAAAAAGCAATCAAAATACATACATGTACAAGATGTGTGCTTTTATCTTTAATATTTTTGAAAACTGAAAATGTTAAAACTGACAGCTACCATTTTGGATTCTTCATTCCCAGCTGATAGATGACATCTTTGCGGACTCTCATGTTAGCAGTGGCGGTCAGTGCCATCATAGGAACCCCCGGGTACTTCTGTTTCAGGACCCCCAGCTTTTTATAGTCAGGTCGAAAGTCATGTCCCCACTACAAACACAAGTTTAACTAAAATTCTCTGGTGTTCAGCTTGACAACACAGTTCATCATAGCTTTGATTTTATAAATGATTATCCACTTTTTGGGAGAAAAAATGCTTTTTTCCATCAGATTTTCCATTCCCCTTATCAGTGGTTACATGTACATGACAATTGTGTATTATTTGATTCTAGTATTATTTTCACAGATTGTTCCGTACTGGGTAAATATGGCTGTATACAATAATGATAGATTTTATAAAATGCTACTTTTACCTGGCTGACACAGTGAGCTTCATCAATAACAAATCTAGTCAACTTCCCTCTTCTGTGTAAATTGTCCAAACTACTCAACAGCTTACCACTGGCTGAAATCTACAAAACACACAAATATATCATAAAAATACATGTATTTATTTGTATTAGGTACTTTAAACAACTCTGATATAAATACAACCCTTATTATCTCAAACTCAATGGTACTGTGAAAAATATTTCTAGATATCAGACACTTTAAGATATCAAGTGTAGATTATTAAAGAATAAGAGGACTGGACTACAAAATCACTTCAACATATCCATGGTATTCAAGAGATTAGATTTGAGATACCAAAATAATGAAGTTCAATACTGTAAACTCTTAAGTCTTACAAAATACATATTCCTGTATATACATGATATAAGTGTACACATATTTTCCTGTCATTTTTTAGTACACACGTACCTTTTCTGGAGTGACGTAGAGTAGTGTGATCTCGGGCGTTTTGTAATACAGTTTTCTGTACATCTGATCAGATTGACTCTGGTCCATGTCTGATGAAAGCTGACCTGCCTGTATCTGTAAAAAATATAAGATTTTTATGTTATAACAAGTAGGACATTATCTAATGATCAGTTAATTACTGTAGATGTACATAAAGTGGCGAATACAAAATTTAGCGGAATAACTGAGCATTGAGTTGTTGGCATATTCATAAATTAGCGGTACACACTAAGACGCACTATATTGTATTTATCAATGATTTCTTAGTAATATTCATGAATTGGTGAATCATTGTTCGCGCCGAAGTCTCTAAAATATGAAGTTCCTTTTTTAAAGTACACATACAGTATTACATTTTTCACAAAATCACACATATGTTCACTATACAATACGCTATCCCAGGAAAATTCTAAACGCAAGACTCGTCAACACTCAACATGCAATAAGTATAGTTATCAACCACTCATCCAATTGACCTAATTAGACTTACATCCATGGAGCAAAGCCTGGTGACCTGGTCCTGTATGAGGGCTTTTAGGGGGGATATAATGATGGACACGCCCCCCGTCACCAGGGCAGGCAGCTGGTAACACAGACTCTTACCGCCTCCTATAATCAGAAGGGTAACACGGATCAACTAGATAATGATAAAATAAGTTAATCCAAAATTTATTTTAAAAAGGAATGGATTCAGTCACCTATTCAACGTTTACTTTCATAAGTCATTAAGTGACAAGAAAATTATCTTTGATCCCCTGATATTTTAACCTGCATATGTACATTAGATCTAATTATTTTTTTTTTTAACCTATATATATGTATGTATCTATGTATGAGAAGGACCTCTTACGTGGTGTGATTCTGACATATAAAGTATACAATACAGTCATCAAACTTGATGAGACAGAAAATATTTCTGAGATATCAGAGGATTCAAGATATCAGATATTCAAGATATCAGGGGCTAAATACATAGAGAATAAGGTGTTGGGACTTCAAGACCACTTTGACATGTCCAAGAAATTTTAGATTAACAAATTCAACATCATTTTATACCTGTAGGCATGAGGATAAAACAGTCATTTCCTAACAGTGCAGCATTGATAGCCTTGAGTTGGTTAGTGCGGAATTCACGTAATCCGAACACCTGGTTAAACGTCTCCCTCATTACCACGCTGTGTGGGAAGTTATAGCCGTCAAACTCCTTGTTCTCCTCCTCCTCTCTCCTCTTGGTACTGGGTGGGGAGACTGCAATAACAACTCAAATGTATAGTCAATACAGAATATTTTTGGGGGGTGAAAATTGCATACAAATGTACATATTCATTACCTTCATTCAGGAACAGTATACTTTTAAAAATTATCGTAGTACTGATATCTAGCAGGGGTTATTTCTTCCTTCTAAACATAGCTTAACAGAATGAGTTATATTCATTAATTTCAGGAATTTTCTTACCACCAGCATCATGATTTTACAAACAGACATAGTCATCAAATGCATTTAATTTTGTCACAGTTTTCAAGGAATTTATATCCCTAAGAACAAAATGTTTGACTTCTATCTACTTTTAAATTCACATTTCTTATCTTGGTGAAAATAAGGGACAGATTTTATTTTCTGCTTGGTGACCTTTTACAGATTAAAGCCTACTTACCAAAGCTCTGATTGGTGCTCTGTCTTCTAGGTGTGACAGAAATCTGTGGTAAAGAGTCGGACTGCACTTCCTCTGTAAACTCCAAGTCAAAGTCATCAGGGGCAAACAGTTCCTCAGGAAACTGATTGATCAAATCAGCCTCGTCTTCAGAATCCGGAACACTAGTGGACAATTTGTTCTGCCTAGCTGGCTGGGTTTGTATCACACCACTGTCGTTATTTAGTTTGTAGTCAAAGCTGAAGTCTGTGGTAGACGGTGCTTCAATGGTACTTATAGAGTTGCCAGCTACTGATTGGTTGTGTGAAGAAACAAATGAGTTACCTCTATCATTTGATTGGTTGAAATGAGAGGTAGATGCAAATTGGTTCAAATAGGATGTATCTGATTGGTTCATAAATGAGGAAGCAGCTAATTGGTTGAAACTCATCACAGATAGCTCTTTGAAAAACAAACTGGGAGATTTCATGTTAAATGAGCTGATGAAACTGTGATGTGTTTGAGTCTATTTAGCATCCTCCTAAAAGAAATTGTCTCCACAGGGTATTGGGGAATTGATACCATTGGGAGTGATCTTCTTGAAAGAGCAGGACCTACTAGGTCCAGAATGGACAGACAGACAGATGAACGCCAGACAAAATGTGATCAGAAAAGCTCACTTGAGCCTTCAGCTCAGGTGAGCTAAAAATGATTCACTTCTTATGGAACACCCCAGCAAAGAAAGAGCTAAAATTACAAGCACCTGCGATGAGTAGTTGCTGAGAAAATTACGACAAAAATTGGTTATGTATGGAAGAGACAGACGCACGGATAAACAAGATGACACTGGATTTGACCAAAATCAAATCCCATCACATGACATACATCACTCAATCATGACAAGGAGCAAAAGGCGGGTGTGAAAGCCTTACAGAATATGCTTGGCACCTGATCCAACCTTTTATTTCATGTCTCATCTGCTCCTGCTTTGTAACGGACATTTGAACATGATTACTGTTTGTTATTTCTATATATTTCTTTTAGAGCACCTAAGAGTATTTGGCTAAATATAAATATCTCAAAGAACTATTCAAGTTTCAAATTCTCAATTGAAGTCAGGAAAATACCCAAAGAAAGACAGAAGTCAAATCAATGATTAATAAATTGCTTTATTTACAACTTAATTCATACCAATTTTCATAAATGTTTTTTCATTCGAATTTAAAAGTAAGTACCAGCCCCACCACCCAGAAATGATCGCTTAGGTTGTGGGACTGGCATAAATCCTAAGCCACCTCTGGAACTATTGGTGCCACCTCTAGAACTGCTTGATCCACCTCTCTGGTTTTTTCCAGCACTTAGGACCTTCTTGGATGACCCTCTGGAAAACTTGTAGGCTGAAAATTTGCTCCCTTTGTCAGAAAATCCACTGCAAAATAAAAGCCAATTCATTGTAGGTAAAATTTAAAGATATAGAAAATAAAGTGCCGCGCCACAGCATGATACGCCCGTCAAAAAAATTACAATTTTCTTGAACAGTTTAGGTGCAAGAAAATCACATCAACCTTGATTCTAAGATTTCGATGATTTTTCCATTCCTTAAAATATTTATCCATCCCCTGTGATGTAGGCATCAATTATAATAAATATTACATCACTGATAGATTTATGTGCTGGTTGTATTAGACCTTGTCAAATGCCCATCATCAAATTAGTCTAACAACTTAATCTATACCAAATTAATTTTGAAAAGAAAAGGCTGGCCATCAAATGACATATGTTATAAACTGACCAACAGTTCCTCTGTCTAATTCCCAAAGGGTACAGCTTAATCAGAGCGACTGAGACAGCTAGCCTTCCAACATTGAACTCATTAATTAATCTTTAACTGGATGCTTGTCTACTCATTACTACCAAGAGATGAATGGGTCTGCACTATCTACTATAATTTTTTTTAAAAACATATGAAATACTCAAAGATTTTTTTTTTTGGTTGAGATTTAATTTCCGACAGGTTTTAATTTGTAATTTATATGGACATGCTGATTCCACCTCACCCCATAAAATTAGTTTTAAAATTAATAATATTACATAATATCAGATTAGTCATTATGCTAATCAAATTAGTTTTAATTACTTTTCATCAAATTCATTTTAAAACTTAAGCTAGTCAACAAAAGCTATTTTTAATCAAACAGGCTTACCCATTTGCCCAATACTCAAGGGATATAGATAACAGCAATGCTCTGTCAGTTGGCTCCTCGCACTCAAAACCCATTAATTTCTCTCTAATTTGACATGCAATTTTCTGTTATCAAAATTCTTCTTGACCAGTGCTTGATAATTACACTCATGGGAGAGGCAGGATTTCTCTGACATACATTATATTTGTTATAGATTGCTGTCAAGTATATGCTTAGAAAAAATAAGTATTTTCTTGATTTAACACTTTTTTAATAAGAACAGTGCAAGACTCTTACATTATTTGGGATGTGTAAATGAATAGTAAAAAGACACATTTTTTTTTTTAAAAATCACTTAAATTAAAGGTCACAGTGACCTTGAAATAGGCCGCGACACACCTTCTACCTAAGATGCATAAACTGGCCAAGTTTGATGATTGTAGGTCTTATGGTTTTCTAGTAATGGGCCGGAAAGGATTTTTCCATATTTGGCTATAACTTCTTAATTAAAGGTCAGAGCGACCTACTTTTTGTGTGCGGCACTCCTTCTACCCAAGATGCATCACATGACAAAGTTTGATAATCCTAGGCCTAGTAGTATTAAAGTTATGAGCCGGAAACGAAAAAGCTAACAGACAGACGGACGGACACGAAGCCTATAACATAATACGTCCCGTCTTAAGACGGGCATATAAAAAGATGCAGGGATGTTGTAGTATGCATTGGAAAAGATGACAGGATAGTAAAGAAAAAATTCAGTCTACTGGTAAACCATATTGACTTTATCCCCTGTCCTAGCCTCCAGCAAAGATAATTTATCAGACCCTGTCTCTTGTCTTGCCCCCCCCCCCCTTTCCTGGTTTTTGTCTCTTACCCAGAATTCCCTGAACCAGATTGGCTTCTAGCTCCTCTCTTCTTTCTTCCGAAACCTCTCTAAGAAGTAAAAAAGTTTAATAATAATTCATAAAATGAATTATACTGACACGCAAAAGAAACGCAACAAGCAGTAATCTACAAATGTTTGATTTTTTTATCTTATGATTTTCAAAAGCGAACTAGAACTGTCCAATGGGGACAAATACCCCCCGCTGGGGTTTTCAGAGAAGGTGCCAATTCACAAATACTTTATATATCTAGAGGTGTTCACAATTTACTTACAGAAGTTTGCAGTGAAATATAATTGCTCATTATGTTCCTTAATGAATGAAATAAAGGTGCAACCAAATGAAACATCAATACCAATACATTGTAATAATCCATTGTAACATTTTTTTTCTGCATTAAAAAAATATATTGCAATTATGTGTCATGACACTCTACAAACTGATTGTTGAGAATAAAAAATTATATTATACAAAATCAAACTAATCTTGAAATTCTTTATATCAAATTCATTTTGAAAATAAAGAGCTGGTCATCCAGTAATGAAGTGCTTTGACAGACTATAAATTACAATTTCAGAATAACACAAGAGAGATCTTTAATTCTTGTGCCAAATTCCCAGGAGATCATAGATAAGAGATGCCTTAACTTCCCACACCAAACTCATTAATTCATCTTTAACTGGATGCATGTCCAGTCATTATTCCCAAGAGACAAATGAATTTACATTATCTTCTGTGTAATGTAAAAACTGTTTTTAACACTTGATGATGTTTCTTCTTTTTTTTTTTTAGTTTTAATGAGTAGTTTTAAGCTATAGTTCACATTTTTGTACAGATATACTAGATTCTATGTCTTAAACCATATACATGAGCCCAAAATGAACAAGTCAATTAAACAAAAAAATAAAAACTGTGAAATGCAGAAAAATTAACAAATAAAGTTGAAAATTCCAGGTGCCCACCTTCATATGGTGAATAATAAGTGTACAAATTTTCACATAAATCCTTGCAATAGTTTTTGAGAAATGGTCAGCACAAAACCACAAAATAAAAATGAAAAAACACCTGTTCAATTCAAAATAATCATCGAATCAAGATGAAAATATCAGGTGCACAACTTCATATGGTGAATAATATGTGTACAAATTTTCAGACAAATCCTTCCAATAGTTTTTGAGTAATGGTCCGGACAAAATCTCGTCTACAGACAGACGGACGGACGGACAGACAGACGGACATGATGATTCCAATATACCCCCCCTAAACTTCGTTTGCGGGGGTATAATAAAGTAAGGCTAAACTCACTTTTCAGAACATCATAGATTTGATAAAAATGTTAAAAGTTTATCTGTTTACTTTACTAAGTGAAATATGACTGTTAAAACACCCCCCTCCCAGCCATTCAAGTAAAACGTGCAAGACTACCCTTAACAACAATTGCAGCTTAATTTCTACGATACAATGGGTTCATTAATATCGAGATCTGAGCGAAGGAATCATTCTTTGGCATTTTTAAATGCCCGTTTTTCAGATGATTAGGTCGAATTTTCTCTGACTTAGAGCAGTGTAGCCACCCTTGGACTTCCGGTACAAGGACTTTCCTTAATGCACATGATACGTAAGACCCTGTTGAGGCGTAATGTAGTGAAATTTCGCATCGGCAACTCTCCATCACCTTTACATTGAAATTTTCCAGCTAAAGCAATTGAAATGCGTGCATAAGCCATTTTTAAGAAGCCTTAGCTTCGTTACGGGAAACGAAAGGAGAGTTCATTTTTTGAAATATTGCTGCATTAATTATGATGAACAGTAAAAAACCCTTAAAAATCCATAAGATCGCCAAATGATTTGTTAAACATTCAATTTTTTATTTCTGTTAAGCAGACTCAAACTTAACTTCCGGTTATGGTATGGAAATCGTCCAACCGTTAAATTACCGATGTTTACCAAATTGAAGATATTCATAATTTTAAGATTCAAAATTCTTTACTTTACATAATTATTCCCCCTAAAGTAGGGTGTTGCGTTTCTTTTGCGTGTCAGTATATAAGCACATGAAAATCTACATTATTCATTATGTACATTTGTTTAACTTTCTAGGTACATGCTATAATACTGAGAATAAGTAAATAAATACAAATCAGTGATGTTATATAAGTACCTTTTTGTAGGCCCCCCTCTTTCTGCCTGTGTTAGATGAACCTGCTGACTCGTCTACAAAGTAAGGAGACTCCCACTCAGGAACATCTGATTCCACCTCCTCCTCCTCTTGTTGTAAATCTACAAAGGGAGATCAATCTAATATAAAAGGAAGATCTGTCGTAGTGTACAAAGGGAGATCAATCTAATGTAAAAAGGTAAATCAAAGGGTACAGTATAAAGGGAGATCAATCTAATGTACAAAGGGAGATCAATCAAATACACAAAGGGAGATCAATGTAATGTACAAAGGGATATCAATCTAATGTACAAAGGGAGATAAATCAAAGGGTACAAAGGGAGATCAATCTAATGTACAAAGGGAGATAAATCAAAGGGTACAAAGGGAGATCAATCTAATGTACAAAGGGAGATAAATCAAAGGGTACAAAGGGAGATCAATCTAATGTACAAAGGGAGATAAATCAAAGGGTACAAAGGGAGATCAATCTAATGTACAAAGGGAGATAAATCAAAGGGTACAAAGGGAGATCAATCTAATGTACAAAGGGAGATCGATCAAAGGGTACAAAGGGAGATCAATCAAATACACATGGGGAGATCAATCTAATGAACAAAGGGAGATAAATCAAAGGGTACAAAGGGTGATCAATAACATCATACAAGGAGAGATGAAATATAAAGGGAGATCAATCAAGATATAAAAGGGAGATAAAGCAAACCAAGTAAGATTAATGGAGATCATTAAAAGAATATAGAAGTTCACTCAAACTAAATGTGAAGGAAACATCAATAAAACAATTTAATTAGATTTTCACTTTACAATGCTGTCTTTCTTTTGGAAATCTTTTAAAGCTTACAAAAAAGCATATTCAATTCAAAATCCTCCTCATTTATAACACAATTCGAAATCTATTTTCACGACTTGGAATATGCAGATTAGCGTAATTAACTTACTTGATAGGATAAGATTATAATTCTTGGTGATTTCAAGGAATCTCTCAGCTCCATATTTGTTGACTTTGGCTTTCGGCAAACCATCGATACTTGCTGTCATTTCGTTTACAGTTAGTGGAGTCTTTTCAGCCAACTGCCGCAGTGTTAAAATCGGGAATACAGTTGCGTAGTTACGTAGGCCATGCTCAGCAGCTGTAAACAAGTTTTCAATGCTTAATCATATTCAATATACAGGAAAAGGGCAAGTACATAAAAATTTACAAGTTTAACTTTAAATTTGTTTTAAAAATCCTGAAGTTAATTTAGATGTACCACTGATAAAGCTTTGAAGGTCAACCTTACCGATTGTCTTTGCCATTTCTAGCAGTTCATTGAGACATTCTTCGATCACGTTCTCGCGTTTACTGACGGGTTCTTTACCGATCTTAGCCACTTCAGTTCTCTTCCTACTTCCTTGCACTTGTAACTCTACCTGCAAAATAGAATGAATTTTTTTATCAGAAAGAATTGAAAATTTCCTCTAATGGGTACAAGTTCTTGTGATTAATGAACAACAGTAGAAGTACTTTTTTTCCACGGGGTCATAATTCCACACAATCTCAATTTCCGTCTAATCCGCGGGTAGAAAATTACCCGGATTTTCTAGACTTTCACTATATGCCTTACATTTATATTAAGTACGCTTGGACAAATCTCCGTGGAAAATTTGTGACAGTGTACATAGCGTAAATAAATACCGCGCGGAAAAAAGTACTTCTACAGTAATTAAACACATTGCTTTCAAAAACAATTACATTCAAACCCCATTATTTTGAACTAGAGAGAATGAGGGAGAAAGCTTAAGAGTTGAGATATCCAATGACATAATAGATTAAGAAGTTAATCAAAAATACATAAAGAAAAATAGTTGGGACTTCCAAGTTCCGATTGCAAGTACCTACACGTATGACATATCCAAAATATCTAAGGCAACGAAACGTAAACTTGCTGTATATCAAGGACTAGAGACTAAATTTTCAAAAAGTTTTAATTATGTACATGAATATAGAACTTCTTTTAAAATCAAAACATCTACAAGTTTATTTTTCTATAAAGGGTATTTTCCTCCAAACATAAGTTGGGAAGTCCTACCTTGCGTTTTCCCATCATCACGTCGTTGGCTTTAGGTCCAAGCCTGATATAACAAGCAGTGGTATCTGCCGCAGTAATTTTTAGATCCTCGTGTAAAATGGCGTCGATAACTAATTTTCTCAGCAGTCTTTCAGCATCGGCCCTGCTGTAATTTTTACCACGACCATGAAGGGGTATCCTGTCATGCCCAGCATCAGAAATTTTACCAGTTTTAGCTCCTTGAAATGTAAATTTGGCACCATAAGTATCAAATTGTATGCATCGCAAAAATAAAGTTTCAGGAATCCAGAAAATTTGTTCAAAGCACAAGCAAACAGAACTAATATAGGCCCTTGGCCTGCTGTTCAATCCATATTCATATTGTACACTTTGTATATTATGAATAAAATACTTCTTAAACTAAACTTAAACTAAACTAAGCAAACAGATAAAAAGGCTACACTTTAGATGATTTCTGAGAAGAATTCCCCAATATCTTTTTTTTACCTCTAAATATATCCACAAAGTAGATAAGGGTGTAGTCGTTTCCCCGTCTTCCATTGACGGTCAGATCCTTCACACATTTCACTATCTCCTTGACATCGTCTGTGACATCACGGAGTTGGAAGGACTCCTTCATACAAAAGAAATTAATTAATCATCCTTAACTGTAGATGCAAACCCTCCAAAATTATATCATTTTTTAATATCAGAAAAACTATTAACATCTGCAATGTAGAATGAAATGAAGCACTGTGAAATAGGGGTGCAACGATACGCCTACCCCACGATACGATACGATACGTATCACGGTATTCAGTTCACAATACAATACTAACATGATGCGTGACATATTGGGTTAAAAAGTCAGACGTTTGTCATCATATACTTTAAACTAAAAAAGATTATCAAATATTCATTACACTAACACTAGGAAAGTGATAACATCCTTCAACCCGTTAAATATGAGGCTGGAAACAAGTTTAACTGCCGTTTTTGCAGTTTAAACAACCTCATGTTTCATTCATAAGCCATTTTGAAATTGTAAACAAGGAACCAAAACGGATGATTCCGATAATTACGGACTGTTTGAACCGAACCGTGATATCAGTTTCAGGTATCGGGTATCGAACCGTGGAGAAATAAACCGCACTATACCGTCAAACGGTTTATCATTGCACTCTTACTGTGAAATGTGTTGAGCCAAAATTCAGATAAAAGTAAACAGAACATATTGTCAATTTAGAGAATTTTGATGTTATATCAGGTACTGTTCTCAAGTACTGGTATATAAGGTACTCTCAAGTACCGGTAATGAATATATGTGGAGCCAGTTCTATTAAGAACCTAAGCTTACAATAACTTACACTATTACACATATAACGATATACAAAAATCCAAACAAACCAAAAGAATGATCCTAACCTTGGACACACAGTTGTCACAGATAGCTCCACGGAAATTCCCACACTCCTCTCTATTAAAGTCTCGCTCTCCGAAGTAATTAAGCAGCTGTGATCGTCGACAGTCGGCCACATTCTCACAGTACTGTACCATTCTGAACAGGTTGTCTATATGAACTCTTTTGGAATCAAATGTGGCTGCCTGATCCACTGTGAAGAAAGAAAAACACATTTATGTTATAAACCCAAAGTCAACTGTGGGGTGTTTGATTTTGTGCAAAATTAAACAAGAGTACAATTTGCAGTCATAGCTTGTTATCACAAACTTAATGGGACCAAGGAAAACTTCTTAGATATCCAAGGACTCGCGATATCAATGGCAAAATACTATTGCAGTAAAATAAGTGGTCGAGACTTTAAAATCCCTTCAACATATCTATGATATTGAGATACTTGGTGTTTTAGATAACAAAGTTTCACTGTATGTAATGACCCTATAACTAGATGTACAAAATTAAATTTTATTCAGTCTATAAAATATTTAACTTAATCAATTCTCAAAACAATCCCCACTCTCTATAATCCTCCCCAGTCTTTTGATGTCCTGGTACGTGTAGTACATTATAACAGACCCCCCTACTTACTCTCTATAATCCTCCTCAGTCTTTTGACGTCCTGGTATGTGTAGTACATTATAACAGACCCCTTACTTACTCTCTATAATCCTCCTCAGTCTTTTGACGTCCTGGTAAGTGTAGTACATTATACAGTGAGCTAGCAGTCCGTCCCTCCCGGCTCGCCCAGCCTCCTGATAAAATCCCTCCACGGACTTTGGTAAGGAGTAATGAATAACGAATCTGACATCGGGTTTGTCAATCCCCATTCCGAAGGCAATGGTGGCACATATAACCTGAAAATACATAGACTGAGAGTAGATGCTTGGGTTTGGAACAAATTGTCCAAATCAATTAAACAGGGTTCACCGAAAAGTTAACTGTTTGACTATCAATTGAATGTACCAACAACCGAATAATGAAACAGCATTTGAATATTATTATTATTAACATAGATGTCGGAACCGTGGGGGCTAGGGGGGCTTAGCCCCTCCACTTTTTTTGCAAATATATACATTATATAGGCATTGAAAGATGGGGTTTACCTTTTTTGTTGGTTTAGCCCCCCCCCC
>PRKT01000328.1:460407-478449 GCA_003671525.1 Saccostrea glomerata
CCTATGATTTAACAAGAGGCTCATGAGCCATGACGCTTACCTGAGTAATTTTGGCCCTGTTGTTCTTCACATACTTTCCCCCTTGTAATACCTATTGTGGTCCTGCCCTACACAAGGGGTCATGATCTGAATGCCTATTGTTGTCCCATTTTGAGAAAAATTTAGAATTTACACTACCCCAGGCTGTTTCCACAACTTTTCTGATCTATTGGTTCTTGAGAAAAAGATTTTTTTAATACTTATATATTTCAATATAAAACTTTGATCGCCCATTGTGGCCGAATCCTACCCCAAGGGTCATGATTTGAACACACTTAAATCTATGTTAAGGATATTTGCATATAAATATGACCACTCATGGCTTTGCTTGAGAAGAAGATTTGTAAAGTTTTTTTTCCTGTGTTCCTAATATATAACATTTTGATAACCCATTGTGTCCCCAGCCTACTCTAGGAGGTCATGATTTGAAGAAACTTGAATCTACACTACCTAACAATGATATAACATAAGTTTTGTATTATTTAGAACAGTAGAAGGAGGTGTTGCCCTTAATTTGATAAACCTGAATACCCTATCCCCAAAAATACTGTAGATCACTTAATTTTCGCGAAACCTTATTTTCGCGAGATAGTCATTGACTCTTTATAAGCGAGACAAAATTTTCACGAATTATGGTCATTGCTCTAATCTTAAGGAATACTATTAAACAGGAGAATGAAATTTTCGCGAGCATATTGTCTCGCGTAATTACGCGAAAATAAAGTTCTCGCCAATAAATAGTGAGATCTAGTTAGAGGGTCATTAGATACAGTTGAACTTCATGGATGTAATATTGAAAGAATTTTGAAGTTTCAACCATTTATTTCTAAAATTGTTTTATGGTTGGTATCTCAAGTCCTCGGATATCTAAGAGATTTTTCTTGGTCCCATGATTTTTGAGATAACATTGAATTTTGCAGAGAATCAATCCCCACATTTTGACTTCAAATGACTATTATGTGAAGAGTGGATTATAGAGAGTAAGTAGGGGGGGGGTCTGTTGAGAAGCCATGATGTAAAAAATTTTAAAGAAGACATGATTGTAACATTAATTTTTATGTTATATACATCTAGTTAGAGGGTCATTAGATACAGTTGAACTTCATGATTTTAAATATCATGGATATACGTAATATTGAAAGAATTTTGAAGTTTCAACCATTTATTTCTAAAATTGTTTTATGGTTGGTATCTCAAGTCCTCGGATATCTAAGAGATTTTTCTTGGTCCCATGATTTTTGAGATTACATGTTGAATTTTGCAGAGAATCAATCCCCAGATTTTGACTTCAAATGACTATTATGTGAAGAGTGTTTTGTTTCTTCACAGTGGATCAGGCAGCCACATTTGATTCCAAAAGAGTTCACATAGACAACCTCTTCAGAATGGTACAATACTGTGAGAACGTTGCCGACTGTCGACGATCACAGCTGCTTAATTACTTCGGAGAACGGGACTTTAATCGAGAGGAGTGTGGGAATTTCCGTGGAGCAATCTGTGACAACTGTGTGTCTAAGGTTAGAATTATTCTTTGTTTTGTTACGATTTTTGTGTTAATATGTAATACTTTTAGATGAGTGTAGTTTATGTTAGTGTAAGCTTAGGTTCTCAATAAAACTGGCTCTACATATATTCATTACTTTTGAACATTACCTGGTATCTCAAGTATTCTCAAAATTGACAATATGTTCTGTTTACTTGTATCTGGATTTCACAGTGCCGTATTTCATTCTACATTGCAGTAAGGAATATTTTTTGCTATATATTGCTAGCATACATGTATATCATCTGACATTAATTTGATGTACATGTATAATTTCTTAATAAATTATTTATTGATTCAGATTGAATTTTGATTGAAAAGAATTAAAAGAAATGTATTTACATGTACATTGTATGTATTCAAGACTGAATAATATACACCCAAAAGCTATTATTTTTTTCTGGTATTTAAAAATTATATATCAAATTGTTTTTGTTTGCATCTACAGTTTTGGATGATTGATTAATTAATTTTTATAATTTAAGGAGTCCTTCCAACTCCGTGATGTCACCGATGATGTCAAGGAGATAGTGAAATGTGTGAAGGATCTGACCGTCAATGGAAGACGAGGAAACGACTACACTCTTATCTACTTTGTGGATATATTTAGAGGTAAATAAGAATCTTTCTCAGAAACCATTTGTAGTTAAGTCTCATTAATCCTGCATGATGCTTGTGTTCTAAGTAGATTTTCTAGATTAATTAATAAAGCCTACTTTAATAATTTTGATAAATATTCATTTATCTAAGATTTAAATTCTGCTACTCACAATTTTTTTCTGGTAAAGTAAAGATGTGACCTATCTCTGGTGTTATCATTTTCTGTTCAGTTTTAAAAAAAAATAATTGAAATTTTACAGTATATGCCTGACTAACTTTATCACTAATCAATAGATATATGCACCTATAGTTGTACATACAATGTTAATGATTGTTTTATCACCAATACTAGATTTGTCAAGTACATGTACACGCACCATACATAATGATAATTATGGTGACCAATTTACATTTCAAGGAGCTAAAACTGGTAAAATTTCTGATGCTGGGCATGATCGAATACCCCTTCATGGTCGTGGTAAAAATTACAGCAGGGCTGATGCTGAAAGACTGCTGAGAAAATTAGTTATCGACGCCATTTTACACGAGGATCTAAAAATTACTGCGGCAGACACCACAGCTTGTTATATCAGGCTCGGACCTAAAGCCAACGACGTGATGATGGGAAAACGCAAGGTAGGACCCTCAACAGTATTATGTATGGAGAGAAATATTCTTAAGTTTACACTTGTAGATGGGAGGGCATATTGCTTTGCTGCTGTCTGTGGGTCGGTCTGTTGGTCCACTAAGGTAAAGTTCTGTTTTGGGTATGATCGAACCAATATTGACCCTTGGACTTAGAAAAATTCCAATTATTTGCAGTTTCCGTTCATTTTCTTTGCAGAGGTTGCACATACTGAAATGAAATTTAGTTTGCGAATTTATAACATAAATATCTAGGTCAAGTGCTGTTTTGGATACAATTGCACCATTTTTGACAGAGTTATGCCCTTTTGGATTTGGAAAAACTCCAATTTGGGGGAAGATAAGTGTTTTATGGACATCTCTTGTTTAAAGGAAGTTCTAATATATTAATTGGAACTTTGGTTTAATTTTTGAGAATTCTGTTTCCAATCTTTGATTTACTGCAAGTTTAAGTATCATTGTCTTTGATATTTTGGATATGTCATCGTTGGAACTTGAAAGTCCAAATTGTTCAGTCTTTATGCATTTTAACCTCATTATCTAAAACCATTGGATATCGCGAGTTTTTTTTTAATCTTCTAGAGTTTAAATTAATGAGATTTGACTGTAATTGTTTTTAAACATTATGTTTAATAATGATAATAATAACCTTTATTTATCCAGGATAACACTATTAGCATAAAGCTAGTTTTCATTGTGGTCCTGCATTAAAACATTTTTACAAACACATAAGGATATACAAAATTAACATCTTAATATAAACACAAGATATAAAAATACAACACATACATATATAAACATGAAGAAGCATATCTTTTGTACACTTAGACATTGAGGAAAAATCCATTTTAAGTATTGAGTCTGTTAAAATACTCAGCAAGATACACAGATTTAAAAATATCCACTGACCTAGAATTTCGAACATTTTGTGACAGTTTGTTCCATATAAATGCAGATGAATATCTAAAAGAATGTTGTAATTTTCTGTTTTGGCTCGTGGTAAATATAATATGTTTGACATAGAATCATTCGACCTTGTTTGGCGACAATTGACATCTCTTGTATATTGAAACACATTCAAATAATCTGGCATTTGATTGTTTAAAACCTTAAATAGAAAAGTGACCTGTCTAAACATAAAATAATCCTTGATTGGCATCCAGTTTAAACAGGAAAATAAAAAGTTCTCACTTATTCTTTTCTGAAAATTAAATAAAATATTCTTTTTTGACAGGTAGAGTTACAGGTACAGGGCAGTAGGAAAAGAACTGAAGTGGCTAAGATCGGTAAAGAACCAGTCAGTAAACGCGAGAACGTGATTGAAGAATGTCTCAACGAACTGCTAGAAATGGCAAAGACAATTGGTAAGACTGACTTTCAAAGCTTTATAAAGCAAGCCAGTGGTACATTTGAATTAACTTTAGGATTTTTAAAACAAATTTAAAGTCGAGCATGTAAATTTTTTGTACTTTCATTTTTCATTATGTTGACTAAGATTAATAATTGAAAACTTTTTTACAGCTGCTGAGCATGGCCTACGTAACTACGCAACTGTATTCCCTATTTTAACACTGCGACAGTTGGCAGAAAAGACTCCACTAACTGTAGATGAGATGACGGCAAGTATCGATGGTTTGCCAAAAGCCAAAGTCAGCAAATATGGAGCTGAGAGATTCCTTGAAATCACCAAGAATTATAATCTTATCCTATCAAGTAAGTTTATCATGCTAATCTGCATATTCCAAGCTGTGACATAGATTTCAAATTGTGTTATAAATGAGGAGGATTTTGAATTCAATATGCTGTTTCTGTAAGACTGTAAAATATTTCTAAAAGAAAGACAGCATTATAAAATGAATTTCAATTAAATTTTTTTTATTGATGTTTCTTCATATTTAGTTTGACTGAACTTCTAGATTCTTTTAATGATCTCCATTAATCTTGCTTTGTGTGCTTTATCTTCCTTTTATAACTTTATTGATCTCCCTTTATAATTGATTTCTTCTTGTATGATGTTATTGATCTCCCCTTGTATATTTGATTGATTCCCTTTATACCTTTTGATTGATCTCTCTTTGTACATTTGTTTGATCTCCCTTTAATTTGTACATTATGAATGATCTCCCTCGTATATTCGATCTCCCTCTGTACATTTGATCTCCCTTTGTATATTTGATTGATATCCCTTTGTACATTAGATTGGTCTCCCTTTGTATATTTGATTGATCTCCCTTTGCATATTTGATTGATCTCCCTTTGTACTCTTTGATTGATCTCCTGTTATACTCTTTGATTGATCTCCTGCTATACTCTATGATTGATCTCCCTTTATACTCTATGATTGATCTCCTGTAATACTCTATGATTGATCTCCCTTTGTACATTAGATTGATCTCCCTTTGTACATTAGATTGATCTCCCTTTGTACATGTACATATGATTGATATGCCCTTTGTACATTAGATTGATCTCCCTTTGTACACTATGATCGATCTCCCTTTGTATATTTGTTTTATCTCCCTTTGTACATTAGATTGATCTCCCTTTGTATATTTGATTGCTTTGTAGATTGATTGATCTCCCTTTGTATATTTGATTGATATCCCTTTGTACATTAGATTGATCTCCCTTTTTACTCTATGATTGATCTCCCTTTGTACATTAGATTGATCTCCCTTTGTACACTATGATTGATCTCCCTTTGTACACTATAATTGATCTCCCTTTGTACATTAGATTGATCTCCCTTTGTAGATTAGATTGATCTCCCTTTTGTAGATTGATTGATCTCCCTTTGTGTATTTGATTGATCTCCCTTTGTACTCTATGATTGATTTCCCTTTGTACATTAGATTGATCTCCCTTTGTACACTATGATTGATCTCTCTTTGTATATTTGATATCCCTTTGTTCATTAGATTGATCTCCCTTTGTACATTAGATTGATCTCCCTTTGTAGATTTACAACAAGAGGAGGAGGAGGTGGAATCAGATGTTCCGGAGTGGGAGTCTCCCTACTTTGTAGACGAGTCAGCAGGTTCATCGAACACAGGCAGAAAGAGGGGGGCCTACAAAAAGGTACTTCTACATCACTGATTAATTGATATTCTAGGGAAGTTCAATAACCGTACTTGTAAAAGAATGTGTAAATTTATGTGTTTAAAATTGAAACTATTGAATTCGTTAAACTCTTTTACTTCATAGAGAGGTTTTGGAAGAAAGAAGAGAGGAGCTAGAAGCCAGTCTGGTTCAGGGAATTCTGGGTAAGAGAAAAACCATTATGGGGGAAAACAAAGAACAGAGATTTATTATAGATAAACTACCGCTGACTATTATATATAGTCTATTTTCAACTTATGTCATACGATATAACATAGCTAAAAGCAATTTACGATTTTTTTATATACCGCTTCGCTGCTTATAAAGCATAAGCTGACCCATGTTATATCGTATAACATGAGTTGAAATAAGCTTCATTCCTTGAATAATACAAATTATTTTTTATCTATATTAAAGTTAACGAAAAAATCATGAGTTAATTAATTGAATCTAGTTTCAAGTGTCATCGAATAAATTCTTGTAAAACTGAAATGTTTGATATTGCATTCTTGCACAGATTTTAAATGAACATTATGTATCTAGTAAATAAAATCTAGAATGAATTGACTAACATTTTGCAGGGGATTTTCTGACAAAGGAAGCAAATTTTCAGCCTACAAGTTCTCCAGAGGGTCATCCAAGAAGGTCCCAAGTGCTGGAAAAAACCAGAGGGGTGGATCAAGCAGTTCTAGAGGTGGCTCCAGTAGTTCCAGGGGAAGCACCAATAGTTCCAGGGGTGGCTTAGGATTTATGCCAGTCCCACAACCTAAGCGATCATTTCTGGGTGGAGCTGGTAGTTACTTTTAAATATGAATGAAATAAACATTCAATGAAAGTTGGTATCAATAAAATTGTAAATAAAGTCATTTCTTAACAATTAATTTGAGTGTCTCTTGTTTTTTTCCCTGACTTTGATTGATAATTGGAAACTTGAACAGTTCTTTGAGATATTTATATTTAGCTTGTCTAAATGAAAGATGAAGATAACAAACAGTAATCATGTTAAAACTCAGAAGTCCATCAAAACTATATAAATCAGAAGTAGATGAGACATGAAAAAGTCCATCAAAACTGTACAAATCAGGAGTAGATGAGACATGAAAAAGTCCATCAAAACTATACAAATCAGGAGAAGATGAGACATTATAAAGTCCATCAAAACTATACAAATCAGGAGTAGATGAGACATGAAAAAGTCCATCAAAACTATACAAATCAGGAGTAGATGAGACGTGAAAAAGTCCATCAAAACTATACAAATCAGGGGCAGATGAGGCATGAAAAAGTCCATCAAAACTATACAAATCGGGGCAGATGAGACATGGAAAAGTCCATCAAAACTATACAAATCAGGAGCAGATGAGACATGGAAAAGTCCATCAAAACTATACAAATTAGGAGCAGATGAGACATGGAAAAGTCCATCAAAACTATACAAATCAGGAGCATATGAGACATGAAAAAGTCCATCAAAACTATTCAAATCAGAAGCAGACGAGACATGAAAAAGTCCATCAAAACTATAAAACTTGGGGCCAGATGAGACATGAAAAAGTCCATCAAAACTATACAAATCAGGAGCAGATGAGACATGAAAAAGTCCATCAAAACTATACAAATCAGAAGCAGACGAGACATGAAAAAGTCCATCAAAACTATAAAACTCGGGGCCAGATGAGACATGAAAAAGTCCATCAAAACTATACAAATCAGGAGCAGATGAGACATGAAAAAGTCCATCAAAACTAAACAAATCAGGAGCAGATGAGACATGAAAGAAAAACGGAGGTTGGATCAGGTGCCAACTGCCAAGTATATTCTGTAAACCTGTCACACCTGCGTTGTGCTCCTTGTCATCATTGGGTGAGGCATATATTAGTTCAAATTCAATGTCAACTTCCTGTTTATCAGTGCATCTGTCCCTAACATAAATAACAAATTTTTCAGCAACCACTCATCGCAGATGCTTGTAAGTGCTTTTAGCACATTCTTTGCTGAGGTGTGCTGTAAGGAGTGAAAATTCTTTGTTCAAATCCAATGTCTATTCACATCAAAGCGGGGGTCTTACTGGTGAGCATTGGCTCACAAACTTCTTTTTTTTTCATTGAAAAGCATAATTAACTTGTGTTTTTATTCTGATTAGGTTTCTACAGCTTTGTCCAAAGCTTCAAACACCTAGATTTGAAATTCTTAGTTAAACCTAAGAAACCGTCAACACTAACAGCAGATGTGACAAAACTGATAAAGGAACAGTTTCCAGGAAAGTGTGGCATTGTGTATTGTCTTTCAAGGTCAGTATTCTGTTCATAGCTGGTGTTTACTGAAAAAAACCTTTACCCTTAGGTATACTTACTAAATAGGCATCAGAAGCAAATTGACTTGGGGAGGGGGGAGGCTAAACCAAAAAAAAAGTAAACCCCAATTTTAAATGCCTATATTATGTCTATCTTTGCAAAAAAAAAGTTTGGGGGGGGGGGGGGGGGGGGGGGGGTAAGATCCCCTCCCCCATGGTTCCAATGCCTTTGTACTACTAATAGATTAATCAACTCAGAAAGGAATGGCTTTACTAGTGTAAACCTAAAGTTTAACAACTGTGAATTTTTAACAAGGACCTGCTTTTATAGAAAGGAGTGTGTGTGACACAGTAGCTGCAGAGCTGAGTAAATCTGGTATCCAGGCTGTATCCTACCACGCAGGTCTTGGTGACAACGACAGAATCTCTGTCGAGGAAAAGTGGCTCAATGGACAGCGATGTAAGGTGAGTGAGCAGTCTAATACCCCCCCCCCCCTGAAAAAAATCAGTGAAAGTTGAAAGCCTTAAATCTTCTCAAAAGTTGTGACCAAGGTTAAAGTTTTTGAGAAGTAGGTCAAACTTCAAGGTGAAGGTCATATCAAAGTGTATTTAGAAAGGTCTTGTCACAGTTACATATAACACACATGTTTTAAGTATGAAAGCCCTTTCTCATTCAAAATTTTGGCCAATATAGAGTAATGTATAATTTTTTTGAAAAGGAGGTCAAACTCCAAGGTCAAGGTTACAGGGTAAAAAGTCACAGTGCATTTAGAAAGGTCTTGTCACAAGAAATACACATGATATGTAATGTGAAATTCCTATCTTTTTTCATTCAAAATATTACCAAGGTAAAAATTTTTGTTACAAAGTGACAGATGGACAAACAAATGAGATTTAATGTCTCCCCCGCTTTCACAAAAGTTGGGGGCAATTATGTATCTCAGTGTGGTCTTCTTGGTTTGTCAAATTTTATTAAGATCAAGCCAAAACTGTAGGAATTGTGAACGGAATTGGAAAGATGACATAAACTCTTCTGATCTCCGACAAGTAGAGATAAAATATCAAAATAGATATAATTGTCCCCCGCTTTTGCAAAAGTGATGGGATATTAAATCTCATTGTATTTTCAAAGAGCGGTTTTTGAACATGTGTAGGTATTTAAATGCCTATCTGCACCAGGAAGTATAAACACCCGACAGGTAGACAACACAGGTGTGTCACATGAGCAGTGTATATAGAGACTGTACTTGGAGATCGATCAAGGACGGCCGCCATTACTGAAGTCAGGTAAGGAATTTTAAAGTTTTCTGAGCATATGATTCTATGAGTATTTAAAAATTCAGTATTACAATCTTTAACAAAGGGAAACAAAATTTCCTTAGCACAAAGTTTTGTATATGTAAAATGATAAGTTTTCTATATGCATGTTTATCTTCTTAACTTGTTTATCTACATGTTGTACCTCATAAAAAATAATGCCTTCACATCCTGTTGGTAAAAGTATAATCCTTAATATATTGATTTTTTAATGCTTCAGTTACACAATACAATGAACCCCCGTACCAGTGCCCAGGACGTGATGCGGTGTGACCTGTGTGAGACAGCTATAGTACAGATGCACTGTGATACATGTCTTGTCAACTTATGTGAGGCCTGTGTGGGAGAACACATTTCTACAGGTGAAACCAAAGATCACAAGGTAGTCAAGTTTCAGGACAGGAAATCCACTCCCATTTACCCTGGATGTACATCTCATGCCAAAGAACGATGTGAAATGTACTGTAAACAATGTGGCATTCCTGCCTGCAGCAGCTGTCTTGCATCTAAACAACATTTAGGGCATGAATTATCTAAAGTCTTGCAAGTTGTGGATGAAAAAAAAGACATGATTAGAAAGGAAAAAAATGAACTAAATGAAAAGATTTGTCCAACCTACGAAGACATTGCCTCTGATGTACAAAACAGAATGAGTCAGATAGAAAAGAAATATGGAGATCTCTCAACAGCATTATCATCAAGTTCTTTAACATCAGACAAACATGGCTACAGCATGAAAACATCACAGAAATCAACTAAAGGTGTATCCTCTTTTCCAGTCAAACAGCTGCTTGATGAACCACAGACTGTCACCACCATAGACACTGGGTATGGAGACCTTTACAATGTGGCCTGTCTGAGTGATGAAGAAATCTGGACAAGTGAAGCTGACAGCACCATGAAACTCTACAGCATCAATCAGGGATCACTACTCAAGTCAATCACAACCAAGTCAGGGAACATGCCACATGACATAGCAGTGACAAAAAGTGGAGATCTAGTTTATACTGATGACAATGATAGAACTGTGAACATTGTGAAGAATGAGAAGATAGAGGAGGTGATCAGACTACAGAACTGGAGATCTTGCGGTGTCTGTAGTACCTCCTCTGGTGACCTCCTGGTTATCATGGTCAATGATGATAACAAACAAACAAAAGTTGACCGTTACTCTGGCTCCACAGAGAAACAAACCATTCAGTTTGATGATAAAGGTAAACCTCTCTTTTCATCTGGTATCTTATACATAACTGAGAACAGGAACCTGGATATCTGTGTGTCTGACTGTGAAGCTAAAGAGGTAGTGGTGGTCAATCAGGCCGGGAAACTGAGATTCAGGTACACTGGACATACTCCTGCTCCAAAGAACCAACCATTCCTTCCACTAGGAATCACCACAGACAGTCAGAGTCACATCCTTACAGCTGATCATAACAATGAATGTGTCCACATCATAGACCAGGATGGACAGTTCCTCCGTTACATAGACTGTGGACTGAATTATCCCTATGGACTGTGTACAGATACAAATGACAATCTGTTTGTAGCTCAATGGATAAACAGACAAGTGAAGAAAATCAAATATCTGCAGTGAAATCTATGACCAATATAATAATAAAAAATGACAATGATTTATCCTATCAAACTTATCACAATGATTCACTATTAAACTTTTTCCATGACTTCTCACAAAAGAAACTTTTTGAACTTATGTAAGTTTCAATTGTATGAAAGTCTAAGAAAGTGCAACTTATATACAATCGGGGGAATGCTACAGAAACAAAATATCATGTTGTAACTTTTGTTTTATAAAATAAGTGATCAATTCCACAACATACTTAAAGCTGAACACTACTCGTAAATAGGCATAGTCCGCCATATTTCCCGTTGTTCAACGCTCTCCCTAGAACTCGTATATAAGGAGCAGATCGCTAGTCAGTTCAATTTATTTCACTATAGAGATCCGACGAGTGTAGACGTACATCTTACAAAGCATGCATCTCAATATCGATGAAATTATCAAATTTTACGCATTTTTTCCGAAACAGGACAAAAGTATCATGGAAAATGCAGGTCAATGCATTATTTACGAACAGAAAATGCACATAAAAACAAGAAATAAACGCAAAAAATCTAAGAACACAATATGAGTACTACATGTCGGCCACGAGTTTCGAGTGTGCAATTTCGGGTGTAACGAAAGCGAACGGTTTATATACCCGTCTGACAGTGCCTATTTATGAGATGTGTTCAGCTTAAAGCTGCTTGAAAGAACCACAAATAAACATTTTGTCAAGTAATAAACATTTGTCTATAAACAATAAATGATTAGAAATGTTCAGAGTCTAGGTTTTTAACCAGGTTAGAGTTGTAAAAATATTTAATTTTCCTAGTCAATTCAATCGATATTCAAATATATTTTAACATTTTCTGAAATTTTGTTCTTTCAAATTTCAAAGATACATTACTTATTTTTTAAACTAAAAAATCCTTTTACCTAAATCTATTTAAAAAGTAACATCAAAATATAGCTATATATACTCGAATATAAGTTAATCCTCCATGATCCTTCATCCAAGGGGAGATAATTATGAATTCATGAAAATTAATGTCAGACAACATTTGATACTTGATCATGTTGATATCACGATTACAATACTTAACTTAGCGGAACTCTTTCCTGATAGAGGTAGGAATCGTCTGTTGGATGGGGGCAAATGTGTTTTTGAATACAATGCAAGGTCGATCATCGTAGAATTTATGAGGACAGATAAAAAAAACTAGAGGCACTGTGAGCGATGAGCTCACTAAATGATATCCCCCGCCCCCCATATGGTTATAACTGGTGAAAAAGTCCATGTTTTCTTGTGACTGGGAAACCCAAAATATGTTTTGGATCAAAAAGTAAAATAGGAGGTGCACAATTGCAATATGTAATAAAGATTCTGTGAAAGTTGCATCAAATTTCATTCAGTGGTATGAGAGGAGTTGCGGATAAGAGATGGGTACCCAAAAGCGTAACAGACGGACGGACGGACAGACGGAAGGACGGACGGACAGACGGACGGAAGGACGTACAGAAGGACGGAATTAACGATTACTATATACCCTCCCGCTTTTCAAGCGGGGGGTATAAAAATCCTGGTGGAATACATTGCTAAACAATCGCTGAACCAGCCTAATTAATTTTTGAGAGGAGCTAATCCTAAAGTGTTACATTTTCAACAATATTTTTAACTAAGCGGACTTTTCTCATTAAATTTCCATTGGAAATCGTCACATTTTAAAGCTGATAAAATATTCTAAATTTTCCTTATTTGTCAATCTACTATTCGAATCATTCGATTGTCACTATTGTAAACAATGTCATGTGCCTTCATGTGACCTTTCTTGACTCCCCCGCAAAAAAGTGGTGGTAAGTTAGATGCAATGTAATCACGATATTGCGTATTGGCATCAATTGATGGCATCATCTTTCACTCCAAAACACCTGTACTTGAAAATATGAAAATAATGTGGAATCATTGTGAGGTAGTATATATTCACCCCAGGGGCAGGATATCACAATGGGAGGTCAAAGTTAAACATGGGAACACACAGGAAAAAATCTTTAAAAATCTTCTTCTCAAGAACAGCAAGGACATTATTCAGTGGTCATATTTATATGCAAATATCCTTAATGTAGATTCAAATTTGTTCAAATCATGACCCAGGGGGTAGGGTAGGGCCACAATGGATGATCAAAGTTTTATATTGAAATATTTAGTTAAAAAATTTAAAAATCTTCTCAAGAACCACTTTGACCAGAAAAGCTGAAATGAACTTCTGTGGAAGCATAATGGGGTGGTGTAAATTCTAAATTGTTCACAAATTGTTCAAATCATGACCCCTTGGGTAGGGCAGGGCCAGAATAGATATTACAAAGGTCATTGTTTGGTGAAGAATAGAAGGGCCAAAATTACTCGGGTAAGCATTGCGGCTCATGGGCCTCAATTAATTACAATTATATTCGAACGATGTTTTATTATTTGATAGTATGTCCATTCAATTGATAGTTGAACAGTCAACTATTTATTGACATGTACCCCTAAAAAAATAAAGTATGTCTTATAATTTTTGATAATTGGTTCCAAACCCAAGCATCTAGATTCTATATGCATTTTCAGGTTATATGTGCCACCATTGCCTTTGGAATGGGGATTGACAAACCCGATGTCAGATTTGTCATTCATTACTCCTTGCCGAAGTCTGTGGAAGGATTTTATCAAGAGGCAGGTCGAGCTGGGAGGGACGGACTGCTAGCTCACTGTATAATGTATTACACATACCAGGACGTCAAAAGACTGAGAAGGATAATAGAGAGTAAGTAGGGGGTTTGTTATAATGTACTACACATACCAGGATGTCAAAAGACTGAGGAGGATTATAGAGAGTAAGTAGGGGGTCTGTTATAATGTACTACACATACCAGGATGTCAAAAGACTGAGGAGGATTATAAAGAGTAAGTAGGGGAGGGTGTTATAATGTATTACACGTACCAGGACGTCAAATGACTGATGAGGATTATAGAGAGTAAGTAGGGGGGACTGTAATAATGTACTACACATATTAGGACGTCAAAAGACTGAGGAGGATCATAGAGAGTAAGTAGGGGGGACTGTTATAATGAACTTCACGCACCTGGACATCAAAAGACTGAGGAGGGTTATAGAGAGTAAGTAGGGGGGGGGGTCTGTTATAATGTACTACACGTACCAGGACGTCAAAAGACTGAGGAGGATCATAGAGAGTAAGTAGGGGGTCTGTTATAATGTACTACATGTACCAATACGTCAAAAGACGGACGAGGATTATAGAGAGTAAGTAAGGGGTCTGTTATAAAGTACTACACGTACCAGGATGTCAGAAGACTGAGGAGGATTATAGAGAGTAAGTAGGGGGTCTGTTATAATGTACTACACGTACCAGGACGTCAGAAGACTGAGGAGGATTATAGAGAGTAAGTAGGGGGGTCTGTGATAATGTACTACACGAACCAGAACGTCAAAAGACTGAGGAGGATTATAGAGAGTAAGTATGGGGGGTCTGTTATAATGTACTACACGTACCCGGACGTCAGAAGACTGAGGAGGTTTATAGAGAGTAAGTTGGGGGGGGGTCTGTGGAAAAATGATATTTTTTATACATGTATGAGGGTCATAATAGAAGCTGTACATATTGGAAACATGTTTGATTTTGTTCAAAATCAAACAACCACATTTTGACTTTAAATCTAAAATGTTGAGTATGTTTTGTTTCTTCACAGTGGATCAGACAGCCACATTTGATTCCAAGAGAGTTCATATAGACAACCTCTTCAGAATGGTGCAGTATTGTGAGAATGTTGCCGACTGTCGACGATCGCAGCTGCTTAATTACTTCGGAGAGCGAGACTTTAATCGAGAGGAGTGTGGGAATTTCTGTGGAGCTATTTGTGACAACTGTGTGTCTAAGGTTATTTTTATTCTTTGTTTTTGTTTTGATTTTTGTATACCTGCTACATGTGTAATACTAGTAGTTAAAATTATGTTAGTGCAAGCGTGGGTTCTTATTAAAACTGGTTTCACTAGAGAAAAGTATTTGATATAACATCACAATTCTCAAAATTGACAATATGTTTACTTTCATCTGAATTTTTACTCAACATATTTCACAGTGCTTCATTTCATTCTACATTGCAAATGTAAAAAAAATGATATAATTTTGGAGGGTTTGCATCTACAGTTTTGGATGATTGATTAATGAATTTCTTTTACTTTAAGGAGTCCTTCCAACTCCGTGATGTCACAGATGATGTCAAGGAGATTGTGAAATGTGTGAAGGATCTGACTGTCAATGGAAGACGAGGAAACGACTACACCCTTATCTACTTTGTGGATATATTTAGAGGTAAAGAATGATTATGGAGAATCCTTCTCTGAGACCGTTTGTAGTCACTGTGGAAACCATTGTAGTGGAACTTCATTTATCTAGACACTGGTGTTATGGGCGAATTGTCTGGATTAATGAAATATCTGGATTGATAAAACATATATGTGTTTTTTATAATTTGAATTCTGCTACCTACAAATTTTGTCTGGGAAGCTAAGTGACTGGATAATTGAGGTTCCTCTCAGTCTGCATTTTTTTTACTGTATGTGACTTATTTCCAGTATTACTTAACATAGCAAAGTGTTGTCAACATTATATTCAGTTAATTTTACAGTAAAATGCCAAACCAACTTTGTAACCACTGTTTAATCCATATTCACACATAATTATTATGTATTTACTTTAGTTTTGTCACCAGTATTTGCCTTTAGTTAAGTGCATACTATACTTTATGGTAATAATGCAAACCAAATTTACATTTTAAGGAGCTAAGACTGGTAAAATTTCTGATGCTGGACATGACAGAATACCCCTTCATGGTCGTGGTAAAAATTACAGCAGGGCTGATGCTGAGAGACTGCTGAGAAAATTGGTTATTGACGCCATTTTTCATGAGGATCTGAAAATTACTGCGGCAGACACCACAGCTTGTTATATCATGCTCGGGCCTAAAGCCAATGACGTGATGATGGGAAAACTCAAGGTAGGACTTTTAATAGTATTATGTATAGAGGGATATATCTTCTTATTTAAAAAATCTATGTTTAAGTGATTTCATATATTGAATGCAGATATTCTAGAAAATGTACATATATAGATGCATTGATTTTTTTACCCTCATTATCTCATATCATATCGACATCTAAAAAAAAATTCTCTTTCCTATCAAGTTCAAAAAATGAGGTTTTATTGTTATTGTGTTGCAAGCAACATGTTAAATTAATTCATTATTAACAAAAGCGTAGATGACATTTACAACCTTTATATTTTCTTTCTGGAAATTGATAAATTCTAATTTACAGGTAGAGTTACAGGTACAGGGCAGTAGGAAGAGAACTGAAGTGGCTAAGATCGGTAAAGAACCCGTCAGTAAACGTGAGAACGTGATCGAAGAATGTCTCAACGAACTGCTAGAAATGGCAAAGACAATCGGTAAGGTTGACTGTCAGTGGTACATCTAAATTAATTTTTTTGTACTTTCCCTTTTCCATTATGTTGAATAAGATTAAGCATAAAGATCTTGATTTTTTACAGCTGCTGAGCATGGCCTACGTAACTATGCAACTGTATTCCCTATTTTAACACTGCGACAGTTGGCAGAAAAGACTCCACTAACTGTAGATGAGATGACAGCAAGTATCGATGGTTTGCCAAAAGGCAAAGTCAACAAATATGGAGCTGAGAGATTCCTTGAAATCACCAAGAATTATAATCTTATCCTATCAAGTAAGTTAATTACGCTAATCTGCGTATTCCAAGTTGTGAAAATAGATTTCGAATTGTGTTATAAATGAGGAGGATTTTGAATTGAATATGCTTTTTTGTAAGCTTTAAAAGATTTCCAAAAGAAAGACAGCATTGTAAAGTGAAAATCTAATTAAATTGTTTTATTGATGTTTCCTTCATATTTAGTTTGAGTGAACTTCTATATTCTTTTAATGATCTCCATTAATCTTACTTGGTTTGCTTTATCTCCCTTTTATATCTTGATTGATCTCCCTTTATATTTCATCTCTCCTTGTATGATGTTATTGATCACCCTTTGTACCCTTTGATTTATCTCCCTTTGTTCATTAGATTGATCTCCCCATGTGTATTTGATTGATCTCCCTTTGTACCCTTTGATCGATCTCCCTTTGTACATTAGATTGATCTCCCTTTGTACCCTTTGATTTATCTCCCTTTGTACATTAGATTGATCTCCCTTTGTACCCTTTGATTTATCTCCCTTTGTACATTAGATTGATATCCCTTTGTACATTACATTGATCTCCCTTTGTGTATTTGATTGATCTCCCTTTGTACATTAGATTGATCTCCCTTTATACTGTACCCTTTGATTTACCTTTTTACATTAGATTGATCTCCCTTTGTACACTACGACAGATCTTCCTTTTATATTAGATTGATCTCCCTTTGTAGATTTACAACAAGAGGAGGAGGAGGTGGAATCAGATGTTCCTGAGTGGGAGTCTCCCTACTTTGTAGACGAGTCAGCAGGTTCATCTAACACAGGCAGAAAGAGGGGGGCCTACAAAAAGGTACTTATATAACATCACTGATTTGTATTTATTTACTTATTCTCAGTATTATAGCATGTACCTAGAAAGTTAAACAAATGTACATAATGAATAATGTAGATTTTCATGTGCTTATATACTGACACGCAAAAGAAACGCAACACCCTACTTTAGGGGGAATAATTATGTAAAGTAAAGAATTTTGAATCTTAAAATTATGAATATCTTCAATTTGGTAAACATCGGTAATTTAACGGTTGGACGATTTCCATACCATAACCGGAAGTTAAGTTTGAGTCTGCTTAACAGAAATAAAAAATTGAATGTTTAACAAATCATTTGGCGATCTTATGGA
>PRKT01000328.1:480308-497340 GCA_003671525.1 Saccostrea glomerata
TAATTATCAAGCACTGGTCAAGAAGAATTTCGATAACAGAAAATTGCATGTCAAATTAGAGAGAAATTAATGGGTTTTGAGTGCGAGGAGCTTACTGACAGAGCATTGATGTTATCTATATCCCTTGAGTATTGGGCAAATGGGTAAGCCTGTGTGATTAGAAATAGCTCTTGTTGACTAGCCTAAGTTTTAAAATGAATTTGATGAAAAGTAATTAAAACTAATTTGATTAGCATAATGACTAATCTGATATTATGTAATATTATTAATTTTAAAACTAATTTTATGGGGTGAGGTGGAATCAGCATGTCCATATAAATTACAAATTAAAACCTGTCGGAAATTAAATCTCAACCAAAAAAAAAAATCTTTGAGTATTTCATATGTTTTTAAAAAAAATTATAGTAGATAGTGCAGACCCATTCATCTCTTGGTAGTAATGAGTAGACAAGCATTCAGTTAAAGATTAATTAATGAGTTCAATGTTGGAAGGCTAGCTGTCTCAGTCGCTCTGATTAAGCTGTACCCTTTGGGAATTAGACAGAGGAACTGTTGGTCAGTTTATAACATATGTCATTTGATGGCCAGCCTTTTCTTTTCAAAATTAATTTGGTATAGATTAAGTTGTTAGACTAATTTGATGATGGGCATTTGACAAGGTCTAATACAACCAGCACATAAATCTATCAGTGATGTAATATTTATTATAATTGATGCCTACATCACAGGGGATGGATAAATATTTTAAGGAATGGAAAAATCATCGAAATCTTAGAATCAAGGTTGATGTGATTTTCTTGCACCTAAACTGTTCAAGAAAATTGTAATTTTTTTGACGGGCGTATCATGCTGTGGCGCGGCACTTTATTTTCTATATCTTTAAATTTTACCTACAATGAATTGGCTTTTATTTTGCAGTGGATTTTCTGACAAAGGGAGCAAATTTTCAGCCTACAAGTTTTCCAGAGGGTCATCCAAGAAGGTCCTAAGTGCTGGAAAAAACCAGAGAGGTGGATCAAGCAGTTCTAGAGGTGGCACCAATAGTTCCAGAGGTGGCTTAGGATTTATGCCAGTCCCACAACCTAAGCGATCATTTCTGGGTGGTGGGGCTGGTACTTACTTTTAAATTCGAATGAAAAAACATTTATGAAAATTGGTATGAATTAAGTTGTAAATAAAGCAATTTATTAATCATTGATTTGACTTCTGTCTTTCTTTGGGTATTTTCCTGACTTCAATTGAGAATTTGAAACTTGAATAGTTCTTTGAGATATTTATATTTAGCCAAATACTCTTAGGTGCTCTAAAAGAAATATATAGAAATAACAAACAGTAATCATGTTCAAATGTCCGTTACAAAGCAGGAGCAGATGAGACATGAAATAAAAGGTTGGATCAGGTGCCAAGCATATTCTGTAAGGCTTTCACACCCGCCTTTTGCTCCTTGTCATGATTGAGTGATGTATGTCATGTGATGGGATTTGATTTTGGTCAAATCCAGTGTCATCTTGTTTATCCGTGCGTCTGTCTCTTCCATACATAACCAATTTTTGTCAAAATTTTCTCAGCAACTACTCATCGCAGGTGCTTGTAATTTTAGCTCTTTCTTTGCTGGGGAGTTCCATAAGAAGTGAATCATTTTTAGCTCACCTGAGCTGAAGGCTCAAGTGAGCTTTTCTGATCACATTTTGTCTGGCGTTCATCTGTCTGTCTGTCCATTCTGGACCTAGTAGGTCCTGCTCTTTCAAGAAGATCACTCCCAATGGTATCAATTCCCCAATACCCTGTGGAGACAATTTCTTTTAGGAGGATGCTAAATAGACTCAAACACATCACAGTTTCATCAGCTCATTTAACATGAAATCTCCCAGTTTGTTTTTCAAAGAGCTATCTGTGATGAGTTTCAACCAATTAGCTGCTTCCTCATTTATGAACCAATCAGATACATCCTATTTGAACCAATTAGCATCTACCTCTCATTTCAACCAATCAAATGATAGAGGTAACTCATTTGGTTCTTCACACAACCAATCAGTAGCTGGCAACTCTATAAGTACCACTGAAGCACCGTCTACCACAGACTTCAGCTTTGACTACAAACTAAATAACGACAGTGGTGTGATACAAACCCAGCCAGCTAGGCAGAACAAATTGTCCACTAGTGTTCCGGATTCTGAAGACGAGGCTGATTTGATCAATCAGTTTCCTGAGGAACTGTTTGCCCCTGATGACTTTGACTCGGAGTTTACAGAGGAAGTGCAGTCAGACTCTTTACCACAGATTTCTGTCACACCTAGACGACAGAGCACCAATCAGAGCTTTGGTAAGTAGGCTTTAATCTGTAAAAGGTAGCCAAGCAGATAATTACAGCTATCCCTTATCTTTACCAAGATAACAAATATGAGAAAGTAGATAGAAGTTACACATTTTGTTCTTAGGGATATAAATTCCTTGAAAACTGTGACAAAATAGAATCCATTTGATGACTCTCAGTAGCACGGGGAAGTAGGAATATTTCTGAAATAAATGAATAATTCATTCCGTTAACTTATGTTTAGAAATTAGTAGGAAGAAATGACCCATGCTAGATTTCAGCAATTACAATTATTTTTGAGTTATACTGTACCTGAATGAAGGAAATGAATATTTTTCATGTATATGCAAGTTTCACACATACACTACACCTGTTTTCTGTATTTAACTTCTATTGAATTATTGTTGCAGTCTCTCCACCCAGCACCAAGAGGAGAGAGGAGGAGGAGAACAAGGAGTTTGACGGCTATAACTTCCCACACAGCGTGGTCATGAGGGAGACGTTTAACCAGGTGTTTGGTTTACGTGAATTCCGCACTAACCAACTCAAAGCTATCAAAGCTGCACTGTTAGGAAATGACTGTTTTATCCTTATGCCTACAGGTATAAAATACAGTGGAACTTCTATATCTCAAATACTAATATCTAAAATTTCTTAGGTATTTCAAAGCGATCTGTAAGTCCCAACACCTTATTCTTTAAGTATTTCAACCCTGATATTTTGAATCCTCTGATATCTAGAATCCTCTGATATTTTGAATCCTCTGATATTTGAAATCCTTTAATATCTTGAATACTTTGATATCTTGAATCATCTCATATTTTGAATATTCTGATATCTCGGAAGTATTCTCTAGGTCTCATCAAGTTGGATGACTGTATTCCATACTTTACATATCAGAATCACACCACATATGAGGTCCTTCTTTATACATATATATTATGAGTATGGTTTCAAAAAAAAAAAATAACTTACATATGCAGGTTAAAATATGAGGGGATCAAAGATCATTTTTTTTTTTCACTTAATGACTTATCATATGAAGGTAAACCTTAAATAGGAGGTCTCCGGAGTGGATCAAGTGGGAGTTGCAATTTCAGAATAATTAAAAGTAAAGTAAAAAATACCATACCAGCGCTCTTTTTAAAACAGATTTTGGATTAATTATCAGTCAGGGGCATGATGGAATCAAGTTATTTTCTAAAATAACTTGTTTATGTTACTTTACTTATTAATTGCTAAACAAAAAAGTAACTCATTTGAGTTCATGCTTAAAAAGTAGAACGCCTATTAGTTTTACAAAAAACATCAAAATTTTGAGTTTGCTGCTCAAATGATTTAATGCTAAGAAAATTGTAAATATATGTACTTCTTTTAATAGACTCAACAAACTTAATAGCTTCTGAGCAGATATGATGATATTAAGAAAATAACATGAAATTTTTCAAGGAAAAATAATTCCATTTCATTAACATTTCAGAGGTCAATTACCCATCTTCCGCCAATTTTGCCAGCATTGAGACTAATTTTCCTAAAATCTTTGGATATTACTGTACAATCTCTATGTCTTACATTTTTTGTGCAAAGCTGTAGATTTTTGTGCAAAAGTTTTGAAGTGAGGTGGGTTAAGGATGAAATAATTGAAATAAGTTATGATATGTTGGATTTCAATGTGTTAAATGTTAAAGATAGATTACTTTTACTGTCATGAACCATCTACCAGTACTTAGTACTCTACCAGGCACAGCATGACTAAATCAGATGCCAGTAGGTTTACAATAATGAGTAGTAAAGTATCAATAACAGGAATAAGTTACTTACTGTAGAAAAGCATAATCAGGGGAAGATAACCCAAAATGTTGACATTTAATAACTGAAACAAATTATTTAAAAAATAACTTGTTTCCATGATGCCCTTGACTGATTATTTATAAATCTTGTTGATTCTTACTGATTTTAGGGGGCGGTAAGAGTCTGTGTTACCAGCTGCCTGCCCTGGTGACGGGGGGCGTGTCCATCGTTATATCCCCCCTGAAGGCCCTCATACAGGACCAGGTCCCCAGGCTCTGCTCCATGGATGAAAGTTTAATTAGGTCGATTGGATTAGTGGGCCATAACTATACTCATTGTATTTTGAGGTTGAACTGTCTCGGAAATTTGAATCTTGGTGGGATAATGCATTGTGTAATGAACTTGCTGAAAATGTACATGTACATGTATATAATTGGCTTGGTATTTTTTCTTTTTTTTTTGCACTTTTGCAGAAAGCAACTTTCACCAAGACAAGTGTTTTGCTGAAAGTCTTGTGTATAAATACTATATTCATATAAAGTAAATTCAGAAAACATTAAATCAAATAAAATCAATGCTAACTTGATGAAAAACCAATATCTGCCAAATAATATGCACACTTCTTTTTAGTAATTTGTGAGCTTTTAAAGTGCTAACAGAATGATGAATACATAGTGTATGTGAAAAGTGTTGTGATCAGTAAATTTTGTCTCAGTTTTTATGATCAATTTATGAATATACACAAATTTTTTTTTTTTAAGAATTGAACCAATAGGATCTTTTTTGGCATTTTACAGATACAGGCAGGTCAGCTTTCATCAGACATGGACCAGAATCAATCTGATCAGATCTACAGAAAACTGTACTACAACCTGAGATCACACTACTATACGTCACTCCAGAAAAGGTACATGTGTACTAAAAAATGACAGAAAAATATGTGTACACCTACATAAACAGGAATATGTATTTTGTATAACAGTAGACTTAAGGTTACTGTATAACTCTGTATTGAAGTTATTGAAGTATTGAACTTCATGTACAGTTGTACATTGGTATCTCAAACCTAATTTCTGGAATACCATATATATGTTGAAGTGATTTTGTAGGACTTCCAGTCCTTTTACTCTTTAAATACTTTACCCTCAATATCTCAAGGCCTCTCATATATCGAGAATTTTTTTTTTCTCAGTACCATTGAGTTTGAGATAATAAGGGTTGTATTCATATCAGAGTTTATTGTTTAAAGTACATAATACATTGCATCTATATGAAATTGATGTGTTGTTTTGTAGATTTCAGCCAGTGGTAAGCTGTTGAGTAGTTTGGACAATTTACACAGAAGAGGGAAGTTGACTAGATTTGTTATTGATGAAGCTCACTGTGTCAGCCATGTAAAATTAGCATTCTGGGAAATCTGTCACTGTATATAGCCTTATTTACACAGCAGACAAAATATCTGTGAAAATAAAACTGATGCCCTGTTCACATGGAGAGTTAAATTGGAATTAAATGCAAAGTTACTGCGAATTAGCTTCGCTTAGCGTTCACACAGAGAATTTAATGCGAATTAGTTTAATTCAAATTAGTTTTCTGCGCATTAAATTACTTTGCATTAGCTCCGTGCGAACGCTAAGCGAAGCTAATTCGAATTAAAATCTGACGCATGCGTAATGGCAAATTTAATCAAATACCACTTGTCGATGGTCAGCTACAGGAACTTGTGCTATTTTTGAGTGAAAAACTAAGGAAAATTTTGTTAAGCATGAAAATGTGTATACAGACACTTTGCCATTTTGACAAATGGATCTGCTTCTGCAGAAGGTGACGTGATTTGCAAATGACATCATAATAGCCATGCTGATGCCGGGCCGCAGAAGTAAAATTTTAATTCGCATTAGTTTACTTCGCATTAGCTGTCTTGTGAACGCAGTTTAATTCACATTACTTTGATTCGCATTAGTTTACTTCGCATTAATTTACTGCAAATTAAACTCTCTGTGTGAACAGGCATGAGATCAAAATAATTTACATTTTCTTAATCTATGATAACAAAACAACCAGAATGAAAAAAAATTCTCAAAATAAACATTTACCAAATTAGAAGTTGCTGATGTGATGAATTATATTGCAATGCAATATACCAGAGATTTTTTACTGAGTAGGTAACCTTGTTTTTATAGTGGGGCCATGACTTCCGGCCAGACTATAAGAATTAAGCTGGGGGTCCTGAAGCAGAAGTACCCGGGGGTCCCTATGATGGCACTGACTGCAACAGCCAACATGAGAGTCCGCAAGGATGTCATTTTTCAGCTGGGGATGAAGAATCCAAAATGGTAACTTTCAGTTTTAACATTTTAAGTTTTCAAAAAAACTGTATACAGGATTATTTTCATCCCATGTTATTTTCGCCGTTTCACACTCGCTAACAATTTTTCTCTGTTTTAAATTCGCCAAGTCATAGTTTTATATATGAAAGTAAAGTGTATTCTTTGAATTTGTCCTGTTTTAAATTTGCCTAAATTGAAAGTAGGGTTTATGGGATGAAAATTTCCCTGTATACAGTATTAAAAGTAAAAACATACCTTTTGTACATGTATGTACATGTTTTTAAATTGGTTTCGACAGTTTTGTTCAAAGCTTCAAACTCCCAAATTTGAAATTCCGAGTTGATCCTAAGAAACCGTCAACACTAACAGCAGATGTGACAAAACTGATAAAGGAACAGTTCCCAGGAAAGTGTGGCATTGTGTACTGTCTTTCCAGGTCAGTATTCTGTTCCAAGCTGGTGTTTACTGTAAGAACTTTTATGCCTCCTATGAGAAATATCAGCCTGAATAGTGCAGTGAAAAACAACCAAACACAGATATGCAGTTTTGTCGAATATGTCATTTAATTCAATGACATAAAGTAAAATGTATAACAAAACATTAAGGGGGATCACCTAATATTAAACAATACAGGTTACATGTACATGGGTGAAAGGTACAAGTGTGATCCCCCTGAGAATGACTAGAAATTGACATGCAGTGAACATATCAGAGTACATGTAAATATGCATAAAATATAACATAAATGAGTAAATCCTTGGAGGCGTCCAAACAATTGCGCCAATCCAAGAAGCGTATGACAAGTTATTAGAAAAATACAAATTTGGACTAAAATGCAAAATAATATAAAACCAAAAACCCCAAAAAGGATGGGTGGTGGGTTTTTTTCCATGCACTACCAGGATAACAAAAAATGGCGCATCAAAATCAAGGATTTTGATTGGGTAACTCTGTCAAGAAAAGCAAAGCTTGTGATTTCGCAATGAAAGGTTATATGATTATTGCGCTGCAATAAAGGCGCATATCCTGCAGACTGCGCAGGGATATGCGGAATTATCCTAATGTGTAAAATATAATATATTTCTCATAGCGGCATAAATTGAATTATCTGTGATAATATTGTTTTACCTTCAGGAAGTTATGTATAAAGTTTACACACATTTTAACACCTCTGAGCTTGATTTGATTGAGCTCCAATTTTCAACATGGATCTGATTTTATAGAAAGGAGTGTGACACAGTCGCTACAGAGCTGAGTAAATCTGGTATCCAGGCTGTATCGTACCACGCAGGTCTCAGTGACAACGACAGAATCTCTATCCAGGAAAAGTGGCTCAACGGACAGCGATGTAAGGTAAATGAACAGTCTAATACCACCTCCTCCTCTACCCACCAACCCACCCCACCCCCCCTAAAAAAAATTGAACAATTTTTATATTTCACTATTTAGAGTAATTAGGGCCCCGCAAGGATTTGCGGGTGCCCTATAGTAATCACTCTGTCTGTCCGTCTGTCATTCTTCCATCCACAAATTTTCTGTTTTTTCCTATTAATAACTTTTTTTATGGTTGCCCAATTAAGATCAAATTTGGTATGGTAGTTCAATAGGCAGAAAGACATATTTTGATGCTAAGTTTGTTTCTCTATGTCCCCTGGTTTGGAGCTGGGGTGGTGGGGTATATTCTTTAACTTTATATAAGAATGCTTTGCAAAGAGAGATAACTGCTGAAGATGTTTAAATTGTAGACTGAATCCTGCTATGAGTCCCTTGGGATTAATTAGCTTTCCTCCTGAAGAAAATCCAAAGCATTATCTTTATCTGTCACATTGAGATTAATTACCACCTCTGTCTGCAAATGAATTTTGTTTTGAAGTTCAGTCAATTTGGAATGCTATGAACACTCTGAAATGTGGATTTAGATATATATGTTTTATACTTTATTTTGGTTAAAATACCTACACAATGAGTTATGATTTCATTGAATTCTAAAAACAAGAAATAGATTAAAGAAGACATATCTTTTATTTTTACTTTTTTTTCCCTTTATGTAAATTCAAGAATAATATTAATTTTCAAGGTTGTTGGATTAAAAAAAAACCATTCTAATATTAATACTGAAAAAGTTCTTATTGTAACTTTAGAAGAAAATGATGAGAGAGGTACAATTAATCCCTTGGGATTAATTATCTAGCCTGCTGAACAAAATTTAGTAGGCCTATCTTTATCTGTCATTTTAAGATTAATGAAAACCTTTGTCTGCAACTGCTGTTTGTTTTGAAGTTAATTAAGGTCAAGCCTTCATGATACATGTATTTGCATTCATTGAAGACTGGCATTTTATATAACACTAACACAAACTTCATTATTGTTTACATATACATTCAATGTTAGGTTGTTCTTTACTGCCTAATGTAAATATACAAGGATATTATTTACAGGTTTTTGGAATGGATATTCAGGAATTATGTTGAAAATTTTAAGAATACAGTTGCCGTTGGTTATTTCTTCATATATTTTTTAATCATTCCGTAAGGTGCATCCTTATAATTCCACCCCATGGCGGGGCCCTTGCTGACGGGTCAGTTTTCTAGTTTATTTTATTTTAGTTTTAAAAAAGTGGAAATTAAAATAAAACAAGCAAATTCAAAGAATTGTGGTCCCTTGATTTTGGTTTCTTTGTGGGTGAAATGTCATAAATTATGGCATGTTGTGTCAAAAAGCCATGCCATATTCATTCAGAAGTAACCACCAAATTTTTTGGAAAATTAGGTCAATGTGAAGGTCAAGGGGTGAGTCAGCAATCCTAGCATGCTCAAATATCTTGTCACAAATAATATACATGTCAAAAAGGATACCTCTATCTCTTCTCTATAAAAAATTATATAAGGAAAATATAACATTTGTGAAAAGTAGGTCAAACATGAAGGTCAATGGGGTCAAAATCATATTGTATAGAAAGGTCTTGTTACATGTAATGTACACATGAAAGGTGAAAACCCTTAATCTTCTCAATCAAAAGTTATGACCAAGGTTTAAGTTTTTGAAAAGTTGGTCAAATTTCATGTTGAAAATCATGACTGTCATCAAATTCCTTTTAGAAAGGTCTTGTCACAGGTAATATGTATAGTATGAAAGTCATATTAATTCTCATTCAAAAGTTTTGGCCAATTTAGTGCCAAACTCCAAGTCAAGGTCACAGGGTAAAAAATCTTAGTGCATTTAGAAAGGTCTTGTCACAGGTAATACACATAATACCTAATGTGAAATTCCTATTTCCTCATTCAAAAGATATGACCAAGGTAAAAGTTTTTGTTACAAACTGACAGATGGACAAAGGAATGAGATTTAATATCTCATCGCTTTTGCAAAAGTGGGGGACAATTATGTATCTCAGTGTAGTCTTCTTGTTTGGCAAATTATATTAAGATCAAGCCAATCTGTAAGAATTGCTTACACACAGACAGACAGATGGAGAGATGACATATACTCTTCTGGTCTTTGACAAGTATAGCTTAAAATCAAATGAACTATAAAATAAATATAACTGAATTTCAAAGAGCCATTGTTAAAGGTATTTAAACCCTATCTAGACCAGGAAGTATAAACACCTGACATGTAGATAATACAGGTGTGTCACGTGATCAGAGTACATAGAGATAGACTGCAGTTGGAGATCGATCAACAGGACAGTCGCCATTAATGAAGTCAGGTAAGAAACTTACAAGTTTTTTGAGCATATGAAAACAATTTTGAAAGAATTGAAAATTCAGTATTACAATGTTTAAATATTAAGGGAAACAAAATTTCACACAGAGATTCAATAAACTTTGTATATATTTCATGATGATTTTTAGGTCACCTGAGTAAACTCAGGTGACCTATTGCTATATGTTTTCGTTTGTCGTCGGGCGTTGTGCGTTGTGCATTAACATTTGAACATTTTCAGCTTCTTCTCTGCAACCACTGAACTAATTTCAACCAAATTTGGCATAAAGCATCTATGGGTGAAGGGGAACAAAAATTGTGAATTTCATGATCCCTGCCCCCCTGGGGCCTGTGGGGTGGGGCCAAAACCACTAAAATTAGTGCAATCTTTAAAAATCTCCTTCTTTACTCCTGGACATCAAGCAGTCAAACTGTTTGCATGATTGTAATCAGCAATGAGTCCTCTACCAAAATTGTGAAATTCATGGCCCTGGGGTCAGGGGTTCTAGTGCTAGGGCGGGGCTAAATAAGTAGGTGGTGAAAATGCATTATTTCTTTGAAAATCTTCTTCTCTGCTCCTGGGTATTAAATAAACCAACTAAGTACATAGTTATGATGAGCAAGAGTGCCTCTACCAAAATTGTGAATTTTATGGCCCCAGAGTCAGGGGTTCTGGTGTTAGGGCGGGGCTCTATTGATTATATAGTGAAAATACATTATTTCTTTGAAAATCTTCTTCTCTGCTCCTGGGTATTAAATAAACTAACTAAGTACATAGTTATGATGAGCAAGAGTGCCTCTACCGAAATTGTGAATTTTATGGCCCCAGTGTCAGGGGTTCTGGTGTTAGGGCGGGGCTCTATTGATTATATAGTGAAAATACCTGAATTCTCTGAAAATCTTCTCCTCTGCTCCTAGGAAATAAATAAACTAAATAAGTGCATAGTTATGATGAGCAAGAGTGCTTCTACCAAAATAATGAATTTTATGGCCCCAGGGTCAAGGGTTCTGGTGTTAGGTAGGGACTGTATTGATTATATAGTGAAAATACATGAATTCTTCGAAAATCTTCTCCTCTGCTCCTAGGAAATAAATAAACTAACTTAGTATATAGTTATGATGAGCAAGAATGCCTCTTCCATGATTGTGAATTTTATAGCCCTAGGGTCAGGGGTTCTGGTGTTAGGGCGGAGCTCTATTGATTATATAGTGAAAATACATTAAATCTGAAAATTTTCTTCTCTGCTCCAGGGTATTGAGCAGATGAACTACCAATATAGTTATGATGGACAAGGGCCCATATCTTCCACAATTGTGAATTTCAAGGCCCCATGGTCAGGGGTACCATAGGGGGGGGGTTGTACTTGCATACTGAAAATGAATGAATGGTTTGGTATTAATCAAATATCAAGGCCTAAGGGTCAGGGGTTCATGTATCGTAGGGGCACTACTGATTATTGCTGAATATTACTGATTAGTTGAAATGCATTTTGTGTTCCCTTACCCTGCGTATTGGTATTAAGTAAACAAACTAAGCAACTGCTAAGTGTATTGTTATGATGATCAATGGTGCCTCTTTCAAAATTGTGAATGCCATAGCATCTGGCTTAAAACATGAATCAAATTCAATCACTGGAAAGTTGTTGCATAATTCTCAGGTGACCTATAAGGCCCATGGGCCTCTTGTTCTATCTATATATTTATCTGCAAAGCTTGTTTATCTACATGTCAGAGTCCATAAAATTGCATGCTGCCTCCAGTCCAGTTGATAAATGTATAATCCTTAATCTATTGATCTATTAATCTATCTAATTTTTTATGCTTCAGTTACAATATACGATGGACCCCCGTACCAGTGCCCAGGACGTGATGCGATGTGACCTTTGTGAGACCGCTGTGGTACAGATGCACTGTGATACATGTCTTGTCAACCTGTGTAAGGCCTGTGTGGGAGAACACATTTCAGCAGGTGACACCAAAGATCACAAGGTTGTCAAATTTCAGGACAGAAAATCCACTCCCATCTACCCTAGCTGTACATCCCATAAAAAAGAACGATGTGAAATGTACTGTAAACAATGTGACATTCCTGTCTGCAGCAGCTGCCTTGCATCTAAACAACATTTAGGTCATGAATTATCTAAAGTTTTGCAAGTTGTGGATGAAAAGGAAGATATGATTAGAAAGGAAAGAAACGAATTAAATGAGAACATTTGTCCAACCTACAAGGATATTGCCTCTGATGTACAAAACAGAATGAGTCAGTTACAGAAGGAATATGGAGATCTCTCAACAGCCATAACAAAACATGGAGAGGACTGGCACAGAGAAATTGACAAACTTGTCAAGAAACTTAAAACTGAAGTTGATGAGATGAAAAACACACAGTTACAAACTCTACAGAACCATCTGGATGAAATAAACAAGAACATTTCTGACATCAAGGAAGAAATCAATTCAGTGGAAACTGTAGTAGACACTAATGACTTGTCAAAACTATTTAGTGTCATGTCTAATGTACATACATACAGAAATCTTCCACACAAAATCACACCATTGTTACCCAAATTCATTCCAGGAAAAAATCAGCAAGAGGAACTAAGTAAACTATTTGGAGCCTTATCATCAAGTTCTGTATCATCAGATAAACATGGCTACAGCATGAAGACAACGCAGAAATCACCAGAGGCTGGATCCTCTCCTCCAGTCAAACAGCTGCTTGATGAACCAGAGACTGTCACCACCATATACACTCTGTATAGTGGTAAACTTGGTAGGCTTTACAATGTGGCCTGTGTGAGTGATGAAGAAATCTGGACAAGTGGAGCTGGCAGCACCATGAAACTCTACAGCATCAATCAGGGATCACTACTCAAGTCAATCACAAGCAAGTCAGGGAAAATACCATCTAACATAGCAGTGACAAAAAGTGGAGATCTAGTTTATACTGATACCAGTGATAGAACTGTGAACATTGTGAAGAATGAGAAGATAGAGGAGGTGATCAGACTACAGAACTGGAGACCTAAAGGTGTCTGTAGTACCTCCTCTGGTGACCTCCTGGTTATCATGGACAGTGATGATAACAAACAAACAAAAGTTGTCCGTTACTCTGGCTCCACAGAGAAACAAACCATTCAGTTTGATGATAAAGGGAAACGTCTCTTTTCATCTGGTATTTTATACATCACTGAGAACAGGAACCAGGATATCTGTGTGTCTGACAGTGAAGCTGAAGCAGTAGTGGTGGTCAATCAGGCTGGTAAACTTAGATTCAGGTACACCGGACATACTCCTGATCCAAGAAACCGACCATTCAGATCAGTAGGAATCACCACAGACAGTCAGAGTCACATCCTTACAACTGATATTAACAACCACTGTGTCCACATCATAGACCAGGATGGACAGTTCCTCCGTTACATAGACTGTGGACTTAATTATCTCTATGGACTGTGTACAGATACAAATGACAATCTGTTTGTTGCTCAATGTTTTGAAAGTCAAGTGAAAAAAATAAAATATCTGCAATAAAATCTATGACCATTTTTACATAGAACATGACAATGTTTTATTTATAAAACTGTATCATCAAAGATAATGATAACTTTTTCCACAAAAGAAACAGATTAATATAAAGCAGGTGAGAGGTGAAAATCAGTAAAGCTCTTTTAAAATTAAAATCTGTGCATTATTGATTTGCTTAAGAGAAATTGATGTATCGGTACGTATAATATAACAAATAAATAAAATTTGCTTGTACCGTCTATACTGAATTCTTATTTTTTTTATGATGGAATGAAATTGAAATTTAGAGTCGACGTGTCTGTGTTGCACTGTGCATGTAAGTTTCAAATATATGAAAGTTTAGGAAAGTAAAAATAATTACACGGACGGACATACCAATTATTATATACCCTCCCGCTTTCCAAGCGGGGGGTATAAAAATTCTCTAAACTGTGAATGAATAGAAAAGTTCTGAGTCTATGTTAGAGATGTAAAATTTTTAATGATTGCATTATTCAAACTAGAGGTACTGTGAGCAATGAGCTCACTAAATAATATCCCCTGCCTCCCATATGAATAAAATGGCACTATCCATGTTTTGCTCTGGAAAATCTAAAATATATGTCAGATCAAAAAGTAAAATCGGAGGTGCACAATCGCAATATGTAATAATACCCTCCCGCGTTTCAAGCAGGGGTTAATAAAAGTCAAATATTTGAATAGCAAAATAGAGTGGGGTCATTAAAAAATATTCTCAAGAACCTCTGGGCCAGAAAAGCTGCATATTTTGTGGAAACATTTTGATGTAGTGTATATCTTAAATTGTTCAAATCATGACCACTGGGGGTAGGGGGACACAACAGGGAATCCATAGAAATGCATAGGAATTTTTTATTTAAATCTTCTCTTCAAGAAGTTGACAGTTGCCCGCGTGGCACAGTAGTTAGAGCATCTGCTCTAGTTTTGCGAAGTAAGAAGTTGATCCTTACGCTATGGGTTTGAATTTCACTGTGGGACGTGGAGATCAGTCCTTTGGATGAGACTGTATAAACTGAGGAATTGTGTTGCAGTAGTGTTGAGTATAGGACACAATTTGTAGCTGTCCACCGGCAAGTGGTGGCATCTCCATATGAGTGAAAAATTATCGAGAGGGACTTTAAACAACATACAATCAATCAATCTTTTCAAGAACCAAAGGGAAACCAAGTTTTGCATTGAAATATATTGTAAAAAGATTTTTAAAAATCTCTTCCTTAAAAACCAATGGGGAAAAAAGCTGAAAATTAGGAGGAAGCATCATGTTTCCTATGCTGTCCTGTGGGCAGGGAAGGGCAGCAATGGGGAATCCAAGTTTTACCTTGAAATGTATAGGAAAAATCTTTCAAAAACAAAAAAAAATAAAAGAATCAGTGGGCTAGAAATGCTGAAACTTGAGTGGAAGCTTCCTGGGGTATTGTAGATTTTAATTTTTCAAATCATGACCCCTTGGGTAGGGTTGGTCCACGGTAGGTATTACTGGTAAAGAACAGTAGGGTCAAATTTACTTGTGAGCGATACAGCCCATGGGCCAAAATTCAAATGTCCTTTCATTATGCCTCCTTCGAAGAAGGAAGGGCATATTGCTTTGCTGCTGTCTGTCTGTCCATTTAGTTTCCGTTCATTTTCTCAAAAACCATTGCACATACTGAAATTAAATTTGGAATACAGGTATATCAGATGAATATCTAGGTCAAGTTCTGTTTTAGGTATGATCGCACCATAATTGAGAGAGTTATGCCCCTTGGACTCAGAAAAATTCCAAGTATTTGCAGTTTCCGTTCATTTTCTTTGGAGAGGTTGCACATATTGAAATGGAATTTAACAGATTAGTCAGATGAATATCTAGGTCAAGTACTGTTCTGGGTTTGATCGCACCATTTTTGACAGAGTTATGCCCCTTGGACTTGGAAAAATTCCAATTATTTGTAGTTTTCGTTCATTTTCTATGGAGAGGTTGCACATATTGAAATGGAATTTAGTATACAGATTAGTCAGATGAATATCTAGGTCAAGTTATGTTTTGTGTATGATCGCACCATTTTTGACAAAGTTATGCCCCTTTTTACGAACATCTCTTGTTATTAGATCATCAGTCCATTCTACGGAGAGTTGAATACTCAACTATTTTTTGAAATCCCTAAAAAAATTTAAGACTTTCATTAATTTTGACAATTTGTTCCAAACCCAATCACCTACACTCTATGTGCATTTTCAGGTTATATGTGCCACCATTGCCTTTGGAATGGGGATTGACAAACCCGATGTCAGATTCGTCATTCATTACTCCTTGCCAAAGTCTGTGGAAGGATTTTATCAGGAGGCGGGGCGAGCCGGGAGGGACGGACTGCTAGCCCACTGTATAATGTACTACACGTACCAGGACGTCAAAAGACTGAGGGGGATTATAGAGAGTAAGTAGGGGGTCTGTTATAATGTACTACACATAACAGGACGTCAAAAGACTGAGGAGGATTATTCAGAGTAAGTAGAGGGGGGTCTGTTATAATGTACTACACGTACCAGGACGTTAAAAGACTGAGGAGGATTATAGAGAGTAAGTAGGGGGGTCTGTTATAATGTACTACACGTACCAGGACGTCAAAAGACTGAGGAGGATTATAGAGAGTAAGTAGGGGGGTCTGTTATAATGTACTGCACGTACCATGACATCAAAAGACTGAGGAGGATTATAGAGAGTAAGTAGGGGAGGTCTGTTATAATGTACTACACGTACCAGGACGTCAAAAGACTAAGGAGGATTATAGAGAGTAAGTAGGGGTGTCTGTTATAATGTACTACACGTACCGAGACATCAAAAGACTGAGGAGGATTATAGAGAGTACGTAGGGGTGTCTGTTATAATGTACTACACTTACCTGGACATCCAAAGACTGAGGAGGATTATAGAGAGTTAGTAGGGGGGGGGTCTGTTATAATGTACTACACATACCAGGACGTCAAAAGACTGAGGAGGATTATAGAGAGTAAGTAGGGGGGTCTGTTATAATGTACTACACGTACCAGGATGTCAAAAGACTGAGGAGGATTATAGAGAGTAAGTAGAGTGATCTGTTATAATGTACTACATACCAGGACGTCAAAAGAATGAGGAGGATTATAGAGAGTAAGTAGGGGGGTCTGTTATAATGTACTACACGTACCAGGATGTCAAAAGACTGAGGAGGATTATAGAGAGTAAGTAGGGGGTCTGTTATAATGTACTACACATATCAGGATGTCAAAAGACTGAGGGGGATTATAGAGAGTAAGTAGGGGGTCTGTTATAATGTACTACACGTACCATGACATCAAAAGACTGAGGAGGATTATAGAGAGTAAGTAGGGG
>PRKT01000328.1:498180-588074 GCA_003671525.1 Saccostrea glomerata
AGGGGGTCTGTTATAATGTACTATACGTACCAGGACATCAAAAGGCTGAGGAGGATTACAGAGAGTAAGTGGGGGGGGGGTCTATGGATAGATATTTATACCCCCGCAAACAAAGTTTGGGGGATATATACCGGTAGGAATCGTCTTGTCTGTCCGTCTGTCTGTCTTTCTGTGCAAATGTGTCCGGTCCATATCTTTCTTAAAGAGGAACATTAGAATCTACTACTCCACACAAAGATTGCCCATGACCCAAGGGTGTTTCATGACCTTGACCCAAGGTCATTTGGGGAAGTTCAAGGTCACTGGAAAAAAAAATTCATAATTCGTGTCTGGTCCATATCTTTCTTATAGATAAACTTGGTAGGTTCTCATTTCACACAAAGATTGTCCATGACCTAAGGATGTGTCATGACCTTGACCCAAGGTCATTTGGGGAAGTTCAAGGTCACTGGAAGAGAATTTTCATAATTCATGTCCGGTCCACATCTTTCTTATGGATAAACTTTGTAGGTTCTCATTTCACACAAAGATTTCCCATGACCTAAGGATGTGTCATGATCTTGACCCAAGGTCATTTGGGGAAGTTCAAGGTCACTGTAAGAAAAATTGTCTGATTCATGTTTGATACATATCTTTATTATGGAAAAACTTACCTCTAAAAAACCCAGAAGGGGGTATTTTGTCCCATTTGGACAGTTCTAGTTTTTATACATGTATGAAGGTCATAACATAAACTGTACATATTGGAAACGTGTTTAATTTTCTTCAAAATCAAACAGCCACGGTTGGATTTTAGCTTTATTTAGTGAGGTATGTATGTTTTGTTTCTTCACAGTGGATCAGGCAGCCACATTTGATTCCAAAAGAGTTCACATAGACAACCTCTTCAGAATGGTACAATACTGTGAGAATGTGGCCGACTGTCGACGATCACAGCTGCTTAATTACTTCGGAGAGCGAGACTTTAATCGAGAGGAGTGTGGGAATTTCCGTGGAGCTATTTGTGACAACTGTGTGTCTAAGGTTAGCATCATTTTATGTTCTGTTTACTTTTTATCTGAATTTTTACTTAACAGTGCTATGTTGCAGTAATGAGAGTTTTTTGCTGTATATTTGTTTCACACATGACTTTAATATGATGGACATATATATTTCTTTATAACTGAATTAATGATTGAATTTCAATTGGAAAGAAGGAATCAAAAGAAATGTCATTGTGCATGTACAGGTACATTTTATGTATTACACATTGAATAACATGCAAAAATGTTAAGAAATATTTTTTGTATATTTGTATATAAAAATTTTATGAATTGTTTTGGTATAAATTATACATGTGGAATTCTTATATTTTAAGGAGTCCTTCCAACTCCGTGATGTCACAGATGATGTCAAGGAGATTGTGAAGTCTGTGAAGGATCTGACCATCAATGGAAGACGGGGAAACGACTACACCCTTGTCTATTTTGTGGATATATTTAGAGGTAAAGAAAGATTACAGAGAATCCTTCTTGGGGACCATTTGTAGTCACTGTGGAAACCATTGTAGTGGAACCTCATTAATCTAGACACATGTCTTTGAGCAAATTGTCTAGATTAATGAAATATCTGGATTGATAAAACATATATGTGTTTTAATCGTTTGAATTCTGCTACCTACAAATTTTGTCTGGAAAGCTAATCTTCTGGATAACGAAGATTCCTCTGCATTTTTTTTACTGTATGTGACTTATTTCGAGTATTACTTAAGATAGCAAAGTGTTGTCAACATTACATTCAGTTAATTTTACAGTAAAATGCCAAACCAACTTTATCACTGTTTAATCCATATTCACACATAATTATTATGTATTTACTTAATAGTTTTGTCACCAATATTTGCATTTAGTTAAGTGCATACTATGCTTTATAATGATAATGCAAACCAAATTTACATTTTAAGGAGCTAAAACTGGTAAAATTTCTGATGCTGGACATGACAGGATACCCCTTCATGGTCGTGGTAAAAATTACAGTAGGGCTGATGCTGAAAGACTGCTAAGAAAATTAGTTATCGACGCCATTTTGCATGAGGATCTAAAAATCACTGCGGCAGACATCACGGCTTGTTATATCAGGCTCGGACCTAAAGCCAATGACGTGATGATGGGAAAACGCAAGGTAGGACTCTTAATAGTATTGTGTATGGACGGATATATCTTCTTTTTAAAAAAAATCAACGTTAAAGTGATTCATATATTGAATGCAGATATTCTAGAAAATGTATACAGCCTACTCCGGATATATTGAAATTTAGGGGACCATGCAAATTATTTCAATATATCCGTAATTCAATATGAGCGAAATCGTGAAGCCGCCATTTCTATTTCGAATTTAGGCACGTCAATAGCCATTAACAGCACGCATTTAATTTCAAAGTTTTTTTCTAGATCTGTGCGGGCTACTATTATAATATTACGTAAGATGTTTATTCTCGATATGTCCGTATTATATACATGGACGCAAAGAATTTAACAGTGAAGAATTTTATTTCGTAAGAACATGCAGTATAAAAACACATAAGGTGAAAACTTAATTATTCACACCTTTATATATTACCTGGTCATTTAGGCATATTTACTGTCACCAACCGTAACGACAGCCGCCAGGGAGTACTTCAATATAACCGTTATGAAAACAACTCATTATCACCTGTGGGGACCGATCAGTGGCTTCAATATAAGCAAAATTTCAATATATCCGATTTCAATATAACTGTAATTTTAATGCAAAGAATATGAGAGGCAAAAACGGGGGATTTATTTCTATTTCAAAATAAGCGGAATTTCAAAATAAGCGAGTTCAATATAAGTGGAGTAAGCTGTATATATAGATGCATTGATTTTTTTACCCTCATTATCTCAAATCATTGCACATCTAAAAAAAACTTTCTCTTTCCTATCAAGGTCAAAAAATGAGGTTTTACTGTTATTGTATTGCAAGCAACATATTAAATTAATTCATTATTAACAAAAGCGTAGATGACATTTACACCCTTTATATTTTCTTTCTGGAAATTGATATATTCTAATTATGCCCCCTTCTAAGAAGGGAGGGCATATTGCTTTGCTGCTGTCTGTCGGTCCACTTAGTTTTTGTTCATTTTCTTCGCAATTGTTGCACATATTGAAATGAAATTTGGTATACAGATATACCACATGAATATCTAGGCCAAGTTCTGTTTTGGGTATGATCACACCATTTTTGACAGAGTTATGCCCCTTGGACTTAGAAAAAATTGCAGTTTCTGTTCATTTTTTTCGCAACCGTTTCACATACTGATATGAAATGTAGTATACAGATTTATCAGAGATATGACAGAGTTATGCCCTTTTGGATGTAGAAAAATTCCAATTTTGGGGGAGGGGGCATAAGTGTTTTACAAACATCTCTTGTTTACAGGTAGAGTTACAGGTACAGGGCAGTAGGAAGAGAACTGAAGTGGCTAAGATCGGTAAAGAACCCGTCAGTAAACGTGAAAACGTTATCGAAGAATGTCTCAACGAACTGCTAGAAATGGCAAAGACAATCGGTAAGGTTGACTGTTAGTGGTACATCTAAAATTAATTTTTTTGTACTTTCACTTTTCCATTAATTGAATAAGATTAAGCATAAAGATCTTGATATTTTACAGCTGCTGAGCATGGCCTACGTAACCACGCAACTGTATTCCCGATTTTAACCCTGCGACAGTTAGCAGAAAAGACTCCACTCACTGTAGACGAGATGACGGCAAGTATGGATGGTTTGCCGAAAGCCAAAGTCAACAAATATGGAGCTGAGAGATTCCTTTAAATCACTAAGAATTATAATCTAATCCTAATAAGTAAGTTTATTAAGCTAATCTGCATATTCCAAGCTGTGACGTAGATTTCAAATTGTGTTATAAATGAGGAGGATTTTGAATTGAATATGCTTTTTTGTAAGACTTTAAGAAATATGTCCAAAAGATCTAGAAAGACAGCATTGTAAAGTAAAAAACTAATTAAATTGTTTTATTGATGTTGTGGCTATCTAAATTTAATCCTCTGGTTCTTAGGCCAATTTTCTCCAAAACAGATGCGGGCGGGCGGCATTTTATTTATCATTTTATTGGCAATAAAGTAGATAAGGGAGGTATTTTTTTATTTTAATTTTCGAATTTTCTTTAACATAAAGATAATTTTTTTAATCACAGATATACTTTCCATGTTTGATCAAAATTTCTGCTTTATCCATTGCTTATCAGCGTGTGAAGATCGAAGGTATTTTCCTCGAATGTATTTTCAAACAAAGTAGCCAAAATTTCATTGCAAATGGCTTCAGAAAGTGATATTTGAAAACTAAACTATGAAAAGAATGAGGACGGAATTTTTTTTAGGCATATTGTTCTCCGCAATACCAACTTTTTAATTTCATCAAAAATACAATAAAATAAGCAATATGGCCATCTAAAACGGATGAGAACCAGAATTTTAATTTCATCTAGCCTTTCTTTCATATTTATAGTTTGACGGAACTTCTATATTCTTTTAATGATCTCCATTAATCTTAGTTAGTTTGCTTTATCTTCCTTATATAGCTTGATTGATCTCTCTTTATATTTGATATCTCCGGTGTTATTTATCTCCCTTTGTATATTTGATTGATCTCCCTTTGTTCCCTATGACTGATCTCCCTTTGTACATAAGATTGATCTCCCCATGTGTATTTGGTTGATCTCCCTTTGTAATATTTGAGTGATCTCCCTTGTACATTTGATCTCCCTTTGTACATTTGACTGATCTCCCGTTATGCTCTATGATTGATCTCCCTTTATACCCTTTGATCGATCTCCCTTTGTATATTTGACTGATCTCCCATTATACTCTATGATTGTACTCCCTTTATACCCTTTGATTGATCTCCCTTTTTATATTTGACTGATCTCCATTATTTTATGTCTTGATCTCCCTTTGTGTATTTGTTTTATCTACCTATGTACTGTATAAATGATCTCCCTTTGTACGTTAGATTGATCTCCCTTTGTAGATTTACAACAAGAGGAGGAGGAGGTGGTATCAGATGTTCCGGAGTGGGAGTCTCCCTACTTTGTGAACGAGTCAGCAGGTTTATCTAACACGGGCAGAAAGAGGGGCTCCTTCAAAAAGGTACTTCTACAACATCACTGATTTGTATTTATTTACTAATTCTCAGTAGTATAGCATGTTCTCAGAAAGTTAAACAAATGTACATAATGAATAATGTAGAATTTCATGTGCTTATAATCCATTTTATGAATTATTATTAAACTCTTATTTCGTAGAGAGGTTTTGGAAGAAAGAAGAGAGGAGCTACAAGCCAGTCTGGTTCAGGGAATTCTGGGTAAGAAAAAAAAACAGGAAGGGGGAGGGGGGCAAGACAAGAGACAGGGTCTGATAAATTATCTTTGCTGGAGGCTAGGACAGGGGATAAAGTCAATATGGTTTACCAGTAGAATGAATTTTTTCTTTACTATCCTGTCATCTTTTCCAGTGCATACTACAATATGCCTGCATCTTTTTTTCTATATCTTTAAATTTTACCTACAATGAATTGAATTTTATTTTGCAGTGGATTTTCTGACAAAGGTAGCAAATTTTCAGCATATAAATTCTCCAGAGGGTCATCCAAGAAGGTCCCAAGTGCTGGAAAAAAACCAAAGGGGTGGATCAAGCAGTTCTAGAGGTGGCTCCAACAGTTCCAGAGGTGGCTTAGGATTTATGATGTGATCTGTCTCTTGGGAACTGGGCTAAGGAATCAGCCTTAAATAGTTTTAGTGACTAGCCTAACTTATTTAATGAATTTGAGCAACTTCAAACTAATTTGATATTGTATAATAAACTATTTTGAAATTGTATAATAAACTTAATTGATATTGTATAATATAGTTAAAACTAATTAAAACTAATATGTGATATCAAATCCACATAAATCAAGTATTTTAAATAAAAAATAAATTTTGTTAGATATAGTCCCTACAAATCTAAGAATCATACAGGAACCTTATTAAAAATATTGCATCAAGATTACAAAAAAAAAAATCAGTATAAATCTTTGTAACAAATTTTTACAAAATCTTTGTTTTCAGATTGAATTTCAGAATGACACATGCAATTATGCATTTTGATTGTACTACAAAGTAGAAAGTTAAAATCCATTCATCCCGTGATAGTAATTAGTGAACATGCATCCAGTCAAAGATTAATTAATGAGTTCTATGTAGGGAAGCTTAAGCTGTCTCAATCATTTCTGTTAGAGCATATCTCTGATCAAGCCTTTGGGAATTAGACAGAAGTGCTGGTCAGTTTAAATAGTTATTTGATGGCCAGTCTCCTATTTCTAAAATCAATTTGGTATAGATGAAGTTTTTAAGACTAATTAGTTAAATTGATATATTTTAAATTTTTTTTTTTTTGAAAATATCATTTCATATTGAAAGATATGTGCATATGTGTATGTTGCATTTGTCAAGCTATAATGCAACCAGTTGATGATTATTTGTTATAATTAATGCTTAAACCACAAGAGATGTTTAAACCATTATTATAAGGAATGGAAAAAATTATGAAAATTAATCCTTTTAAAAGTTGACAGGATTCTCTTGCACTCTTAACTGTTTATAATAATTGAATGGACAATATTTGACGGGAGTATCATGCTGAGGCGGTGCACTTTATTATTTTTAAAATGAATTTGATATAAATTTATATAGATTAATTTGATTCTGTATAATGTTTTTTCAACAATCAATTTGCAGACATGACAAATAGTTGCAATTTATTTTTTCAATAAAATTAAAAAAAAAATGTTACAATGTATTAGTATTGATGTTTTATTTGGTTCCACCTTAGTTTCATTAATTAAAAAAAATATAACGAGCAATTATATTTTCACTCAAATTGTCTAAAAAATAGTGAACACCTCTTAATAGATCCATAAATATTTGTGAATTTGCACCCAGCTACTCTGAAAAACCCAGCGGGGGTATTCGTCCCTATTGGACAGTTCTAGTTATCCTTGCATCTGCCTGTAACTGAACTTGTGTTAATTCACATGATGTGTATATTCACATCAAAGGGAGGTTTTTACTAGTGAGCATTGGCTCACAGATTTTTAATTGAAAAGCCTAGTTAACTTATATACTTATTCTTATTGGGTTTCTCGTAGCTTTGTTCAAAGCTTCAAACATCTAGATTTGAAATTCTTTGTTAAACCTAAGAAACTATCAACACTAACAACTGATGTCATTAAACTGATAAAGGAGCAGTTCCCAGGAAATGTGGCATTGTGTATTGTCTTTCCAAGTCAGTATTCTGTTCTAAGCTGGTGTTTACTGTAAGAACTTTTACATTCAGGAAGGTATGTATAAACACACATTTAACAACTCTGAGCGTGATCTGAGTGAGCTCCAATTTTAACCTGGATCTGATTTTAAAGGAAGTGTGACACGGTTGCTGCTGAGCTGAGTAAATCTGGTATCCACGCTGTATCCTACCATGCATGTCTCTGTGACAATGACAGAATCTCTATCCAGGAAAAGTGGTTTAATGGACAGCGATATAAGGTAAAGAAATGGTTTATTACCACCTCCTCCTCTACCTCCCCCCCCCAAAAAAAAAAAAAAATAAAAAAAAACGAAAACAGTGGAGACCCCATCTTTAGTCCTCAATAATATTGATACTTGACCTTCCTGATGAAATGTCTTGGGATCAATTTTCAATTTTACAAGTTAGAGTAATTTATTATACTCTAGCTAAAATCAAGTTGAAATTAAATTAAAATAAGCAAATTCAAAGATCTGTGGTCCCCCACTGTGGTTGTCTTTGTGATATGTCAATATTTATGGCATATTGTGTCAAATTTGAACACCTTGTCATTCAGAAGAAATCACCAATTTTTTTTTTTTTTTTTTTTTTTTTTTGAAAATTGGGTTAATCGTGAAGGTGAAGTCTAGGGGTTAAAAATCATAGCATGCTCAGAAATATCTTGTCACAGATAATACACATGTCAAATATGAAAGCCCTATCTCTTCTCTATAAAAAGTTATGAGGATAATACATTTGTGGAAAGTAGTTCAAACAGAAAGGTCAAGGTCATGGGGTATAGAAAGGTTTTGTCAATTGTAATATACACTTGAAAGGTGAAAGCCCTAAATCTTTTCAATCAAAAGTTATGACCAATGTTAAAAGTTTTTGAGAAGAAGATCAAACTTCAAAATGACGGTCACGTCAAAAATCAAATTGTATTTAGAAAGGACTTGACACAGGTAATACACATGTCTAGCATGAAAGCCACATTTCTTCTCATTATAAAGATTTGGCCAGTTTAGTATAACACATAAATTTTTGAAAAGGAGGCCAAACTCCAATGTCAACGTCATGAAATAAAAAATCTTATTGCATGTAGAAAGGTCTTGTCACAGGTAATACACATAATGCTGTAAATCGTTTTAATTCCATGGTGTTAAAATTTCACAATATCTCAAAAAGTACCAATCGCGATCGTTTTAATTTCACGCTGCGAGAAATTAATTCAAAATTTCGTATAAGCATTAGAATGTTTCTAAAAATCAACGACATTCACAATAGGTTTAATTTCGTGGAAAAATGATAAATCTCGAACATATCAAAATTCAAACCATCGTGATTATATGCCAATCAACAGTATGTGAAGTAAAAGGTCCTATCTCTTCTCATTCAAAGATATGACCAAGGTAATAGTTTTGTTTTTGACAGACGGACAGATGACTGAGATTTCATTTCACCTCGCTTTTGTGAAAGTAGGGGACATTTATGTATCTCAGTGTAGTCTACTTGAAAAGTGTGGCATGCCAAATTATATAAATATCGAGCCAAAATTGTAAGAATTGCTTACACACAGACAGACAGATGGATAGATGACATATACTCTTCTGGTCTTTGACAAGTAAAGCTAAAAATCAAATGAAATATAAAATAAATATAACTGAATTTCAAAGAGCCATTGTTGAAGGTATTTAAATGCCTATCTAGACCAGGAAGTATAAACACCTGACAAGTAGATAATACAGGTGTGTCACATAATCAGAGTGTAAAGAGACGACACTTGGAGATCGATCAACAGGACAGCCGCCATTACTTAAGTCAGGTAAGAAAGTTACAAGTTTTTTGAGCATTTGAAAACAATTTTGAAAGAATTAAAAATTCAGTATTGCAAGCTTTAACTGAGGGAAACAAAATTTCCCAAAAGGATTAAAAAAATGTAAATATTATTATGATGATTTTTCTGTCTAAGCATATGTTTTTCTGCAAAGCTTGTGCATTTACAAGTTGGAGTCCATAAAATTGCAAGTTGCCTTAAAATCCAGTCGATAAATGTATAATCCTTAAAGAATTGATTTTTTGTATGTTTCAGTCACAAAACCTAATGATGGACCTCCGTACCAGTGCCCAGGACGTGATACGATGTGACCTGTGTGAGACCGCTGTGGTACAGATGCACTGTGATACATGTCTTGTCAACTTGTGTAAGGCCTGTGTGGGAGAACACATTTCAACAGATGAATCCAAGGATCACAAAGTTGTCAAATTTCAGTCAAGAAAATCCACTCCCCTCTTCCCTAGATGCTCATCTCATGCCAAAGAACAATGTGAAATGTACTGTAATCAATGTGACATTCCAGTTTGCAGCAGCTGCCTTGCATCTAATCAACATTTAGGTCATGAATTATCTAAAGTCTTGCAAGTTGTGGATGAAAAAAAAGACACGATTAGAAAGGAAAGAAATGAATTAAATGACATGATTTATCCAACCTACCAGGACATTGTCTCTGATGTACAAAAGAGGATGAGTCAGTTACAAAAGGAATATGGAGATCTCTCAACAGCAATAACAAAACATGGAGAGGACTGGCACACAGAAATTGACAAACTTGTCAAGAAACTTAAAGCTGAAGTTGATGAGATGAAAAATACACAGTTACAAACTCTACAGAAACATCTGGATGAAATAAACAAGAAAATGTCTGACATCAAGGAAGAAATCAATTCAATGGAAACTGCAATAGACACCAATGACTTGTCAGAAATATTAAGTGTCAAGTCTAATGTACCTATATACATAAATCTTCCACACAAGATAATACCATTGTTATCCAAATTCGTTCCAGGAAAAATGCATCAAGAAGAACTTAGTAAAATGTTCGGAACTTTATCATCAAGTTCTTTAACATCAGATAAACATGGCTACAGCATGAAGACAACACAGAAACCACCAGAAGCTGGATCCTCTCCTCCAGTCAAAAAGCTGCTTGATGAACCTGAGACTGTCACCACCATATACACTGGGTATGGCATTCACCTTTACGATGTGGCTTGTCTGAGTGATGAAGAAATCTGGACAAGTGGAGATGACATAACAATGAAACTCTACAGTATCAATCAGGGATCATTACTCAAGTCAATCAGAACCAAGTCAGGGAACACACCACTTTATATAGCAGTGACAAACAATGGAGATCTAGTTTATACTGATACCAGTGATAGAACTGTGAACATTGTGAAGAATGAGAAGATAGAGGAGGTGATCAGACTACAGCACTGGAAACCTAAAGGAGTCTGTAGTACCTCCTCTGGTGACCTCCTGGTTATCATGGACAGTAAGGATGAAAAACAAACAAAAGTTATCCGTTACTCTGGCTCCACAGATAAACAAACCATTCAGTTTGATGATAAAGGTGAACCTCTCTATTCTTTTGATAGTTACAAAAAGTATATAACTGAGAACAAGAACCTGGATATATGTGTGTCTGACAGTGGAGCTAAAGCAGTAGTGGTGGCCAATCAGGCCGGGAAACTGAGATTCAGATACACAAAACATACTCCTGCTCCAAAGAACAAACCATTCAATCCACGAGGAATCACCACAGACACTCAGAGTCACATCCTTACAGCTGATGTTTACAATGACTGTGTTCACATCATAGACCAGGATGGACAGTTCCTCCGTTACATAGACTGTGGATGGTGTGATCTCTGGGGATTGTGTATAGATACAAATGACAATCTTTTTGTTTCTCTATTGTGGAACAAACAAGTGAAGAAAATCAAATATCTGCATTGAATTCTTAGACCATTACTAGTATTACAATAAAACATGACATTGATTTATTTATAAACTTCTTATAATAATTCACTCTAAGATAATGAGAACTGTTCCCACAAAAGAAACAGATAAATATAAAGCTGCAGATAGGTGAAGCTTTGTAATGCTCTTAAATAAAAAAAGTCTTCATTATTATTGTAGAAGGGCTGTTAGAAAATTATTGAGACATTTACATTTACTCCTTTAAGGACAGAGACAATTTCATGAAAATTCATTAACATCTTACAAAGAACGATTAAAACAGTTATGCCAGATTTCGAATTCCTATGATAGTAAGACAAGTTCTAATGAAATTATAAATATGCACATGTCTATCCACCTTGAGCAGCATCGCTACGTCAATTAACGTCACGTCAGGCGGATATGGTTTGGATGTGAAACGATTGGGAAGCATTTACTTCTCTTTCTTCATTGTTATTACATCTAACATTACAAAAATCTAACTATCTAGGTGTGCTCACTTCTCTGCCTTGACGTCCAAATCTATGATGACGCTGTTAGCAGAGTTCTCTACCACACTGTGTTTATTTAATGATCTCTATTTCTAAACAAAATTCTAACAAACTTGCACAACATGAAGTTAAAATATAGTTGAAAAATTATACATAAAAACTGAATAATATTCTTATAATCTTATTACGGGTCCATGAAGAGTTAGGACATTGGTGTTACATATTTTCAATATCTGATTTTGTGATTGCTCCGGGTACACCTACCATTGAAGTATTTATATACTATTAAAGAGAAGAAATTTAATATTTGTAAAATGTTTCTTGCTTTAATTCTTAGAGTGTATCAAACGTTTATGTTAATTACAAAGCAATAATTTTCAAACAGCCCTCATTAAGAATGTTATGTACCTGTAAAATGACAAGTAAATAAACCTTGCTTGTACAGTCTACACTGAGTTCCTATAAACGTCCTATTTTCACCATTTCTATGATAGAACGAAATTTGAAATTTCAAATGTATGATAGTCTAAGAATTTGAAAATTATAACAATGGATGAAAATGTACAGAAACGAAATATGTTGTTACTACTGGGTTTTGTTTTCTAGATTAAATGATCCTTAAATTACCTGGTACATGAAATAGCACTTACAATTTTAGTTTTTGTACTTCCTGTACATACATGTTAGCTCACACGAGCTGAAAGCTGAAGTAAATTTATTGTATACAGGAAAATTTTTGCTCCCGTTTAATTTTCGCCCCTTTTGCCCTAGTCAGAAAGGGGCTAATTTAAAACGGGGCGAATTCAAAGTAAACAATATAATATCTTAAACAAAAATCTTTCTGGGCGAATTTAAAACAGAGCAAACTTTTTTTCCGAATATAATAGGGCGAAAATAACACAGGATGAAAATAACCCTGCATACAGTATCTGTTAGCGGCCATCCGTCCATTGAAATATATAGGAAAAATCTTATTATCCATTGGGCTAGAAAAGCTGAAACTTATATGGATCGAAGCATACTGGGGTAGTTTAAATTCTAAATTGAATTGTTTAAATCATGCCCCCTTGGATAGGGAGGTACGAAAATAGGTAATACAAGGCAAGATGAAGAACATCAGGGCCAAAAAAAGCATTGTTGCCCATGGGACTCTTGTCGGGGGAACGGAGATTGACAAACCCGATGTTAGATTCGTCATCCATTACTCCTTGCCAAAGTCGGTGGAGGGATTTTATCAGGAGGCGGGTCGAGCCGGGAGGGACGGACTACTAGCCCACTGTATAATGTACTACACATACCAGGATGTGAAAAGACTGAGGAGGATTATAGAGAGTAAGTAGGGGGTCTGTTATAATGTACTTCACGCACCAGGACGTCAAAAGACTGAGGAGGATTATAGAGAGTAAGTAGGGGGTCTGTTATAATGTACTTCACGCACCAGTATGTAGGGGTTCTGTTATAATGTTCTACACGTACGAATACGTCATAAGACTGAGGAGGATAATAGAGAGTAAGTAGGGGGGTCTGTTATAATGTACTACACATACCAGGACGTCAAAAGACTGAGGAAGATTATAGAGAGTAAGTAGGGGGTCTGTTATAATGTACTTCACGCACCAGGACGTCAAAAGACTGAGGAGGATTATAGAGAGTAAGGAGGGGGGTCTGTTATAATGTACTACACATACCAGGACGTCAAAAGACTGAGGAGAATTATATAGAGTAGGGGGGGTCTGTTATAATGTACTACACATACCAGGACGTCAAAAGACTGAGGAGGATTATATAGAGTAAGGGGGGGGGTGTCTGTTATAATGTGCTACACATACCAGGACGTCAAAAGACTGAAGAGGATTATAAAGAGTAAGTAGGGGGGTCTGTTATAATGAACTACACATACAAGGACGTCAAAAGACTGAGGAGGATTAAAGAGAGTAAGTAGGGGGGTCTGTTATAATGTACTTCACATACCAGGACATCAAAAGACTGAGGAGGATTATTCAGAGTAAGTAGAGGGGGGTCTGTTATAATGTACTACACGTACCAGGACGTCAAAAGACTGAGGAGGATTATAGAGAGTAAGTAGGGGGGTCTGTTATAATGTACTACACGTACCAGGACGTCAAAAGACTGAGGAGGATTATAGAGAGTAAGTAGGGGGGTCTGTTATAATGTACTACACGTACCAGGACGTCAAAAGACTGAGGAGGATTATAGAGAGTAAGTAGGGGGGTCTGTTATAATGTACTACACGTACCAGGACGTCAAAAGACTGAGGAGGATTATAGAGAGTAAGTAGGGGGGTCTGTTATAATGTACTACACATAACAGGACGTCAAAAGACTGAGGAGGATTATTCAGAGTAAGTAGAGGGGGGTCTGTTATAATGTACTACACGTACCAGGACGTCAAAAGACTGAGGAGGATTATAGAGAGTAAGTAGGGGGGTCTGTTATAATGTACTACACGTACCAGGACGTCAAAAGACTGAGGAGGATTATAGAGAGTAAGTAGGGGGGTCTGTTATAATGTACTACACGTACCAGGACGTCAAAAGACTGAGGGGGATTATAGAGAGTAAGTAGGGGGTCTGTTATAATGTACTACACATAACAGGACGTCAAAAGACTGAGGAGGATTATTCAGAGTAAGTAGAGGGGGGTCTGTTATAATGTACTACACGTACCAGGACGTTAAAAGACTGAGGAGGATTATAGAGAGTAAGGAGGGGGGTCTGTTATAATGTACTACACGTACCAGGACGTCAAAAGACTGAGGAGGATTATAGAGAGTAAGTAGGGGGGTCTGTTATAATGTACTACACGTACCAGGACGTCAAAAGACTGAGGAGGATTATAGAGAGTAAGTAGGGGGGTCTGTTATAATGTACTACACGTACCAGGACGTCAAAAGACTGAGGAGGATTATAGAGAGTAAGTAGGGGGGTCTGTTATAATGTACTACACATACCAGGACATCAAAAGACTGAGGAGGATTATTCAGAGTAAGTAGAGGGGGGTCTGTTATAATGTACTACACGTACCAGGACGTCAAAAGACTGAGGAGGATTATAGAGAGTAAGTAGGGGGGTCTGTTATAATGTACTACACGTACCAGGACGTCAAAAGACTGAGGAGGATTATAGAGAGTAAGTAGGGGGTCTGTTATAATGTACTACACGTACCAGGACGTCAAAAGACTGAGGAGGATTATAGAGAGTAAGTAGGGGGGTCTGTTATAATGTACTACACGTACCAGGACGTCAAAAGACTGAGGAGGATTATAGAGAGTAAGTAGGGGGTCTGTTATAATGTACTACACATAACAGGACGTCAAAAGACTGAGGAGGATTATTCAGAGTAAGTAGAGGGGGGTCTGTTATAATGTACTACACGTACCAGGACGTTAAAAGACTGAGGAGGATTATAGAGAGTAAGGAGGGGGGTCTGTTATAATGTACTACACGTACCAGGACGTCAAAAGACTGAGGAGGATTATAGAGAGTAAGTAGGGGGGTCTGTTATAATGTACTACACGTACCAGGACGTCAAAAGACTGAGGAGGATTATAGAGAGTAAGTAGGGGGGTCTGTTATAATGTACTACACGTACCAGGACGTCAAAAGACTGAGGAGGATTATAGAGAGTAAGTAGGGGGGTCTGTTATAATGTACTACACATACCAGGACATCAAAAGACTGAGGAGGATTATTCAGAGTAAGTAGAGGGGGGTCTGTTATAATGTACTACACGTACCAGGACGTCAAAAGACTGAGGAGGATTATAGAGAGTAAGTAGGGGGGTCTGTTATAATGTACTACACGTACCAGGACGTCAAAAGACTGAGGAGGATTATAGAGAGTAAGTAGGGGGTCTTATTATAATGTACTACACGTACTAGGACGTCAAATGACTGAGGAGGGTTATAGAGAGTAAGTAGGGGGGTCTGTTATAATGCACTACACGTACCAGGACGTCAAAAGACTGAGGAGGATTATAGAGAGTAAGTAGGGGGTCTTATTATAATGTACTACACGTACTAGGACGTCAAATGACTGAGGAGGGTTATAGAGAGTAAGTAGGGGGTATGTTATAATGTACTACACATACCAGGAAGTCAAAAGACTGAGGAAGATTATAGAGAGTAAGTAGGGGGTCTGTTATAATGTACTACACATACCTGGACGTCAAAAGACTGAGGAGGATTATAGAGAGTAAGTAGGAGGGGGGTCTGTTATAATGTACTACACATACCAGGACGTCAAAAGACTGAGAAGGATTATAGAGAGTATGTAGGGGTTCTGTTATAATGTTCTACACGTACGAATACGTCATAAGGCTGAGGAGGATAATAGAGAGTAAGTAGGGGGGTCTGTTATAATGTACTACACATACCAGGACGTCAAAAGACTGAGGAGGGTTATAGAGGGTAAGTAGGGGGGTCTGTTATAATGTACTACACGTACCAGGACGTCAAAAGACTGAGGAGGGTTATAGAGAGTAAGTAGGGGGTCTGTTTTAATGTACTACACGTACGAATACGTCATAAGACTGAGGAGGATTAAAGAGAGTAAGTAGGGGGGTCTGTTATAATGTACTACACATACCAGGACGTCAAAAGACTGAGGATTGATTGATTGATTGATTGTAAACTGTTTAATGTCCCTCTCCAGAATATTTCACTGATATGGAGACGTCACCATTGACGGTGAAGGGCTGCAAATTTAGGCCTATGCTCGGCACTTACGGCCTTTGAGCAGGGAGGGATCTTTATCGTGCCACACCTGCTGTGACACGGGGCCTCGGTTTATACGGTCTCATCCGAAGGACCGCCCCATTTAGTCGCCTTTTACGACAAGCAAGGGGGTACTGAGGACCTATTCTAACCCGGATCCGAGGAGGATTATAGAGAGTGAGTAGGGGGGTCTGTTTAATGTACTACACGTACAAGGACGTAAAAAGACTGAGGAGGATTATAGAGAGTAAGTAGGGGGGTCTGTTATAATGTACTACACATACCAGGATGTCAAAGGACTGAGGAGGATTATAGAGAGTAAGTAGGGGGTCTGTTATAATGTACTACACATACCAGGACGTCAAAAGACTGAGGAGGATTATAGAGAGTAAGTAGGGGGGTCTGTTATAATGTACTACACATACCAGGATGTCAAAAGACTGAGGAGGATTATAGAGAGTAAGTAGGGGTGGTCTGTTATAATGTACTACACATACAAGGATGTCAAAAGACTGAGGATGATTATAGAGAGTAAGTAGGGGGTCTGTTATAATGTACTACACACACCAGGACGTCAAAAGACTGAGAAGGATTATAGAGAGTAAGTAGGGTGGGGTCTGTTATAATGTACTACACATACCAGGACGTCAATAGACTGAGGAGGATTATAGAGAGTAAGTGGGGGGGTCTGTTATAATGTACTACACATACCAGGACGTCAAAAGACTGAGGATTATAGAGAGTAAGTAGGGGAGTCTGTTATAATGTACTACACACACCAGGACGTCAAAAGACTGAGAAGGATTATAGAGAGTAAGTAGGGTGGGGTCTGTTATAATGTACTACACATACCAGGACGTCAATAGACTGAGGAGGATTATAGAGAGTAAGTGGGGGGGGGGGGGGTCTGTTACAATGTACTACACGTACCAGGACGTCAAAAGAATACATGTAACATTAATTTTATGTTATATACATCTAGTTAGAGGGTCATTAGGTACAGTTGAACTTCATGAGTTTGAATATCATGCATATATATTGAAAGGATTTTGAAGTTTCAACCATTTTTTTCTTAAATTGTTTTATAGATGGTATCTCAAAGTCCTCGGATATCTAAGAGATTTTTCTTGGTCCCATGATTTTTGAGATAACATGATGAATTTTGCAGAGAATCAATCCCTACATTTTGATTTTGACTTCATTATGTGAAGAGTGTTTTGATTCTTCACAGTGGATCAGGCAGCCACATTTGATTCCAAAAGAGTTCATATAGACAACCTCTTCAGAATGATTCAGTACTGTGAGAACGTGGCCCCGACTGTCGACGATCACAGCTGCTTAATAACTTGGAGAACGAGACTTTAATAGAGAGGAGTGTCTGAATTTCCGTGGAGCTATCTGTGACAATGGTGTGTCTAAGGTAAGAATTATTTTCTGTTTTGCTTGGATTTTTGTATATAATATATGTAATTATAGTTTATGGAAGTGTAAGCTTAGGTTTTCAATAGAACTGGCTCCGCATATATTCATTACTTTAGAACAGTATCAAACAAAATATCAAAGGAATTCTCAAAACTGACAATTATTTATGTTCTGTTAACTTTTATCTGAATTTTCACTCAACATATTTCACAGCGCTACATTGCAGTAATGAAAGTTTTTGCTCTATATTTGTTTCATACATGACATTTATTTGAAATACATGCGTAATTTCTCAATAAATGAATGAATGAATGTAACTTAATTGGAAAGAAGGAATCGAAAGACATGTATTTTTACATATACAGGTACATCATATATGTATTCCAGACTGAATAATTAACATGTACCAAGATGTTAGAAAAATTGTTGTACATCTGTATCTAAAACTTATATAAATTGTTTTGGTATGCAGTTTTGGATGATTGATTATTTGATTCTTATACATGTATATTAAGGAGTCCTTCCAACTCCGTGTCGTGATATCACAGATGATGTCAAGGATATTGTGAAGGATCTGACCGTCAATGGAAGACTGGGAAACGACTACACCCTTATCTACTTTGTGGATATTTTTAGAGGAAAAGAAGAATCTTTCTCAGAAACCATTTGTAGTCACTATTTCCTTGTATACACTATGTGTTTTAGTAATTTGAATTCTTCTACATGCGACTTATTTCTAGTGTTACGTAAGATAGCAAAGTATTATCAACATTCCATTCAGTAAATGTTACAGTAAATGCCAAACCAACTTTACCACTGTTTAATCCGTATTCACACATATGTATATACATGTATATGCTTTAGTTTTTTACCAAATATTTGCATTTAGTTATTATACGTGCATGCTCTATAATTAAATATGATAATTATGCTAAACAATTTGCACATTTCAAGGAGCTAAGACTGGTAAAATTTCTGATGCTGGTCATGACAGGATACCCCATCATGGTCGTGGTAAAAATTACAGCAGGGCTGATGCTGAAAGACTGCTGAGAAAATTAATTATCAAAGCCATTTTACAGGAGGACTTAAAAATTACTGCGGCAGACACCACAGCTTGTTATATCAGGCTCGGACCTAAAGCCAATGACGTGATGATGGGAAAACGCAAGGTGGGCCTTCTCAAACAGTATTACGTATGGAGGAAAATATCTTGTGATTAAAAAATCAACAATAAAAATGGTTCATATGTGAAATGCAGATAGTCTTGACTACGTTCATGTAGACTCTTTATTTTGTCCCCCCTCATTATCTTAAATAATTAGATTTATCAATGTTTCTTTTCTCATTTCTATCAAGTTGAAAAAAGGAGATGTTACTGCTGTTGTACTGCAAGCAATATGTTTTATTAATTCATTAATAACGAAAACGTAGATGAAATTTACACAATTATTTTCTTTCTGAAAATTAATGAATTCTAATTTACAGGTAGAGTTACAGGTACAGGGCAGTAGGAAGAGAACTGAAGTGGCTGAGATCGGTAAAGAACCCGTCAGTAAACGGGAGTACGTTAAGCCATGAAAACAAATGCTTTTCTCAAGATAAATATGTGAATGGGTATAATGATGAGAAACACACTAATCTATTTTTATGCAAAATTTATAAGACTGTACATTTAGAAAATTTGGTCATCTTTCTACTGTTTAGTTTGAATTTCTCCTCTGTTATTAATTTAATTCAAAACTACCCTAGTTTACAAAATTTGGAAAGCTTTATAATAGAAAACCAGTGAATCATCTAAATTAAGTGAAAAGGTTTTTTTTTTTTAAAAAAGCTAAAAATTATTTTAAACTTTCTTTTCTGATTATTGTAGAAGTACCTTTTTCCGCGTGGTATTAATATACACTATGTACGCGGTCACAAATTTTCCGCAGAAATTTGTCCAAGCGTACTTAATATAAAATGCAAGGCATATAGTGACATTTTAGGAAATCCATTGAGATTCCGCGGAATTATGACCCGTGGAAAAAAGTACGTCTATAGTATATTTAAAAAGATGAAACATATAGATCTGATTTTTTTTACAGCTGCTGAGCATGGCCTACGTAATTACGCAACTGTATTCCTGATCTTAACACTGCGACAGTTGGCAGAAAAGACACCATTGACTGTAGACGAAATGACAGAAAGTATAAATTGTTTGCCAAAAGCCAAAGTCAACAAATATGGAGCTGAGAAATATCTGGAAATCACCACGAATTATCAACTTATCCTCCCCAGTATGTTAATTACTCTAATCTGCATATTCCAAGTTGTGACATAGATTTCAAATTGTGTTATAAATGAGGTGGGTTTTGAATTGAATGTGTTTTTTGTAAGACTTTAAACAATTTTAAAAAGAAATTCAGCATTGTCAAGTGAAATTCTAATTAAATTGTTTTATTGATGTTTCCTTCATATTTAGTTTGATTGAACTTCTATCTTCTTTTAATGATCTCTATTAATCTTACTTGGTTTGCTTTATCTCCTTTTTATAACTTGATTGATCTCCATTTATATTGATTTCTTCTTGTATGATGTTATTGATCTCCCTTTCTACTACTTGTGATCTCCCTTTGTATATTCTCTATTCTTTTGATAGTTATAGAAAGTTTATAACAGAGAACACTAATCAGAATATCTGCGTGTCTGATGATGGAGCTAGAGCAGTAGTGGTGGTCAATCAGGCTGGGAAACTGAGATTCAGGTACACTGGACATACTTCTGCTCCAAAGAACAATCCATTCAGTCCACAAGGAATCACCACAGACAGTCAGTGTCTCATTCTTACAGCTGATTATAAAAATCACTGTGTCCACATCATAGACCAGGATGGACAGTTTCTCTGTTACATAGACCGTGGACTGAGTAAACCCTGTGGACTGTGTACAGATACAATTGACAATCTGTTTGTTGCTCAGTTGAGAAACAAACAAGTAAAAAAATTCAAATATCTGCAATGAAATCTATGGCCATTATTACAATGAAACATGACAGAATTATTTGTAAAATTTATCATAATTATTCACTCTGAAGATTAATGATAACTGTTTTTCACAAAAGAAACATATGAATATAAAGTACAGAGAGGTAAAGCACTGTAATGTTCTTAAACTAGAAATTCCGTGTTATCATTGCACGGGTAAAGAGAAATTATTAAATCGTGTTCATTTTATATAACAAATTAATAAACCTCCCTTCTACACTCTACACTGAATTCTTATTTTTACTATTTCCAAATATAGAATAAATTTGAAATTTAGAATACATATATCTATGTGGCATGAAAGTTTAAAATGTATGAGGTCTACAGTTAATAAAGTGAAAATAACAATGGGTAGAATTCTACAGAAACATATTTTGGAACATTTTCCGATTTTTTTTTTTCTTCAAAATAATATATGACATATTTATAAAACAAAAATCCTTTTAGCTAAATCTATTAAAGAATAAACATATATAGTCTCTTCTTTATTGGTCCTCCTATAAGTTTGTTGTTATTTAAGGTCAGCTGAGCTGAAGGATCAAGTGAGCTTTTCTGATCGAAATTTGTCTATTGTCTGTCATCGAAATCTTTTCAGACACATTTTCATCTTCTCAAGAACTACAGGGCGAATTTCAACCTAAAATTGCCAAGAAGTGTTTCTGGTTAAAGGGGATCCAGGTTTGTTCAAATTAAGGGCCCCATGACTTCATTAAAACTTATGGCAGCATTTAAAAATCTTCTGAAGAACCACTGTGCTTGAAAATAAACTTATGGTGAATCATTGTGAGGTAGTTTACGTTCAAGTTTGTCCAAATCATGACCTCCAGGGGAAGGGTGGGCCGCAATGGGACAAAACTCTTTAAAAATATTTTTCCCAAGAACAGCAAAGCCATGATTAGTCGTACTTATAAGCGAATATCTTTAGTGAGCGTAGATTCAAGATTGTTGAAATCATGACTTCCAGAGGAGGGTAATGGGCCACAATCGAGGATCAAAGTTGGAAAAAAATCTTTAAAGATCTTCTCAAGATCAAGGACCACTGAAACAGAAAAGTTAAAACTTATGTGGAAGCATCCTACGGTATAGTGTAAATTATTCAAATTATGACACCTGGAGTAGAGTAGGGCCACAATAGGAAATCCAAATTTTACATTAAAACATAATTATATTTTTAAAAATCTTCTCAAGAACCACAAGGCCAGAAAAGCTGAAACTTATGTGGTAGCATCCAAGGGTACACATACTATTGGAGGGTTTTGTTGTCGTCGTCATTGTAAACTTTTCACTTTTTCTACTCCAGAACCACTGGGTCAATATCAACCAAACTTGCCACAAAGTATCCTTTGGTAAAGTTTGTTTAAAGGAAGGGGCCATCCCCTCTTCCAAGGAAATCTTCTGCTCAAGAACCACTGGACCAGGAAAGATGAAATTAATGTGGAAGCATCCTCATGTAGTGTAAATTCGAGTTTATTCAAATCGTGACCCTGGGAGCAGGGTGGGTCCACAATGGGCTATCAAAATTTAACACAGGAATACATAAGAAAAATCTTTAAAAATCTCCTTCTCAAGAACCACTGGGCCAGGAAAGATAAAACTCATGTGGGAGCATCCTCTGGTGGTGAAGATTCAAATTTGTTCAAATCATGACCCTGGGGGTAGGGCAGGGCCACATTGGGTATTAAAGTTTAGCATATGAATACATAGGGAAAATCAAATCTTTTTCTCAGGAACAGCAAACCCATGATTGGTCATAATTATATGGAAGTATCTTTAGTAGGTAGTGTAGATTGAAGTTTTTTTTTTCATATCATCCCCTTGGGGTTAGGATGGGGGCACTTTCGAGGATTCATAGGGAACATCTTTTTAAAATCTTTTTCTTATGAACAGTAAAGCCATGATTGGTCATAGCTGTATGGAAGCATCGTCTGGTAGTGTAGATTCAAGTTTGTTCAAATTATAACCCTCGGAGCAAGGGTGGGACCCTAATGGGTAATCAAAGTAGAGTTGCATAGAAAAAAATTCTTAAGAATTCTTCACATGAACAGCAAAGCCATGATTGGTCATAGTTATATGGAAGCATCAAAAAAGGTAGTGTAGATTTAAGTTTGTTCAAATTAAGATCCCAGGGGGGAAGAGTCGGGTCATCATAGGTGATCAAGGTTTTACTTAAGAATACATGGGGAAAGTAGTTTAAAAAATTCTTCACAAAAACAATAAAGCCCGTGATTGATCATCAACATTAAAGCATCAAAATAGGTAATGTAAATTTAAACTTATTCACATGATGATTATTGGGAGAATAGAGGAGCCTTTATGTATAAGGCATGATCAATAATAATTTTCATCTTATAAACAGCAAAGCCATTATGTGTCGTATCAATTTAAAAAGCATCCTTAGGAAGTATAGATTTAAGTTTGTTCAAATACCCCCTCTGTCACTGGAACCCAATTTTATATTTAAACTTTTCAATACTGAACTGAATTTTGCTTTTTCCTAGCCAGTGAATGTTGCTCAGGTGAACGAAGTGGCCCCTGGGCCTCTTGTATGTTATACATCTAGTTTTAGAGTCTTGCATACAGTTAAACTTTGTTATCTTGAACATTAATATCTCGATATCATGGATATGTTGAAGGGATTGGGAAGTCTTTATAAATATTTTAATATGTTTTATCGTTGATATCTTGAGTCCTTTGATATCTAAGTTTTTTCTTGGTCCCTTCGAGTTTGCGATAACAAACTTTTACTTTACATTGTACACATATTTAAACTTTGACACAATCAATCCCCACATTTTGACTTCGACTTTATTTTGTGAATTGCGGTTTTTCTTCACAGTGGATCAGACAGCCACATTTGTCTCAAAAAGAGTTCACATAGACAACCTCTTCAGAATGGTACAATACTGTTAGAACGTGGCCGACTGTCGACTGTCGACGATCACAGCTGTTTAATTACTTCAGAGAACGAGACTTTAATAGAGAGGATCCGGAGTATAGGAACTTCCGTGGATCAATCTGTGACAACTGTGTGTCTATGGTTAGGATTATTCTTTTTGTGTGTGTTTTTTTTTCCTTTATTTGTATAGATTATGTTAGTATAAGATTATAGGTTCTTAGTATATGCAGTACTTGCTCCATATACTGTATACAGGGATATTTTCCTCGATCTTATTTTCGCTCTTTTGCACTTGCGAACAAATTTGCCCCGTTTTAAATTTGCCTAGTCACAGTTCTGTTTAAGACTCCATACTGTTTGATTTCGCCCCATTTTAAAGGTGCATGGACACAAGTTTGAAGTTAATATTTTCTGTATAATATCACGACTTATTAAAACTTCAAATTTTTAGACGGGTTTGATTGACACTCCAGAAAATACAGTATGTTCATAAACTTTGGAACAAAATCAAATTCTCAAATTGTCAAATTGTGTATTTTCTGTTTAATTTTTGTTAATTTTTTCATAGTCATATTTCACAATGCATCATTATTTCTACTTAGTGGTAAAGGACCTTTTGATTTACTATACAGTACATATGTAATTTCCCAATAAATAAAATAAAAAATTTAATCTGAATTAGAAAGAATGTTTTTATGTACATGTTATATACATGTATGTGTTCCAAAGTGAATTTAATACACTTTTATGTTAGTAATTTTTTTGTATTTAGAGTTATATTAACTGTTTGGTTTGAATCTACAATTTAGGATGATTGATTAATAAATTTCCTATAATTTAAAGAGTCCTTCCAACTCCATGATGTCACAGATGATGTTAAGGACATTGTGAAGTATGTAAAGGATCTGACCGTCAATGGAAGAAGGGGGAAACGACTACATCCTTATCTACTTTGGATATCTTTAGAGGTACACACTTATCTACTTTGTAGATATCTTTAGAAGTACACTTTTATCTTCTTTGTAGATATCTTTAGAGGTACACCCTTATCTACCTTGTAGATATCTTTAGAGGTACACACTTATCTACTTTGTAGATATCTTTAGAGGTACACCCTTATCTACTTTGTAGATATCTTTTGAGGTACACCCTTATCTACCTTGTAGATATCTTTAGAGGTACACCCTTATCTACCTTGTAGATATCTTAAGAGATACACCCTTATCTACTTTTTAGATATCTTTTGAGGTACACCCTTATCTACCTTGTAGATATCTTTAGAGGTACACCCTTATCTACCTTGTAGATATCTTTAGAGATACACCCTTATCTACTTTTTAGATATCTTTAGAGGTACACCCTTATCTACTTTGTAGATATCTTTTGAGGTACACCCTTATCTAATTTGTAGATATCTTTAGAGGTACACACTTATCTACTTTGTAGATATCTTTAGAGGTACACTTTTATCTACTTTGTAGATATCTTTAGAAGTACACTTTTATCTTCTTTGTAGATATCTTTAGAGGTGCACCCTTATCTACCTTGTAGGTATCTTTAGAGATACACCCTTATCTACTTTGTAGATATCTTTAGAGGTACATCGCTATCTACTTTGTCGATATCTTTAGAGGTACACACTTATCTACTTTGTAGATATCTTCAGAGGTAAAGAAGAATCTTTCTCAGAAATCTTTTGTAGTCATTGTGGAAACCATTTGTTATGGAACCTCAATAATCTAGACACATGTATTTTGAGCAAATTGTCTGGATTTATGAAATATCTGGATTAATGAAAAATATAAAGGCAACGACGTGATGATGGAAAAACGCAAGGTAGGCGTCCCCAACAGTATAATATATGGATAGAAATATCCTTTTTAAAAAATAAACTTGTAGATGTTTTGGTTTTTAAAAGAAGTTCTATTTTCAAGTACATCAACTGAAGTTAATTCAATTTTTGAAAATTTAGTCTGTAGTCCTTGATATACAGCGAGTTTACATATCGTTGTCTTAGATATTTTGGATATGTCATACATGTAGGTACTTGCAATCGGAACTTGTACTATATTGATTGATTTCCCATTATACTCCTTTGATTGATATCCCTTTGTAGTCTTTAATCTATCTTCCGTATATTTGATTAATCTCCCTTGTTCCCTATTTATTGATCTCCTCTGTACTCTGTAATTGATCTCCCTTTGTACTCTTTCTGATCTCCCTTTGTAGATAGTACAACAAGAGGAGGAGGAAGTGGAATCAGATGTTCCGGAGCGGGAGTCTCCCTATTTTGTAGACGAGTCAGCAGGTTGATCTAACACAGGCAGAAAGAGGGGGGCTACAAAAAGGTACGTCTACAACATCACTGATTAGTTACATTTATTTACATCTAACACAGGCAGAAAGAGGGGGCTTACAAATAAGTACTTCTAAAACATCACTGATTACTTACATTTATTTACATCTAACACAGGCAGAAAGAGGGGGGCTTACAAAAAGTTACTTCTACAACATCACTGAATAGTTACATTTATTTACATCTAACACAGGCAGAAAGAGGGGGCTTACAAAAAGGTACTTCTACAACAACACTGATTACTTACATTTATTTACATCTTACACAGGCAGAAAGAGGGGGTTGTACAAAAAGGTACTTCTACAGCATCACTGATTAGTTACATTTATTTACATCTAACACAGGCAGAAAGAGGGGGCTTACAAATAAGTACTTCTAAAACCTCACTGATTACTTACATTTATTTACATCTAACACAGGCAGAAAGGGGGGGGGGGGTGTACAAAAAGGTACTTCTACAACATCACTGATTACATCTAACACAGACAGAAAGAGGGGGCTTACAAACAGGGATGGGGTAATTGAAAAAAATTAATTGTAACTGACTGTAATTAATTACATTTTTTGAAGTAATTGGATGTAATTTGTAATTGAACATTTTTTCAATTACTTGTAATTGTAATTTAATTAATTTCACTGAAAAAATACCATGTAGTTTCAATTACTTTTTCAATTACATTTAATTACTTTATATAATACACATGCATGATATACTGTCACCACGACCTCCCCATTATACTGTCTTTTATTTTATTGCAAAACATATCCCCAGTCCTTCAATTATACAGAAGAAGTTTATTTTATAATTATAATGTAGTTTCTTTCTAATCTTAATAAAGAAAATTGATTTTTTTTTGTTTTATGTTTATCTAAATTTTGCACCACAATTCTTCATTAGGTCTATTCTGCTATGAAACACACATAATTTATTAATTTCAATCTCTGTTTACTTGTTTGGTCAACCTAGAGTAAGAATGTGTGTGTCAACAAAAAAAAGGAAAAGGAATGTGTGTGTCATCAATGAAGATCTCTCTTGTTCGTATTAAGAGATAATTGCCCTCCAGATCACAGCTGTAAATTGTAATCAAAACAAATCAACCCCTCTTAAGAAGGTATTCATTCCATGATTATGATGACAAAGCCAATGCATGGATTAATTATTACAATTAAAAATGCTCCGCTAGTTTGAGAAAAGAAAAACTTTCAATTTGATAATTATTATAACATATAAACAGAATTTTATGAATGAATTTTGTATCTGAAAAAGACATGTTTTGTAGAAGTATTATATAAATATGAAGTGAAAATGTTCAACATAAGTAGCAATTTAGGATGTTAAGGCTAACTTTAAAAGAAATATTTAATTTGAGGGGTTAAAGTTGCGACTTGTTCTACTCTATAAAAAAAACCCCTGTTAATCAAATATCATAACCCATGCAATTTGTGTACATGTAGGTTTTGTGTGGAGGCAATCGATCAAACTGATCTTGAATAATTCTTTACTGTTATGCAAATTAAAGTCAGAATTTAAACCACAAAGATACACAATGCCTACTAGCATATTATTTCTTGTACTTTTGTGCAGAGGCTGTGCTCATATACACATGAATGATCCCTGTTCTGTATATTCATATGATTATAAAAAATTCCAAAAAATTGAAAATGTAATTTGTAATTTCATTAATTACTTTTGTAAAGTATTGCAATTTAATTAATTACATGTCTTAGGAAGCCTGTAATTTAACTGTAATTTAATTGAAGAAAAAGTCAAAGTAATTGTAATTTAATCAATTACTTTTTAAAGTAATTGACCCCATCCCTGCTTACAAAAAGGTACTTCTACAACAACTCTGATTACTTACATTTATTTACATCTAACACTGATAAAAAGAGGGGGGGGGGCTACAAAAAGGTACTTCTACAACATCACTGATTAGTTACATTTATTTACATCTAACACAGGCAGAAAGAGGGGGGCTTACAAAAAGGTACTTCTACAACAACACTGATTACTTACATTTATTTACATCTAACACTGATAGAAAGAGGGGGGCTACAAAAAGGTACTTCTACAACATCACTCATAAGATACATTTATTTACATCTAACACAGGCAGAAAAAGGGGGGCCTTCAAAAAGGTATTTCTACAACATCATTGACTTGTTACATTTATTTACATCTAACACTGATAGAAAGAGGGGGGGGGGCTACAAAAAGGTACTTCTACAACAACACTGATTACTTACATTTATTAACATGTAACACAGGCAGAAAGAGGGGGGTGTACAAAAAGGTACTTCTACAACATCACTGACTTGTTACATTTATTTACATCTAACACAGGCAGAAAAAGGGGGGCCTTCAAAAAGGTATTTCTACAATATCACTGATTACTTACATTTATTTACATCTAACACAGGCAGAAAGAGGGGGGCTTACAAAAAGGTACTTCTACAACAACACTGATTACTTACATTTATTTACATCTAACACAGGCAGAAAGAGGGGGGCCTTCAAAAAGGTACTTCTACAACATCACTGATTACTTACATTTATTTACATCTTACACTGATAGAAAGAGGGGGGGGCTACGAAAAGGTACTTTAATATATAATATCACTGATTAATTTATGTTCTAGGGAAGTTCAACAACTGTACTTGTAAATGATTGTGTATTATATATGTTTTAAAAATAAACTCATTAATTATTATTAAACTGTTTCACTTCATAGAGAGGTTTTTGAAGAAAGAAGAGGGAAGCTAGAAGCCAGTCAGGTTCAGGGAATTCTGGGTAAGAGACAAACCAGTATAGGGGAAAACAATGGGCTGAGCTTTATTAAAGATCAAGTACCGCTGACTCAGGCAGGGGATGAAATTTAGATATTTGATCAATGGATTGAGTTTTTCTTTAAGACGAACATATACCATCCTGTAAGTATTAAAGTAAGAATCTCCTTTGAAGTTTTTAGAAATGTTTTCTCAATGCATACTACAACATTCCTGCATCACGTGTAATGTTTTTGATATCTGTAACTACGGCAGAGCAAGGGTACATGTAATAAAATGACCCTAGTTTTAATTGAATGTTCAACAGGGTATCTTACTTTATGAAATGCATGAATATCCTTTCAAAGTAGACTTTACTCCCATACATAACATCGGTATGAACACTTAAGTTAAAATGAAAGGGGGGATGTTTGAATATGTAAGTGTTATAATTTTACATAATACTAATGATTGTGTATCTTCTTACAAAGTTAACGGAAATCATGAGTTAACTAAATTGAATCTAGTTTCAAATGTAAGCAAATAAATTCTTGTAAACCTGAAATGCTTGACATTATAGTCATACATTAATTTTAAATGAACACTAAAACTATAATTAAATTTCTATCTACAATGAATTGACTTTAATTTTGCAGTTGATTTTCTGACGAAGGGAGCAAATTTTCAGCATACAAGTTCTCCAGAGGGTCATCCAAGAAGGTATCGAGTGCTGGAAAAAACCATAGATCAAACAGTTCTAGAGGTGTCTCCAATAGTTCCAGGGGGTGCTTAGGACTTATGCCAGTCCCACAACCTAAGCAATCATTTCTGGGTGGTGGGGCTGGTACTTACTTTTAAATGTGAATGAAATAAACATTTATTTATGAGAGTTGATATGAATTAAATTGTGAATAAAGCAATTTCTTAATCATTAATTTGAGTGCATTCTTGTTTGTTCGTTGTTATTTTTTTGTGACTTCAATTGAGAATTGGAAACTTGAACAGTTCCTTGAGAGAGATATATTTAACCAAATACTCTGGTATTGACGAAAGCTTGATAGAGGAACACATCTTAGGTAGAGAGATATATAGAGATAACAAACAGTAATCATGTTCATAAGTCCATCAAAACTATACAAATCAGGGGCAGATGAGACATGCAAGGAAAACAGAGGTTGGTTTAGGTGCCAAACATATTCTGTAAACCTGTTACTCCTCCCGTGTGCTCCTTGTCATGATTAGGTGAGGTATTTTAATGATAAGATTTGTATTTGTTCAAATCTGTTGTCAACTTCCTGTTTATCCATGTTTATCCATGCGTCTGTCCGTTCCATGCATTATAAATTTTCAATGCAGTTTTCTCAGCAACTACTCATCGAACATGCTTGAAATTTTAGCCTGAAATTTTTCCTGTTTATTCGTGTGTCTGTACGTACCTACATAACATAACAAATTTTCGTCACAATTTTCTCAGTAAATACTCATCGCAGATGATTGAAATTTTAGCACATTCTTTGCTGAGATATGCCATATGGTGGGATTTATTTTTGTTCAAATCCGATGTCAAAGTTCCTGTTTCTCCATGCATCTGCCCGTAAGAAAACTTGTGTATATTTACTTGATAATGTATATTCACATTAGTTCGGGGGTTTTACTAGTAAGCATTGGCTCACAGACTTCTTTTTGTTGTTGTTGTTGTTGTTTTTTTTTTTTTTTAAACATAATCAACTTATATGCATTTATTTCTGATTGGTTTTCTACATCTTTGTTCAAAACATATCTACATTTCCAATGTTTTTGTACGTAATGAAATTACAGATAGTTAATGTATTTAAATTCCACATAAATGGACTGGTTGATCGATAGGCGCGGTTTAATAAATCACGTGGGGAGGGGGGATGCGGGCCAATAAGGACAGAATTAAAATTAATTAAAACGACTAGCTCCACAATTAACTAAAAAAAAGAATGATTTGTCTGGAAAATGTAATAGACATTAATCTTAGGAATAATAGGTTCACCATTAACTCAGAAACGATGACTTTACTACAAATTGCAAATTTTAACGAGTGGTATAACAGGCACGTAGCATCGTTTTTGAAAGTGGGGGGGCCAACCTGAGAAAATTTTTTTACTCACCTGAAAAAGTTGACAAGCAAAATAAAAAAAAGAAGAAGCCCAAAGTCGGAAATCCTATTTCGTGTGTGTGGTGGTGGTGGTGGGGTAGAGACTAACTTTTTTCAATGCCAACTACTTCCAGTATCAACTTTTTAACCACATTTTCTTACAACACGTACTAATAATTGGGGGGGGGGGGGGGGGGGGGGTAGTGGCCAACTTTTTCAAAGCCAACTTACTATCACTTCCAATTTTTTCCTCACAATCATTGCTATCACTATACTATGGTTATAAAGTGGGGGGGGGGGCCAACCATCCTATCAATGAACATTTACAATAGTAAAGGTTATGTTGGGGAAAAAAGTGGGGGGGCCAGACCCCCCCTGGCCCCCCCGGATACTACGTCCCTGTATAAACATTCTGAGAGGTCGATCAGGATCAGCTACAATTTTAATGTGGACCTGACTTTATCCTGTTCATAGAAAGGAGTGTGACACGGTACATGTGTAGCTGCAGAGCAGGGTAAATCTGGGATCCAGGCTGTATCCTACCACGCAGGTCTCAGTGACAACGACAGAATCTCTATGCAGGAAAAGTGGCTCAATGGACAGCGATGTAAGGTAAATGAACAGTCTAATACCCCCTCCCCTCCCCCCAAAAATTAAGAGACTCCATCTTCAGTCGTCACTAATATTGATACTTGACTTCGTGAGGAAATGTATTGGGAACTATTTTCAATTTTACAAGTAAGAGTAATTTATTGTACTTTAGCTAAAAAAAAGTTGTAATTAAATTAAAATAAGCAAATTCAAAGAACGGGGATCCCCCACATTCGGTGTCTTTTTGATATGCCATTATTTATGGCATATTGTGTCAAACATGAACGCCCTATCATATATGGCATTCAGAAGAAATCAATTTGTTTCGAAAAATTAGGTCAATGGTGAAGGTCAAGGGGTCAGAAATCATAACATATTCGGAAAGATCTTGTCACAGATAATACACACGTCAAATATGAAAGCCCTTTCTCTTCTCTATAAAAAATTATGCGGAAAATAAAAAAATTGTGAAAAGTAGGTCTAATGTAAAGGTCAATGTCATGGGTTAAAAAATCATAGTGTATAGAAAGGTCTTGTCACATATAATATGCATGTGAAATGTCTTCTAAATCAAATGATCAACGTTAAAGTTTTTGAGAAGTATGTCAAATTTCAAGATGAACGTCACATCAAAAATCAAAGTATATTGAGAAAGGTCTTGACACAGGTAATACACATGTGTAGCACGAAAGCCAAATCTCTTCTCATTCCACAGTTTTGGCCGATATAGTGTAAAGTATACATTTTTGAGAAGGGGGCCAAACTCCAGTGTCGAGGTCAAGGAATAGAAAATCTTAGTGCATTTAGAAAAGTCTTGTCACAGGTCAAACACATGAAATTCCCATCTCTTCTCATTCAAAAGATATGACCAACTTGAGGTAAAAGTTTTTGTTACAAATTGACAGACGGTCAAACAAATGAGATTTAATGTCACCTCACTCTTGCAAAATTGGGGGACAATTATGTATCTTAGTGTAGTCTACTTGTGTGGCATGCCAACTTATATTAAATTAAGCAGCCAAAACTGTAAGAATTGCTTACACACAAACAGACAAATAGAAAGATGACATATACTCTTCTATTTTCTGACCTGTAGAACAAAAATCACACGAACTTTATAAAACAAGTATAAATGCACTTGTAGAAGGTAAATTCCTCTCTGGACCTGGAAGTATAAACACCTGACAGGTAGATAACACATGTGTATCACGTGATCAGAGTACATAACAGATAGACATCAGTTGGAGTTTGATCAAAAGGGTGGACACCATTACTAAAGTCAGGTAAGAAATTCAGAAGTTTTTTGAGCATATGAAAACAAATCTGAAAGTATAAAAATGCAGTATTACAGACTTTTATAACTATAGGGGAAAGAAAATTTCCTTCCCAAAAGCCCTGTATTTGTAACATGATGATTTTTTTTCTATCTACATATTTATCTGTAAAGTTTGTTTATCTACCTGTTACATGTTGTATTTCCATAAAAATGCGTGTTGCCCTCAAATTCAGACTATGAATGTATAATTTTTGATTTATTGAAATTTTTATGTTTCAGTTACAAAATACAATGGACCCCAGTACCAGTGCCCAGGATGTGATGCGATGTGACCTGTGTGAGACCACTGTGATACAGATGCACTGTGATACATGTCTTGTCAACCTGTGTAAAGCCTGCGTGGGAGAACACATCTCAACAGGTGAATCTAAAGATCACAAGGTTGTCAAATTTCACGACAGGCAATCCACTTCCCTCTACCCTAGATGTACAACTCATGCCAAAGAACGATGTAAAATGTACTGTAAACAATGTGACATTCCTGTCTGTCCTAGCTGTCTTGCATCCAAACAACATTTAAGTCATGAATTATCTAAAGTCTTGCAAGTTCTCGAGGAAAAGAAGGATATTATTGTAAAGGAAAGAAATGAATTAATTGACACAATTTATCCAACCTACCAGGACATTGCCTCTAATGTACAAAATAGAATGAGTCAGTTAGAAAAGGAATATGGAGATCTCTCAACAGCCATAATAAAACATGAAGAGGACTGGCACAGAGAAATTGACAAACTTGTCAAGAAACTGAAAGCTGAAGTTGATGAGATGAAAAACACACAGTTACAAACTTTACAGAAACAACTGAATGAAATAAACAAGACAATGTCTGACATCACAGAAGAAATCAATTCAATTGAAACTGCAATAGACACCAATGACTTGTCAAAACTATTTAGTGTCAAGTCTAATGTATCTAGATACATAAATCTTCCACACAAAATGATACCACTGTTACCCAAATTCATTCCAGGAAAAATTCATTGGGAAGAACTAAGTAAAATATTTGGAGCTTTATCATCAAATTCTTTAAAAACAGATGAACATGGCTACAGCATGAAGACAACACAGAAATCACCAGAAGCTGGATCCTCTCCTCCAGTCAAACAGCTGCTTGATGGACCAGAGACTGTCACCACCATAGACACTGGGTATAGAGATAACCTTTACAATGTGGTCTGTCTGAGTGATGAAGAAATCTGGACAAATGGATATGACAGCACCATGAAACTCTACAGCATCAATCAGGGATCACTACTTAAGTCAGTCAGAACCAAGTCATTGAAAATACCATTTGACATAGCAGTGACAAAAAGTGGAGATCTAGTTTATACTGATACCAGTGATAGAACTGTGAACATTGTGAAGAATGAGAAGATTGAGAAGGTTATCCGAATACGGAACTGGAGAACTCGCAGTGTCTGTAGTACATCCTCTGGTGACCTCCTGGTTATTATGGACAGTGATGATAACAAACAAGCAAAAGTTGTCCGTTACACTGGCTCAACAAAGAAACAGACCATTCAGTTTGATGATAAAGCTAGACCTCTCTATTCCTTTGATAGTTATAGAAAGTATATAACAGAGAACAAAAACCTAGATATCTGTGTGTCCGACAGTGGAGCTAGAGCAGTAGTAGTGGTCAATCAGGCCGGGAAACTGAGATTCAGGTACACTGGACATACTCCTGCTCCAAAGTACCAACCATTCAATCCACGAGGAATCACCACAGACAGTCAGAGTCACATCCTTACAGCTGATGTTAAAAATGACTGTGTCCACCTCATAGACCAAGATGGACAGTTCCTCCGTTACATAGCCTGTGAACTAAGTCAACCCTGGGGACTGTGTACAGATACAAATGACAATCTGTTTGTTGCACAATTGTTGAACATACAAGTAAAGAAAATCAAATATCTGCAATGAATCTATGACCATTATTACAATAAAACATGACAATGATTTATCATATAAAACTTATCGTAATGATTCACTCTTAAATTGTTTCCATGGTTTCCCACAAAAGAAACAGTTGTTTACGTTGTATAAAGCAGTGGAGAGTTGAAGCTCTGTAATGCTCTTTAATTAAAAACTCTGTATTATCACTGTGCAAGTAAAGAGAAATTCACGTAAAATAACAAATGAATAAACCTTCCTTCTTCAGTCTACGTTGAATTCTTATTTTCAACCTTTCCATGATAAAATGAAATTTGAAATTTAGAGTAGATGCGTCTTTGTGTAACATGTATGTTTCAAATGTATAAAAGTCTGAGAAAGTGAAAATAATAATGAGTGGAGTGCAACAGAAACAAAATTTGTGTTGATAATTATGTTTTCCAAAATAAGTGATCAATTCCACAAAATGCTTACATACATAAGCTGCTTGAAATAGTTACAATCACTCCCGAGCATTTGGCAGGGCAGGGCAGGGCAGGGCCTCATATGGGGAGAATCTAGTGAAGAATAGGAAGGGCCAAAATTACTCAAGTAAGAGTTGTGGCTCATGGGCCTCTTTTTTAAATATGAAAATATTCAAAATGTTGTTTCATTATTCAATTGTTAGTTCATTCAACTGATAGTCGAATAGTCAACAATTCATTAACATCCCTAAAAAAAAATCAAGTATGTTTCGTTAAATTGGACAATTTGTTCCAAACCCAAGCATTTAGACACCCTATGCATTTCATGTTGTATGTGCAATTAACCATTGCCGTCGGAATGGGAATTGACAAACCGGATGTCAGACTCGTTACTCATTACTCCTTGCCAAAGTCGGTTGAGGGATTTTATCAAGAGGCGGGTCGAGCCGGGACGGACTGCTAGCCCACTGTATAATGTACTACACATACCAGGACGTCAAAATAATGAGGAGGATTATAGAGAGTACGTAGGGGGTCTATTCTTATGTACTACACGTACCAGGATGTCAAAAGACTGAGGAGGATTATAGAGAGTAAGTAGGGGGGGTCTGATATAATGTACTACACGTACCAGGACGTCAAAAGACTGAGGAGGATTCTAGAGAGTAAGTAGGGGGTCTGTTATAATGTACTACACGTACCAGGACGTTAAAAGACTGAGGAGGATTATAGAGAGTAAGTAGGGGGTCTGTTATAATGTACTACACGTACCAGGACGTCAAAAGACTGAGGAGGATTATAGAGAGTAAGTAGGGGGTCTGTTATAATGTACTACACGTACCAGGACGTCATAAGACTGAGGAGGATTATAGAGAGTAAGTAGGGGGTCTGTTATAATGTACTACACGTACCAGGCAGTCATAAGACTGAGGAGGATTATAGAGAGTAAGTAGGGGGTCTGTTATAATGTACTACACATACCAGGCCGTCATAAGACTGAGGAGGATTATAGAGAGTAAGTAGGGGGTCTGTTAAATGTACTACACATACCAGGACGTCAAAAGACTGAGGAGGATTATAGAGACTTAGTAGGGGGGGGGTCTTTTATAATGTACTACACTTACCAGGAGGTCAAAAGACTGAGGCTGATTATAGAGAGTAAGTAGAGTGGGTCTGTTATAGTGTACTACACGTACCAGGAGGTCAAAAGACTGAGGCTGATTATAGAGAGTAAGTAGAGTGGGTCTGTTATAATGTACTACACGTACCAGGAGGTCAAAAGACTGAGAAAGATTATAGAGAGTAAGTAGAGTGGGTCTGTTATAATGTACTACACGTACCAGGAAGTCAAGAGACTGAGGCTGATTATAGAGAGTAAGTACGGGGGTCTGTTATAATGTACTACACATACCAGGACGTCAAGAGACTGAGGAGGATTATAGAGAGTAAGTAGAGTAGGTCTGTTATAATGTACTTCACATATCAGGAAGTCAAGAGACTGAGGCTGATTATAGAGAGTAAGTAGGGGGATCTGTTATAATGTACTACACATATCAGGAAGTCAAGAGACTGAGGCTGATTATAGAGAGTAAGTACGGGGGTCTGTTATAATGTACTACACATATCAGGAAGTCAAAAGATTGAGGAGGATTATAGAGAGTAAGTAGGGGGGTCTGTTATAATATACTACACGTACCAGGAGGTCAAAAGACTGAGGAGGATTATAGAGAGTAAGTAGGGGTGTCTGTTATAATGTACTACACTTACCAGGAGGTCAAAAGACTGAGGAGGATTATAGAGAGTAAGTAGGGGAGGGTCTGTTATAATGTGCTACACGTTCCAGGACATCAAAAGACCAAGCTGATTATATAAGTAATTGAAGTGGGTCTGTTAAAATGTACTACACATACAATTGACCAGGAGGTCAAAGGACTGAGAAAGATTATAGAGAGTAAGTGGAGTGGGTCTGTTATAATGTACTACACTTACCAGAAGGTCAAAAGACTGAGGCTGATTATAGAGAGTAAGTGGAGTGGGTCTGTTATAATGTACTACACATACCAAGACGTCAAAAGACTGAGGAGGATTATAGTGAGTAAGTAGAGTGGGTCTGTTATAATGTACTACACATACCAGGACGTCAAATGACTGGGGCTGATTATAGACAGTAAGTAGAGTGGGTTTGTTGTAATGTACTACACATATCAGGAAGTCAAAAAATTGATGAAGATTATAGAGAGTAAGTAGAGGGGTCTGTTATAATGTACTACACATACCAGGACGTCAAAAGACTGAGGAGGATTATAGTGAGTAAGTAGAGTGGGTCTGTTATAATGTACTACACATACCAGGACGTCAAATGACTGGGGCTGATTATAGACAGTAAGTAAAGTGGGTCTGTTGTAATGTACTACACATATCAGGAAGTCAAAAAATTGATGAAGATTATAGAGAGTAAGTAGAGGGGTCTGTTATAATGTACTACATATACCAGGACGTCAAATGACTGAGGAGGATTATAGAGAGTAAGTAGGGGGTCTGTTATAATGTACTACACATACCAGGAGGTCAAAAGACTGAGGCTGATTATAGAGAGTAAGTAGGAGGTCTGTTATAATGTACTACACATACCAGGACGTCAAAAGACTGAGGAGGACTATAGAGAGTAAGTAGGGGAGTCTGTTATAATGTACTACACATACCAGGACGTCAAAAGACTGAGGAGGATTATAAAGAGTAATTAGGGGGGTTCTGTGGAAAAATGATTTTTTTTTCCATGAATGAGGGTCATTATATAAACTGTACATATTGGAAACATGTTTGATTTTGTTCCAAATCGAACAACCACATTTTGACTTTAAATCTAAAATGTTGAGTATGTTTTGTTTCTTCACAGATCAGGCAGCCACATTTGATTCAAAAGAGTTCATATAGACAACCTCTTCAGAATGGTGCAGTACTGTGAGAATGTGGCCAACTGTCGACGATTGCAGCTGCTTAATTACTTCGGAGAGCGAGACTTTAATCGAGAGGAGTATGGGAACTTCTGTGGAGCTATTTGTGACAATTGTGTGTCTAAGGTTAGTTTTATTCTTTGTTTTTGTTTGGATTTTTGTATACCCACTACATGTGTAATGGTTTATGTTAGTGTAAGCGTGGGTTTCTCAATAGAACTAGCTGGCTCTACTTGAGAACAGTACCTGATATAACACCAGAATTATCAAAATTGACAATATAATGTTTATTTTTCTCTGAATTTTTTCTCAACATATTTCACAGTGCTTCATTTCATTCTACATTGGAAATGTTAATTGTTTTTCTGATATTTAAAAATGATCTAATTTTGGAGGGTTTGCATCTACAGTTGATAGGATGATTAATTAATTTCTTTTATATTAAGGAGTCCTTCCAACTCCGTGATGTCACAGATGATGTCAAGGAGATTGTGAAATGTGTGAAGGATCTGACCGTCAACGTCAGAAGAGGAAATGACTATACTCTTATCTACTTTGTGGATATATTTAGAGGTAAAAAAAAGATTAGCGGGAAATTCTTCTCAGAAATCATCTACAGTGTAGTCTTGTTAATGTTTGCTTATGCTTTGAACATGTTGTCTGGATTCCTGAAACCTTATTTTTATGAGGCATACAATTTGATAATTATGGTGACCAAATTTACATTTCAAGGAGCTAAAACTGGTAAAATTTCTGATGCTGGACATGACAGGATACCCCTTCATGGTCGTTGTAAAAATTACAGCAGGGCTGATGCTGTAAGACTGCTGAGAAAATTAGTTATCGATGCCATTTTACACGAGGATCTAAAAATTACTAAGTACTGCGGCAGACACCACAGCTTGTTATATCAGGCTCGGACCTAAAGCCAACGACGTGATGATGGGAAATGCAAGGTAGGACTTCCCAACTCATGTTTGGAGGAAAATATCCCTTATAGAAAAATAAACTTGTAGATGTTTTGATTTTTTAAAGGAAGTTCTATATTCATGTATATCAATTGAAACTTGATTCAATTTTTCAAAATTTAGACTCTAGTCCTTGATATACAGCAAGTTTACTTACCGTTGTCTTAGATATTTTGGATATGTCATACATGTAGGTAATTGCAATTAGAACTTGGAAGTCCCACTATTTTTCTTTATGTATTTTAATTAACCTCTTAATCTATTAAATGTCATTGGGTATCTAAAGTCTTAAGCATTCTCTCGAAGTTCAAAATAATTGGGTCTGACTGTAATTGTTTTTGAAAGCAATGTGCTTATAGTTCATTAATCACAAGAACATGTACCTGTTAGATGAAATTTTCTTATAAAATTTTTTTTCTTTGCCATCCTGTCATCTTTGAAGTTTTGGATATAGTTCTTTTCCAATACATACTACAATATTCCTGCTTCTTTTTAACTATATATCTTTAACTTTTATCTGCAATGAATTTACTTTAATTTTGCAGGGGATTTTCTGACATACAAATTCTCCAGAGGATCATTCAAGAAGGTGCCAAATGCTGGAAAAACCAGAGGGGTGGATCTAACAGTTCTAGAGGTGGCCCAAATAGTTCCAGGGGTGGTTTAGGATTTATGCCCGTCCCACAACCGAAGCGATCATTTCTGGGTGGTGGAGCTGGTACTTACTTTTAAATATGAATGAAATAAACATTTATTTTTGAAAGTGGTATGAGTTAAATTGTAAATGAAGCCATTTATTAATCATTAACTTGACTTCTTTCTTGTTTGTTTGGGCTTTTTCCTGGCTTCAATTGAGAATTTAAAAATTGAACAGTTCTTTGAGAGATTTATATTTAACCAAATACTCTGATATTGATGTGAGTTTGATAGAGGAACAAATCTTAGATTCTCTGAATGAAATATATAGAGATAACAAACAGTAATCCTGTTCAAAAGTCCATCAAAACTATACAAATCAGGGGCAGATGAGACATGAAAAAGTCCATCAAAACTATACAAATCAGGAGTAGATGAGGCATGAAAAAAGTCCATCAAAACTATACAAATCAGGAGTAGATGAGGCATGAAAAAGTCCATCAAAACTATACAAATCAGGGGCAGATGAGACATGAAAAAGTCCATCAAAACTATACAAATCAGGAGTAGATGAGGCATGAAAAAAGTCCATCAAAACTATACAAATCAGGAGTAGATGAGGCATGAAAAAGTCCATCAAAACTATACAAATCAGGGGCAGATGAGACATGAAAAAGTCCATCAAAACTATACAAATCAGGAGTAGATGAGGCATGAAAAAAGTCCATCAAAACTATACAAATCAGGAGTAGATGAGGCATGAAAAAGTCTATCAAAACTATACAAATCAGGGGCAGATGAGACATGAAAAAGTCCATCAAAACTATACAAATCAGGAGTAGATGAGGCATGAAAAAAGTCCATCAAAACTATACAAATCAGGAGTAGATGAGGCATGAAAAAGTCTATCAAAACTATACAAATCAGGGGCAGATGAGACATGAAAAAGTCCATCAAAACTATACAAATCAGGAGTAGATGAGGCATGAAAAAAGTCCATCAAAACTATACAAATCAGGGGCAGATGAGACATGAAAAAGTCCATCAAAACTATACAAATCAGGAGTAGATGAGGCATGAAAAAAGTCCATCAAAACTATACAAATCAGGGGCAGATGAGGCATGAAAAAGTCCATCAAAACTATACAAATCAGGGGCAGATGAGACATGAAAAAGTCCATCAAAACTATACAAATCAGGAGTAGATGAGGCATGAGAAGTTCCGTCAAAACTATACAAATGAGGGGCAGATGAGACATGAAAAAGTCCATCAAAACTATACAAATCAGGGGCAGATGAGACATGAAAAAGTCCATCAAAACTATACAGATCAGGGGCAGATGAGACATGAAAAAGTCCATCAAAACTATACAAACCAGCGGCAGATGAGACATTAAAAAGTCCATCAAAACTATACAAATCAGGGGCAGATGAGACGTGAAATAAAAGGTTGGATCAGGCGCCAAGCATATTCTGTAAACCTGGCACACCTGCCTTATGCTCCTTGTCATGATTGGGTATTGAAAAAATTCATAGAAAAATTCAGTGTGGAAAAAAATGGCCTAATAATTTGTATGAAAAATTCATACAGTCAACATTTGATATAATGAGAGATTATTTATGCTACATGTAACAAGGTCAGTATATTGACCATAAGATTTGCATAATGTTGATACGATGTAACGTGCAGCTTGCTGGTCTGGACTCCACTTTTGCTTTTTTAGTTTAGACCCCCTCCCCTTGAAAAATGAATGCTATGTCTTTGAAAGAAACTAGCTGCAGATGTGTACTTGCTGGTCTGAAAAAAAATGTATGGTTCAGTTACTTAGGGAGAAAGTTGGGGAGGGGGGTTAAAATCTATCGCAAATACTTGACAATTAAGCTAACCCCCCCCCCCCTCTGGATCCTACCGCTCTGCAGCTTGCAATTGAGCTGCCAACATTAGTTAAGTTATTGACAAACAAGTTGATCGAACAGTCACAGGTCCGTAGAAAAGCAATTTCAGTGGGGGGAGGAGGGGGCAAAGCATGAAAAATTCTTTGCCGTGACAAGGGTACATGTCAATCCTCACAAAATAAAGTATCAAAACAGAAACCTTAGTAAGCGAAAGCGACTCTTTCGTGAAGAAAAAACTGGCCATTTGATGTTAAAGCTGAGATTAGCACACAATGATAGGAGAAAATTTTCAATTTTATAGAAACTCCACAATCTGAAGTTAGAACCTTGCAGCCTTGAGATTGAAGATTTTACATTTTTGATAAAGTGCTTAATCCAAGAGAATTTATCAAGCCTCTTAATTGTTGTGTAGATGTCTGCATTTGGCCGAAGTGCGGTGATATTGTTCAGCATAATATTTTTTTTCATGGGAAATGACTTGTGTTACTTTTAAAATTGAAACACTTGTTCAGCAAAATAGAAAAAGCCAGAGATTTGAGATAAGCACAAATCAAGTCAAAGATATTTAAAAAAAATATATTTCTATAGGCCTATGCTCATTTCATTCTTGATTGCATGATAAAGGAAAACTGAATATTGTCTGATCATGAAAGGAAAATAGAATTTTTTCCTTTTGTTTACTCTTGTTTTCTCTTCTCGTTTTAATTCTCTTTAGAATTTCCCAAGTAATTTTTTTTTTCAATTTATAAAGTAAATGCTTGAGCCATATGCTCAATTCGGAATGTTCATGTCCGTCCATGGAGGTTTTATTGTAAATTTGTTTTGGTTTTCGGAGTTGCCTCCCATGCACAGGTGTGAGTGTGTGCGTACAGGTAAATCGCGAAGAAAACAATAAAAGAGAATATTGGTAGCAAGACACTCCTACACTGTGTTACTTTGGAGTTTATAAGTTATGATGGACGAAATCGAACGGATTATACTATCACAATGTTGGAAGTCTTGAGGAGGGGAAACTAAAACGACTTCCCGATGAAACGATGTCCCGATTTTCGCGGTTAATTCCACGATTTTTGAGAACCGACAAGTCCAAAACTTCGGTCACCAGGGATAGTGGATTTTTGGACAGACCCAAGGATGGACCTATGTGTCGAATTCTCTTCTTGGATGACACTGACCTGCATCTTTCATTCAAGGTTTGTTTGAGTCATTGTATAGGTCTAGCTCAACTATTGACAAAAATAATGGTGTGAGTCTTTTGTTTGGGTGACAGGTCAATAAAATTTACCTCTTATTTTTATTTCGTAAAATTTGAATCTTTAAAAATGGATGTCAGATTATATTCCTAACTAAATGGCGGAAAATCAACATTAATTAAATACAAAATGAATGGATTTGGTTGTGTTCTACCGCAAGATTTTATCATCGCACCTGCTGCCTAATGATGGGGTATCAGTGACACAAATAGGTGATGTAAGGTGAAGAAAGTCATCAGCACATATACTATAAATGCAGACCAACAATTACTGTTAGCATGGGATCATCACAGGAGATTGGTTTTGTGGCCTATAATAATTAATGATAAAAAACAGACATTGTTCTCTATAATCATGAAGATGTATGGAAAAATAATATAACCTGACTAAATGCATAAAGGGGTTTATATGCAGGATGAGTCATATGTTTTCTTATTTATCCTGAAATACATTTGTATACAGTATTCAGTGATATACTTTATATGAAGTGAAACTTCTATATCTGCGACCCACACCCCACTAATAATTTGGCCGATTTCTAAAGTCCAGTCAGAATTCGCAACTTCCCTTAAATTTTCAATGAATCTTACAAATCTGCACAGCTGCCATCCTGAAATGTAAAGGGGCATACTCCTCTAGAATCTAGAGAAAGCATACTTCCCTCCCCTGATTTTCAAGGTAGTAATATAAAACATACTTCATTTCTGTCAATAAGATAAGATGAAATGAAAAAAAAGATAGATGGAAACTAGAAAATGGATTAATCCTTTGAATTAATGAACTCGGCATAGACCCAGGGGACTGAAGTAGATATTTTGCAATGATTGAGAAGCGCAGGCTAGGTCATGGTTATGTGCAACCAGGGCTTTGAGCACAGAAACCCATAATTGCCATCCTGCAGTGTTGCATGGCATCATTCCCAGCCACTTAATGGATAAACCATGGCACATTCCTTTAATTCATGGTTCATTTTCAATTATAATTATGTAAGATGTGGATTTTGTTTGCAAATTTATAGTAAGTACAGTGACCCTCTCTTGAGAAATTTTATTGCCAGTTTGAGTTGACTTTAGACTGTTTGTTTAATGCATATGTTCATTTAACATTTGCAGGGTCAGTGGCTGTTCAATGAAAAGGGGGGTGTTTGAGTGCAAGCTAGGAGAAAAAAATTAGCCTATATCAGATTTGTTCATTGCTTCAACCTCTAGGAAATTTATCTGGTTTAGGTCTTGGCAAGTAACAAATATTTATGATAATTAATAACGTTTTCAAGCTCCCTCTTTTGTTGTGACACAAAGATTTCATCATTTTTAGGGGGGCCTTAGGGATGAACATAATTTTCTGGGAAAATATACCTTGATTCTATTCTTAATTCTTCATTTCATCTACGTTTGATATTCATATTTGATACTTAGACATCGAGTGGCACATATCTTAGTTGAGAGATCTATTTTCTGTTGTCAACCGACATATTTGTTATGAATATATATTTGTCAACAGACATATTTGTGACTATATGGGCCTACGTCCTTGCCAAAAGGGAAACCATGTCTCTCACTCAGTTAGATTGATATTTCTTCATTTCATTTTGCCTGTCCTATAAAAAGGGTCTGCCAAAAATAAGTGTCAAGTAGCTCACAAAATGCAAAAGTAAGGGAAATTAGAGGGGAATTTGAAAGGTTCACTGTGCTTTTGACACATACTATGGAATCATCATTGTTCTTGGGGGACATCAATGTTTGTGGATTTTGTAGGTCACTCTCTTTACATCCTAGCTCACATGAAAAGTGGATTATTGAATCAACCATATAAAGAATAACCCACAAAATTACACCCCAACGAAAAAGTAAAATTTTGCTTGCCCACAAACATCGACCTCCACAAATTAATATTATTATTTCCTCTGTTGAATTGGATCTAGAGATTGTTATTTTTAATTGTTTAATGCTATTTTTGTATAAGAGTAAAGACCTGCAGAAGAGGCCATCCTTAAAAAAAAAATTTTTTGCGGTAACGTGCCTCATCATTTTAGGTGTGGGTAGGTAGGTAGGCTTATTTTTTTTTTTTGAGACAAAAAGTCAGAAATAAATTTCGATTATATAGAGGTATTAACTATGTCTTAGATTTCACTTTAAGTTACTAATCAAACAAGAAAATTAAGGCATTCTTAATGAATCCAATCTTTTATTGTTCAAATATCAGAACACATCAGTTCTTTTTTAAAAACGGCGTAGGTGCAATGGAGACGTAAAAAAATGTCAATAGGATAAAAATAGAAAATGGATACGTAAAAAAAAATTTTTTTTTGAACCGATAAAAAAAATCCAGTAGGGTGGATTTTGGTGAGTCGGTCGCGTTACCGCAAAAAAACAATTTTTTAAGGATGGCCAGACCCATTTGACCTCTTCTCACTTGCTCTCACCTGTGTTTTGCATCTATATTTTGTGCAATACAGGTATGATTTTATTTGGTGCTTATTTGTGTACCAAAAAGAATGGGTGCAAAGTTGACAGCCTGAGAAATCAGTTTGTGTGTATTTAAGGTCTTTGTTGAGGACAGATGGAAGTTATATGTTTAAATTCGATTTAACTCGATCTGGGTTATATTTGATGAGTGATGTAACTTTAAAATCTGTTTTGGACATTGTGTTCATAATATCCCTTCGATTTTGTAGGTTGGTTTTAAAATTCCATTTCATGCCTGATTGACAGTGGATTTAAAGCTTAGTTCATATTTACATCCTGTAAAAATTTCATTCATACATTTTGTCCTCACTCCTTTGATAAACTCTCAGGAATTGATTAAAAATCCAGACCTCCAAAAGGCTTAATTAAATCGGAATGTAAAAGTAAAATAATAAAAATGAAATGAAGTTATTTTGTATCTTTAGCAATATTTTATGTTTTAATGTCAAGTTAACCAGTAACACTCGACATATCGCAAAAAATCAAAATGATGGCGAAGCACAAAGGCATTCCTTCAGTTCTGTCACATGTAACAGCTCCAAACAATAGCAGAAACATTTTTTATTTGGGTTTTACGACTGATGGTGTACGTTTTACTGCTGTCTTTATGGGTTTCTGACAAGGACGTCCGTTATCTGCTCATCTTCATCCAAGGGTGTGCATTGTCTGTTACAAAGAGTTTTATACTTCAGTCTGCTCAAAAAGGCCTAGGTTCCTTTGTGATGGTTTGCATTCTGTTGGTCCCTCCATATAATGGCCAATGTGAGACTTATGAGACAAAACAAAGTTGGTACTGAAAAAGGCTATTATTCAATTGAAGTGTATTTCAGTATTTCTTTGCACTTACAAGATGCAGAGAACTTGTTTTATTACATTATTCTGAGAAAAAGCTAATGAATTTGAAAATGCTACATGTTGCATGTAAATAGGAAATGTATATATTAAAAGAGGGTCAGGGATATTTTGATGCATTAAGTCCTGGCCACTGTATTCTTTATTCTAGAACAAGCCAATTTTGGGTATCTCAAAGTTCAATATTTTTGTCTCAGTTTTCTTTCAGTCCTATTCAATCTGAGATATTGAGGTTTATCATCACAAGGTTTGTGTTACAGTCCTATAAATTTTGAGATTGTCTTAGCTATAATATTTTGCTTAAAGTCATGTTTACTTATTAAAGTTTGAGATATTGAGATTCGTCTTTGATATATATATTTCAATGTCTTCTAACATGTCTATAACATGCAAGATATTCAGATGTGCCTTTCGATGTGCCATTGAAGAAAATTATCTATCATTTAAGGGCTAGCCTAGAGTTTTACAGTGGAGAATATGAAACATTATTATAAATCAGTCCATTTATAAACTAATACTCTCGCTAATGCTGAGTATGTTGAAAAAGTTCCAAGATGCATTGCACCCGTCCCTGTTTTCTTTATATTGATCTCCCGACTTTGTAGTTATTAATCTTTACAAAGGTTAATTAATTATTTTATAGGGATTATGTCATACATTAGTGTACATTTGAAGTGGAAATTAAAATTTCAAAAAACCATTTGATCCTGTGATTATAGTTTGTTAATCTCTTGATTTATATGAACCAGACTTTCTGCAGAGGTATTTGCAGAATGCCATTATGACCTCATTTCTTTTTAAATTGTAGAATGTACATATAGACTAGAAAAAAATGATTCAACAAATTAAATTGATCATATCAATGTTTAATTACAATGGAAATATGGGATGACCCTAGATCATATGATCAGAATGTTGAAGGAGAAATGGGTTGGATTAACAGACTTAAGAAAAAAATCATAATTTTATTTATTAAAAAAATATTCTATTAATGACAAGATCTTAAGATTATTCCAAATTCTGATCATCCCTGATATGTGTATTAGAACATTAATATGCAGATTTCTGAATTCCAAATGATTTCACACCTTTGCAAGAGGAGCAATTTAAAAGTAATGATAGTTTTTAACATGTCAATTTACATACACATTGTATCTCCTTTTTTAAAGATAAAAATTTGTCCCACAATCTGTACACAGGATATTTTGATTGATATACAAGGTCATAATGCAGCATAGCTAAATTGATGGTCGAGATGCTATCGGGGAAGTTGAGTGTGAAAGTGACAATTTATGTCGCGTTATCCCAGGTATCAGCTTTCTGATCCGCCCGAGGTATATACGTGCTGTAGGTACAGTGTAATATACGCGTCCAGCTGTCTCAGGTGAAAGCTGGTCCCACTTCTGTCTTCATTCTTCTGTCGTCAAGTGCAGGAACGGGGTTGGTATGCTGTATACAACTATACATGTATAACTACTATACATAATGTACACAACGGGACGTCTAATGATATACATGGGAATCTAAAATTACCTCCGGAATATTAAACTACAGACTTTATTGCAGAAATTGTGTGATGAGATAAAAGTTTACGGAAACTTGACCTGAATAATTCCATAATCATTTAGTCTAGTAGATATTCTATGAAGAATTGATTTTTTTTATTAATTTAAATTAAAATTGTATAAAATCAACTTGATGACATTAGCATTCCTTTTAGGGACATTGTAACCTTATGGCAATCATTTTGTGATTATGTAGTAGAGTTTTTTTTAGAGAAATAAGAAGTTGCATTAATTTAATTTTTGTAACATATACATTGGTATCGCATACGAAACAAATTTATTCTTGACTTCCCGTATCACGCGTAGGTTTTAATTTATATTAAAGGTTTTCAATAGCATCAGGTATTGAATGCATTTAAGAGTTTAAATTCAATCGCTTTTTAAAAAGTTCAATAATTTTGTAAATTATTAAGTCAACTGGTCTTTCTATTGTACAAATATGAACCAGTGCATTGATTTTCAGAGTATACATCTATTACAAGAATCCTGACATGGGTGTATAGATTTTTAAAATCCCATTCATTCTTGCATAAGGGTGGTCAGCTATTTATCTGTGTGAGCTCAAACTGAATAAAAGAAAACCTGTATGGCCACCTGCTGATTTTAACAAACAGTTACAATTTTGTTTGAACTTGTCAAATTCCAGTAAAGAAAAAAAGATGTGTTTAGAATGTTAAGTCTTTGGTGAATGGCTCAGTTTTCTTTGAATATTGTATCAAAAAAAGTTTTATGCCTCTTACATAAAATAAACATTCAGGCTCAAGTGTTTGTCTGTAAAATGTTTTGCCGAGATACATGTACTTTAAGAATATCTAAAGAATAAACGTTAGGGCTATTTGCCAGGAAATGTATTTGGGGGAGGGGGGTGTCTGAATCTTATTTGTTGTTTACTATGTATTGTTTCCATTTCCCGGAGATTTCCAGAGTGACTTAAAACCTTTCTTCCCAGGTTTAAGGACTCATTAACAGTACATCTCGACACAGTGCAGGTGTTGAAAGCAGCCATTGAGTGTATATACATGCAGTGTCTTAATTACATGTATTATAATCTCTCTCTCTCTCTCTCATTATGCTGATCTGTCAGAGAAAAAAAATCATAATGTGAAGTGGATTCAGATTTCAGCCCTGGAACCACCAAGGATATTCATGGTGGTTCCCAGATGGAGTCAGATTTTGGTCCTTGGAACCACTAAGATCTGATTAAAAGCAGGTGGTTCTTGGGAGAAGTCAGATGTTGACCAGGAACCACCATATATGTACATAGTGGTTCCCAGGAGGACTCAAATCTTGGCCCTGGAACCACTAAGGATGTACTATGATGGTGGTTCCCTGGAGGTGTCTGATTTTGACCTTGGAACCACTAAGAATGTACATGGTGGTTCCCTTAAGGTGTCTGAATTTGACCTTGGAACCACTAAGAATGTACATGGTGGTTCCCTGTTGGAGTCAAATATAGACACTGGAACCACCATTGGGATTCCAATTAGGTATATGCCCCATGCTGTATAGATTCCACTGTTAGATATTTTCCTCAAATATTTGAATACAGTCTAGCAGATTATACTGTGAATGAAAATAATTTGCTTCCAACACCTAAGGATTATGTTTATATAATCCAGAATAATGTGTGTGTGCATTATGTGAATCTTCCTTTGATTCACTGACACCTAAGAAACACCTATTGTAAATATCAAAGTGTGAAGTTATGGCTTTATCTGTAAATTTCAAACATTTAGAGGCAATTTAATTGGTATTCAGAACTTCTAACAATAGAAATCTTATATTTGTAGTATTTAAGACTCAGATGCCTTGAGAGAAAAAAAAAATTGTAGGGATTTAAAGATTTTGAAAGAATATAGGGAACAGCTAGCACAAAGAATTTTCTCTTGGTTCCATCAACTTGTCGTAATCTGGCCTTGGCATTATCTCTTATACACACGGAAATGCCCATATCGTGTCTTCTTACAGTGATTGAAATAAACACCAGCGTTAATTTAAAAGTCTTGTTATATTTTTGTTTGTCAATAAATTGAAAGAATTTGTAAAAAGATGTATAGAGGCATGGTTGTCTGTTAAAACTAGGTAATTACCTGTAATTCATCAAATTTGCATTGGCGTATTGTTGAAATGTGCAAAAATCTTTTTGAACCTAGGTGAGGATAATTGAGGGAGCACTTGTCTTTTATTGCTATGTAAATATTTATGAATGTAGGTGGGGTATACGGGTTATCTTTCTCACCTTAAACAGAGTCTTTGTTTAAAAAAATGTACAAATTTCCATTGATTACATAATGTATCTATAAAGATTAATTTAATATATGGAAAAATCATTCCAAATTTTGCCCATATGCTGATCAGTGTGGTAATTTAAGGTTGTAATTTGAGTTTCTAACTCTTTATAAGTACAGAATTAGAGATAAGATTTGGCTTCTTTGTGTTTTTGACTCATTCCTAGGTATATCAGTCTCAACACCTAGGCCTATTGTATGAAGGGTTCAGGTCCTAGATTGTTAAACTTTGTGACAGCTTCTTTGCTTATTTGCATCTCAAAGGTATATCTGCATGCAGGTTCAGCTCTTTTATCGGGGTGTTTATCTCATAGGTATCTATACAATAAAACATGCCTTTTAGTAAACATGTTCATTGTGAATTAATGCTAACATTAAAGTAATTTTCATTTCCAAAGACATAAAAATATTTTTGAACTTAATGGATACAAGTGAATTACACTATAACATTGAAGCAAAATTGACACTTCAGAATAAAACTAAAGTGTGTTTCACTGTATCATGCAGACTTACCTCCCTTGTAAAGGCGTTCATCTCATAGATATCACCCTGAAATGCAAGTCTTAAGCTCAACTATTTATAGAAGTGACTTAGTTATTCAAATGTACATGGAGCATGCACAACAATAAATCTTGCTAGGATATGGTTCAGATAACAAAAAATTATTTTTCATTGGCATATATTGCAGGGAAATTCCAAAGCCTCCCACTTGCTGGACAAAGTCTTTGAACACCTGAATCTGTTGGAGAGAGACTATTTTGGCCTCAGATTTCTGGACCAGTCAGACCAAACAGTATGTAATAGCAGGCGGTTGGGGGATTGGGTTGGTCCACCCCAGTCAAAAAATATTTCCAACCCAGAAATTTCATGACAAGCAAAAAAAAAAAAAGAAAAGGAACCTGTGCATGTAATAGAATGCCTAAACCATCACAGATTGAATTAATTTCCTACCATCAAATGCTGCATCAATACGTTCATGGGATTAAGATTTTGATACATTAAAGGTTTTTCAATCATATTCCATCTGAAAGTTTGAAAGCATGCCAAAGTCATTAAAATTTAAAAAGGAAATGGTGTAAGTTAATTTTCTTTATATGAAGCTTACAGAACTCGATTTTGTTTTCCATCATTTTAAATCGGTTGTGTCTGATTTCTATGAATGATGACCACTTCCTATATTTTATTTTGTGGATCAATAATAAATTGGGAAGAGGAAATGATCACTACACTTAGACCATGTATAACACCATTATATGTTTTTTATTATAATTTTCAGCACTGGTTGGACCCACAGAAAGCACTTGCCTCTCAGTTAAAGTGTATGTATGGACCAACTACATGTTACTTATGTACAAGTACAATAAAACATGCTTATACCGAAGTGCTAGGGATGAAGAATATCTTTTTTTTAAACAAAATTGGCTCTTATAAATTTGTAATACATATCAAACTATATAGGTTACTTCTATGTAAGTGTGAATTCATGTGTGTTCTCTCTCTCTCTCTCTCTCTCTCTCTCTCTCTCTGATATAAATATTTAGCACATCAGTTAATTGAACAACAATAATTAGCCATTTCAAAGCACTTATAGCCATGTTTTACTGTATATGGTTATGCAAGAAGCATGTATAGTTGCATGTTTATAAAAGACTTGTCACAATTTGCACATTAGTGCCTAATGCTGTTACTATGTATCCGTGTCATGATTTGGAATGGATCATTCTCATGTAAGGAGCCCTGTATCACCTAGGGTTTCTCATGCCATATAAAAAGCTTTTTTATGAGGTGTTCAATTTGGTTATGTAAGGCAACTACAACCTTTCAACAAAAGTTACAAATATGGCAGCTGCACAAGTTGTTTTTTTTTTCTTTCAGTCAAAAATAGAAACAAAAACCACAAGTTTTTTCTGTCTGCAAAACCTAAATTAAAAAAAAAAATCTTCAGACAAAGTTAATATGAAACTCTATCCTTTGGGAAAATAGGGGAAAATGAATTCAAAACTTTAGAAGTCTATAAAACATTTTTTTGTGAACTGTGCCTATTATCTCTTATTTGCACTATATGACTACACTGAGTAGAATTCTATGCTAAGCATGTACAACTGTATGCCCTAATTTCCTGTTTCAGCATGCAGTCAACCTTACACTTTGTATTTTGGTGTCAAATTCTACCCCCCAGACCCCTGTAAACTCAAGGAGGAAATTACCAGGTAAATTAGAAAAAAATAATAGATATTAGGTTGTTCATAAAAATGGTGGTATAAGATGTCACACTCCAATCATTATACCATATTAAGAAATGAAGGGAAAAAAATAGATTAGTGTATTTATTTACTGCAGCATCATTGGTTTTGTGTTGATCAAGTATCAGAATAATTTTCTCCTTATATCTACAGATACCAGTTCTTCCTACAAATAAAAAGGGACATTCTGCAAGGGAGGCTACCCATAACCTTTGACGAAGCTGCAGAGTTATTTGCCTTTGCTGTGCAAGGTAAGCTGTACATATATATTAATTATTTAACTGGACACAATAATCTTTTAAATTAATATGTGCTTGGCATTCTAGCACTCCATCAACCTTGCAGGAATTGTAGCTAGGAATGGTAACTTTATGCAGATCTTCACATTTTCAGCTGAACTGGGTGATTTTGACCCCAGAACCTGTTATGAAGGATATGTCTCTGAATTCCGTTTTGTCCCAAATCAAACTCAGGAACTGGAGGAACGGATCACTAGATTTCATCAACATCTAAGGTAAAGCCATATTGATAGGTGCCAAACTGTTGAACACTTTTATGATTGTCTAAGCATAAAACTTCAAACACTGAAAAGATAGTCATAAATGATTGTATTATGATGTTACATACAGAAAAACATGGTATTAATAACAAAGTTTCAGGGATGGGCAGTATTGCTTCGTTATAAGTATAATTTGTTTATCCGTTAGGTTTACAATGTAAAGTCATGTTGAATTAAAATCACTTCGCTGTAAGCAACAATTCATTATAAGCGTGTTCACTATAAGCATGTTTTACTGTATATATACGGGTAAGTGTATCTATGTTGTATGATTGTAGTGGACTCGGTGCAAGTCAGGCAGAGTATAAATTCCTAGACAAAGTGAAATGGCTGGACATGTATGGAGTAGACCTACACTCTGTGCTGGTATGTACATGTATTAAGATCCAAAGATGGATTCCTCAAATATCTGTTTTGTATCTCTTTGTAATGTATAAAAAATATTCAGAATTATATTATTGAGGAACACTTCATCTGTCCTTAACACAAGTTTTAATTGATACCTTTGGTTTTTGATTCTCTGCTGCAATGGCTATTCACACTTCTAGCAGGTGTCCATTGACCTTGACCTCTTGTATTTCAGGGTGAAGGTAACACAGAGTACTTCCTGGGACTCACCCCTACAGGAATTGTCGTGTATAAGAACAAGTCAAAAGTGGGAAATTACTTCTGGTAAGAGAGTGTTACTCCTTTGTTATCTATAGTGCTAGAAACTTGGTTTTTGAATTCAGAAGCCAAATTATTGATATGAATCGGAATGAAGAAAAAAAAATGTAAGATTATGAGCTATGACCTATTGTCTCATGCATGAAAAATACCATGTTCAATGTTCAACGCATTAAAGATTACTAATACCCCATTCTCGATTACTATTTTGTTTCAGACTTACTTACCAAAGACCTACATCTAAATTTTATCAAATTTTAAATTAATTGCATAATTATGTAAATATTTTGCACATTTACAATGAGACATTTCAACATGTTTAAGTTAAATTAGATCGGAATCAAACGATAAACTGTAACCTGAAATCAAAAATTGAAATAACTCCTAAAATAAAGAAATCATACAAATTTTATTTAAAATATACATTCAGTATGTTAAACTAAAGTAGAAAAACATACAAAAAGTAGTTTAATTGCATTAAATTATAAAATATTACTAGCATATTCTAAAGTACTCTATCGTACTAGCGTACTCTGTTTAGTAGGACCACCATTTACTGTAGAACTATTATGTCATTGCAGCAAGTTGGTTATAATGAGAGAATTGTTTTCTTACAGGCCAAGAATAACAAAGGTCACTTTCAAAGGAAAAATTTTCATTATAAAAGTCAGGGACAAAAACGTAAGTATTGTCGTCTTTTTCATTCTTTGAAACTAAGGAAAAGGATATATTTTATTATCCCATCAAGAATTTAGAGTTGAAAAAAAGTTGAAATTGAACCACATTCTGAAGGTACCATTAGGTTAAAAAAACCACTTTCTTTAGTAATAAGTTTCATGAATTTTTCATTAGAATGACGAGCATACTTATGCCTTTGACGTGGCTACAAAGACAAGAACTAAACATCTGTGGAAGTGCTGTGTGGAGCACCATACATTTTTTAGGTACCTTCCTAGAACACATTTTATAAAGCTATAGCTCTCTTCCATTTTGTTTTCACATATATATCCATTCTTTGATGTTTATAAGTAGATGTATTCTGATACTAGATTTATTTTATTTTATAAGCATTTTCCTTGTTATCAGTTTTAACTTTTCTTGCTTTTTAAATAGAATATAGGTTGTAAATATAATTTCATATCCATCAAGTCAATTAATATTCATGTTCATTCATTGTGGTTTGGCTTGCTATTTTATATATATATCTTAGACTTTTAGTGTTTTTACATCAATGTATATTCACATCACCCCCCTTCTTCCTTCCGAAATAATTCTCCATTGTGATATTTCTCTAACACAAGCTCGGGTGAGGCTATACTCTATAGAGCTATAGATATGATATTTTTTGTGTATTCTCTTGCGATATAGAATTAACCAGCTAGCAGATACATTAGCTCTCTCCTCCAAACACGCTAGACCAGCGGGATCCAGAAGGAGGTAAGATGGACGATTTCACGGAAACTCGTATAACTGTAAATCACTTTTATTTGCGTGAACTTTATATTTGTGTAAGTAATTTTTTCATTTTTGCGTACATTTGTGTTGTTAAGGGTTATTTACAGCAATAACTAATGCTCACAAATTTTTATTGCTTATAAATACCAGATAGAGTCATGAAAGTATGGATTAGTGATCTACAATGACTTACAATAATATCTCATTCATCATAACAAACTCACTAGAAAGTGGGCAGTTATTTTTCAGTTTTCATGTTAACTTTTACCATCATAGAATCATAAAACTAGTATTACTTTATAATCATTAAATTTAGTTGAATAATTTTATTTAAACATGTTTGATGAATAAAAAACACAGTGATCTGACTTTGTATATCAATGTTAAAATTTAATTTAATGGGTGGCTTGATATCTGAAACTTTACTAACATTAATTCCCTGATATTTCTCAAGAAATTATAATTTGAGATATCTATGACAAATAAATTATTAAATTTTTGTACACTCTGAATGTACATGCATATCACTTAGACGATTGCATATTTTTGTGAAATTTGAAATAATGTTTTTTAAATATTAAGATATAATTCAAAGAAATAAGATTTCTATCTTCTTTGTTAATTAAACTTCACAATTTAAACATCTGCTTTTCTTCGTATAGTGGTAGAAATGACCGACAGAATAACAATGATATCAGACAGCAGCCATTGGTTACTAGGATACCAAGCAGACGACAGCCAACCAGGAGCAAGTCCGACTCCAAACTCAACGGTAAAATTTCAAAACTAATGTTCATTTAATTGGGGACCAATTTTATTATAAGTCCATGCTAGAGTCATTCTATGGAATTCAAGAAAAAAATGTTAACATACAATAGTTAGCTTAACTAAAAATTTAGAAAATTTTGCTCATAACTTAAGACTTTGTATAAATTTGTTTTAATCCTATTCATGTATTAGCTCATCTATGATGTAATAGACTAGAAGTAGTGCAAATGGCACTAAAATGTCATGATTACTGCTGAACTTACAACAGTTACTGAATAGGATCTGCGAAGAAGAAAGGTCTTTCATGTATTATGATTTCATTGTAGGAGGAAAGGCTGGTTCCTATTACAGTGTGATTAATGATGCAGCAGTGACCAGAGTTGTGGCCCCTGAACCAGTCAGAGGGTAATGCTTTAGCATATTGTAGTTTCAGTTTGCATGGTTTTGACAAAAAAGATACATTTTTTAAAATACATGTATGTGAATTCTTGGACAACTACAAGAACTTCATTCTATTCTATCCCTAGAAAAATGTGCTGGTCACTGCACTATCACCTATTGTTATTTTGTGGGCTGGGTCAACCATGGCATCAATAAAATTTTGTATTTGTTGTAGCATGTAGTATTATAGGATTAACAGAAGTCTTCAAGCCAAATCAGCAGAATTTTTTAAAATGGTCTAAATATTTGATTATCACCAGTAATTGATTCTGAAAATTTTTGGTTTAGATCTCGACACAGAAGTTTGCCAGATCTACAGAGGAACCAGTCACCTAGAAGTACCAGAAGTGCACCCTGGGAAAAAGATGGGGATACGTAAGTTTTATAAAATGTCTCCCTCACATTACATTGTTGAAATTATAGGTCATACTTGTATGTGTATAATTTATGAACAATTTAATCTTCTTATTATTTGGCTGCTAAAATAGCAGCAGTGTAAATTTTGAAGAATTCTCTGAGTCAGACATTCACACACACACCCCATAAGTAAAATTTAGCTATAACAGTTATAATTTGCTTTATAGTGGGCTGTACACCTCAGGACGTGAGTCCCCGATATCACTCCACAGTGACGTACAGAAGTTCCCCAGGAGAGTGGGCCAAACCAGTGATACAGAAAGTGGGCACAGACGCAAGTAAGGAATTACAGTAGTCTGCAGTTTACAGCAAATAATGAAACATTGTAAATATGGGCTATACAAAAAGTGGGCACAGACGCAAGTAAGGAGTGTTAATAGCCTGTAATAAAACAGACAAAGCAAATAATGATAAAAACGTAAATATGGACTATAAAGAAAGTGGGCACAGATGCAAGTAAGGAATGGTAGTAAAGCAAACACAGCAAATAATGATAAAAACATAAATATGGGCTATACAAAAAGTGGGCACATATGCAAGTAAGGAGGGTTAGTCTGCAATAATTTAGTTAAGATGTTGACATTCTATACATGGATCCAAATGGAATAGGACCGGGGAGAAGCACTATGGAGATTCACAAATACTTTACTTTATTGCAGATACTTTCCCAAAAACAAAGGTTCAGACAATGAAAGTGATGTGTCTTTTTCAAGAAGAAGGAGGTACAGAATTTTTTTTTTTAAACATTTTTAAGTTCTGAATCATCTAGCTAGTACATGTACTGTCAAAATCATGCTTATTTCAAAGAAAAACAAGTATATACTGACAAAACGTCAGAAATACTCAAGCTGTAGAAAGTCAATTAGGAAGTGTCATTAATATTCTAAAATGGTACATGTATAAGATGAGGGCTATTGAGTTCAATCTTCTGTTGAAAAAACTACATGTACATGAAACAAAATTCATATACTGAATTCAATAAGAAGAAATATAATTCATCGTACTATTTTTTAAAGATGAATTTACTCGACACACTTTCAGGAATATTTTATAGAGCATATAATAACGTTGCCGTTTCGTAATTGAATGAATTCTTTTTATGTAGACATTTAGTATACTTCAAACTATATGTTTTTTTCAAAATATTTTTGCTTAATGACGTACATCATATTCAATATATACATCAATCTAAATAGCTTGCTACAAGCCTGTAGAAAAGTTTTTTTTTCAAAGTGGAAAAGGGGGGGGGCTTTGGGTTCATCCATCGTTGCAAACCACGGCCAAAGATGTACGATTCTCTCCTACTCCGGACCGTGGCTTGAGACGATGGGCTTCATCTAATAGAACGGCATGTCCAATACATATTCCGTACGAATCCAAAAGAATTAAGTTATGTAGGTTCCGTTACCAAAGCTTAAAATATAATATGAGAATTTAACATTGATTTTGTGCTGTTACTAGTATTTTACTATCACTCCAAGTACGCATCATTTGCAGGCCCGTGAAAAGCAATTTCAGTTGGGGGTACAGACAAAATGGCATACATTTTCTGGTCATGCATTGTAGAATTTGTTAACGATGAGGTAACCTGCGTCACCTTTCAGAGTCTGCAGTGGACTCGTCCAAGGATGCTTTGTCGGCGATTGTAAAAAAGTTATCTGATATCCCTACGCAAAGGAAAGCGCGAAATCTCTGTATAGAAACTGTTGCGTCTGCGGAGCTTCACTCATTGTTCATACGCCATAGAATAGAATCCGATATTAAACACTTAATATCTTTGAATATACAGACGTTTTCAGAATAAGCTTCATTTTTATTTCTAGAAATATTTATATCTACAAAAATAATATATTTTTGTGTTTCTAATCTGAGTAAATCGATGACCTAGCATCGTTTTAGATAACTCAAGCCCCTCTAGGGCTTGAGTAATTACAAGTTGTTTAAAGATCCTAAAGCTACGGGAATGCTCATGAATGAGATCTTCCATGATATTTAGTTTTTGAATGATCAGTATATTGAGTTGTAAATGCTTAACCATTTGTAGGAGGGACGGAGACAGCGGTAGTGAGTCTGATGTGTCCCCCACCAGGAACCGCCGCCCCAAGAGTTCAGTGGAGCCCTGGTATGAGAACCAGTGGAATGAGACCATGCAGGGGTCAGTTGGTCTAGAAATTTAGAAATTTTTTTTTAAATATAGAAAGCATGTAAATGATTACAGTTTAAATGAATTTGGGTTATAACTTGTATAAATCATATTTTGTTCCAACATTGGAATTTTCATTTAAAAACCTTCATATTTTTTGTTAAGTTTTATTTCATACCAGACATTTAAAGCAGTTCATCAATATTTCTTTTTAGAATTTTCCCAGCTAATGCTGAAAGCTATATGAATGGGTAGGTTCTTAATAATTTAATTTCCAACAAATACATGTATTTCTGTCTTTACATTTAAATGGTTTATGAATCCTAAGAAGTAACTTTAATATAAGTACTTAAATCAAGTTATTTTTTGTTATTTTTTAATAGGTCTGTTCCGTCAATCCACTCTGCCCCAGCAGGGGAGGTCAAGAGGAGAAGGAGACGAAGAACAAAGTCCCCAGGGACGGCAAAACGGCCCCCAGAGGAACTCAAACAGCACATCACGTAAGTTAAATTCCCATGGGATAGCAAACCCCCCGAGGAATTTAAACAAAACATTGTGTAAGTTTTTATCACAGGACATTTAGAAAAATAAAACTTCAGAATCTTAAACACGTGATTTACACTAGCTTATTGCATCAAGAACATTGACCCATCACATTTAATATGTCATGGCTTAGCTGTACTTGATTATTGTATTAGATATGATTTAATGGACACAGAAGGCATGGCATCTAGGTTTTACTGTAGATGTGATTTTATAAAATTGATCATTGTAAGACTTGATGTTGTAGATATGACTTGGTGGACACTGAAGGCATGGCGCCTGAAGATCTCCAAGATATTCCTTACGTCAGAGTGGAGTAAGTTAAACAATTTATCAAAATAATATTTGTAATGTGAAAATTGTCAGGAGATTCCTTTAATAGCTTTTCATGGAATATGTAATGATAAAACAAAAATAACATTGTGTTTTTTCTTCTTTTTTAGAACAAAAGCAGAGCCTTTTAAACTCAAATATTCACCCCATGTACGTCAACGATACAGGTCTCCAAAACGGAGAGGATTTGGGTGAGTAGTTTTTTTCCTGACATTCAAAGTTACACATAATATTACTTCATATTAAGTTTAAATAATATACTTTATTCATATCCATGAACTGGATCAAACAGCAGGCATAGTATTTTATTTGTGTGTTTTAATTTAATAATCATCATAATTGCACAATACCAAGATATGCCCATAAAATTAGGTCAAGCAGTTAACCCCCTTTCATTCCCCCTTCCCCTCAATTCGTTTAGTACAGGTATATCTAATGAATGCTCTATTTTTAGAGACCAGGATTCTGGTCAACCACAGCTACCTCAGTCCGGGGACCCTCCCCCTCCCTACACCTCCTTAGACCACCCCCACAGAACGCCAGAGCTTGGGGGATACAGGAACTACATGAGTGACACCAACGCTTATCACAACAGGCAAGTCGTAAAAACTAACGCCAGAGTTAACACAAAAATGTACTGTTATTCACTTTTTATTCGCAAGAACTTTATTTTTGCGTAATTATGCGAGAGAATGAGCTCGCGAAAATTTCATTCATGCGTATAAAAGTATTCCTTACGATTATATAGAGGAAAAACAACAGTTGGTGAAAATTATGTCTTGCTAATATAGAGTCAATGACTTTTCGCGAAAAATAAAGGTGTTGCGAAAATTTAGTGATCTACAGTAATTGTATGCATGCTTTTGTTAAATACCTATAATGAATGCATATAAAAACTATAGCAAGTACTTTTCTGCAAGAAAAAGGATGAAATCACAGTAGCTCATATTAGTAGGTCAGTGTCCACGGATTGTATATTCACAGGTTGTTCGATATGTATTGTGTATTGTACCACAGCACGATAATGCCTTGCACAATTTTGTCGATATTTATACGCCTTGATAACTCTATTTAATACCTTGCCAACAGTATAATCACAAGCCTTCATCTACACATGGTTATAAAATAATCGTCATTTCAGTAGAGCCAGTCGTTGACCACTGTTGTAAAAATGGTTGGGAAAAGGGTTTAGAATATTGAAGAAATTAAAGCTTAAAGCATTTCATTTTGAAGATTTTGAAAGTACGAAAGATTTCTGCCAGATGGATACCCCATATATTGACAGATGACCAAAAAAGGTACGAATACAAACCGCTAAGCGACTGCTTAAAATGTTTCCAAACTTCAATCAAAGACAATTTGCAAACATAGTTACTTATGACGAAACATGGGTTCACTATTTCGAACCAGTAAGAAAAGTTGGAAACAAATTATGGCTAACCAAACACGGTAGAAGGCCTGTAGTTGCCAAAAGGACAGTGAGCACAAAGAAGGTCCTTTATTGCATATTCTTCTCTTGTGATGGTTTAGCCGTACAAATTCCGGTGCCGAAGGGCAAAAGTGTTACAGGTCGGTATTACCGAGATGTTGTTCTGAAAAAGCTCAAGAAATATTATCAGAAACGACGTCCTGTGTCGGGATTTAGGCATTTTCGCCTTCTTCATGATAATGCTCCATCACATACATCTGAGCTTGTGAAGCAATTTTTGAAGTCTGAGAAGGTTACCATCTTGCCACACTCACCATACTCTCTGGATCTAGCACCATGCGACTTTTTCCTTTTTCCAAAACTTAAAAAGTTCTTATCTGGTCGTCGATACAAGTCCCGACAGGTCCTTGGCTCAGCTGTCAGTCAGTGCCTCAGAGGTATACCTAAATCAGCGTACCGTGACGCATTTCAGAAATGGATTCAGAGTTTAAAATTGTGTATTTCAAATCACGGAGAATACTTTGAAGGGATGTAATGTCCATTTGACTATTTGAATCGAATGCTTTTGAGATATCGTACAATACATATAGAACAACCCTCGTAGTTTAACTTTGTTATTGATTATTAGATGTAATATTTCATATTATGATTTAGGAGTGATATAGAAACACAAAGCAATAAGTCTGGATCCACCTACAGATCGTCTCATCACCCAGGTTCAGCTAAATACAGGGTAAGCTGCTTTAGTTTGGATAATTTTATTATTATACAACAAAAGATTATAAGCTACTTAAGTTTGGAATATTTATTATTACATGTATACAAGAAAAGATTATTTTTCAGTGTTTCTAATATTTTCTTTTAGAAAATGCAAGTCAAAAAGTTTTCATTTTATTCTGGTGTATACCATGCCTGTATGTTTTTGATATATTAGGAGGTTTTAATTCTTTGGTCTCCACTGCTATTAAATATGAATTTTTTCAGCCGGAGAGAATATTTTTTTATGGCGACTCTTTGTCCGTGGCGTCGTATGACACTTCTCGTAGCTGGGATACAACACGCAGCTTTGATAAATTATATCAGGTCTGAGCTGCATGGTGAAAGGTCTCACGTACTAGAAACAATCTCCTAATTCATTAACAACTACTGTAGCCATGTAAAAAATAACATTAAATTTATACAGGATAAAATAAAAACTGGCACTAGTTAAATGTAATTATACCTATTACTTTAATAACAGATGCATGTTTTGATTTCATGTAGATTAGTTAGTAATCAGGATATAGTGAGATAATTCAATCAAGAGGGTTGGGTGGGTATAATGTAAAAATTGCATCTATACTATAGTCAAACCTCATCTCAAAATTGATGCAACAAAGGAAAACTTTTGAAAGAGTCGGGGAAAAAAACTTAAGAAAATGAGGTTCTAATGCATAAAGAAATAGGAGTAAGGACTTTCAACTCACTCTGACATAACCATGAAAATTGTGTGTACAAGTGGTTTAATATTTTCAATTGAATTTGATTTGACTTAATATAATATCTGTAACGTAGAAGATTTGTATGTAACATACATGTATGACACCAACAAATAGTACTAGAACAGGTATATTGTTCTTTATTTTAAAAAAAATTGTTTTATGTTCAATTTAAGGGTCATAAACCATCTGCTCACTCATATAAAATGTTGTTTGAACCTTAATGATTTTCCAGAAGAAATGTATTTGTTAAATAAAATACAAACAATTAAAAAAAGACACGTCAACTTGGCAAATCTATAAAGGAATAAAAGACACTTATGTCATTAAGAGTTATCTTTCTTATGAGAGTATCAATGAACCTTAAGAAAGATTCCAAAGAGTTCTAAATCATTTTACCCAGTTTTATATATTTTTTTTCAAAATGAATAAATGCCCCATTTTATATGTTTATTAAAGTTATTAAATATTGCACAATTTGAATTTTATTTTAATTTTTGTTTTTAAGAATAAAGCCAACACAAACAGGGAGGGTACTTCTGAGCAGAATTTTGGTCACAGGTAAGGAAAAAAAATTCAAATCATTTATAAAAGCTGATTTCATGGATTCTCTAGTCATATTCATTCTATCACCCTTCTAATTAATTAATTTAAAACATTTTATTTCATTAGGATGGACAGCATTAGGAGCCAACCCCATAGTTCAACAGCCCAATACAGAGTGCAGAGGTAGTTATTTTCAATTTGTAGATTTTTTTTCCCAACTATGGCTTATATTAGTTAAACTGGCACATTCAAGGGAGGTAAGTATGTATGGCTTATTTTGCAGATCTCATGGCAGCTATCTCTTTTCTTTATTTTTATTTTATATCTTCCTCAGCATAATATTATGATTTAAACTCATGGGTATAGTAGATTTTCCTTCCAGAAATACTACTTAACTTTCCCCCTATAAACAGAATTACGGATTAACAGTAAATAATATACATGTACCTCACAAAATACAATTTTTTTTTTCTTCTCATTATAGACTCATATTTTCAATACTTACATGTATTTAGACAGATATTCATTTCATAATCAATTATTTTTTATGATTGTGTGGCCAGATTCATGAGCTTCTAAATAGTCTAATAATGCATTAATCTGGGTCATTATAATTACTGGTAAGCATTGATTCATTAATCACATAGTTACATATTCAATGCTTTATTTGCAATACACATTACATTTTTACATAGAGTATATACATGTACTAGCTTTTACATTATCATTAATACTGCATTAATCATACAACAAGTTTCATGGATTTAACATTTTATTTATGAATAATTAAAAAAGATATCATAAAGACTAAATTCAGAATTAATTTTGAAATTCTAATGGTGTTTATTTTAACGTGTGTCAATAAAACAAATCATTAATTTTTTCAAAGGACATATGGAGCTCTAAATGATGAATTTTCGTGTATATTTTTTAAACACTAATTTTACACACAGCATCAAACAAGAAAACACTAGTACAAATCAGTCTGACGACACTATTGGTGCTAATTCTGAAAGTGTGTCAGATGACACGCTGGAAGCCATTGATCACATGACCCAAACAAATGTTGCCAAGGAAACAGAGGTTGAGGACAGGTAAAGTCTGGGAAGAAAAGATTGCTGTCTGATTCTTTTTTCTCCTAGCATTATGAGAAAGTTTTATTTTAACTTAGAAACTTAATGTATTTGTTGTACATTGTATATAGAATCGTTTTTGAAAAGATATGACCATGTTTGGAGAGAGGTTTTTTCAGTACTCCTTTATTCTATTATCCAGAGATTTGGGTTTTAACATATTTCTCTGCATCACTGAACATTTGCTACACATGATCTGCTTAATTAATTTTGATACACTGTACAAAGTACAAAAAAAAAAATATTAAATAGAGCACTGTTGGGGTGGTATAATTTCTGTAAGTCAGTCATATATCAATCGTTTTTCTCTGAATTCTTAAAAAGTTATTTTTATGTAGATGTTGCTTCATGATGAATACCGTAAATATTTATTTTTATTGGATACGTAATTAGCATATCTATTTTTAGACAACCCCGACCTGGATCTTCCGGACAGAGGTCGAGTGGGTACACGTCAGATATAGCTCCAGCCAAGCCTAGAACCAGCGGATACATGTCAGATGTGGTACCCAGTCGGTCCCGGAATTACCAATCAAACAATCCCAATGCTTATAAACCACCGACGGGAAACACCAAAATGAACAATAGTCCATTGAGTGACATTTCCAAAGTGTCAGAGAGGTACCGGAGTCCAATGGGTGGAAATCAGTCCCGTACTACTCCGAATTCCAGACAGGAGAATTCGCCATACGGCAGGAGGCATAATAATGAGAATCCGTCTCAGTCGGATTACGTATCTGATGCAGAATCGTCTCGTCGACATCGAACGCCTGAATCCCCCCGCCGTCACCAGACTCCGGAATCTCAGTTAAAACACGACCCCCCTAGTTACGGTCGCCCCCCTCATTCCATGTACTCCCTCACACCTCCGTCCACAGCCGAAATTCTGAGAACCGATAACTCACACGCTCACCTCCAAAACCAATCTTACCTGAGTCAGCAACATCCGAATACTCCGGTTACACCTGAGTACGGTCGGAGAACTGGCTACAATACCAGTCAAGCTGATCACGTGAATTCTTCCTTGACCTCCAGTAACCTGTCTTCCATGGTTTATAATTCTTCCCCGTTCAAACAGACTACCCCCTCCAGTGTTCATACAGACAATACCAGCCAACCGTCCAGTGTGTTTGCAGGGAGTTCCCCCAAGTCGTATAATAATGCACGAAATGTGAATGCCCGGTTATTCAGTCCCCATCAAGCGGGTGACTATTCTAGACTTTCTAACCAGGAAAATGTTTCGCTGAACAGTTCTGGGTTTGCCCCAAACAGGAGCATGGAGAATAAAAACTTACTGTATAACATGAGTGAATCACCTGGCAGGGGAAATCAAAACAATACCTCATATAACCACAGGCAGTTACATGTGAGGGGGGAACAGGAGAGACCCCCGAACTATGACCCCCGAGGGCCCCCCAGCAGAAGACATGAAAACTCCCCCTACAGTGACAGGGGTCAGATACCATGGAGGGGCGGAGGAGACCCGCCCAACCATCAGGGGAGATCACCCAGCAAGTCCGGTCAGAATTACTCATCATACAACGGCTATGCTGGAATTCAATCTCAACCAGACCACAACAGTGTAAATAGTTCACACAATACTTCACAGGTTAGAGATGAATATGTGTAAATAATGATAAAATGGTGACATTGAAAAATTACACATGTATCTATCGTATATCAAAAGTAAAAGTGTTGATTTGCATATTTTTGGTATTATTGCTTTGCATAGACTGTGTGTATAATGTTATGATCTGTGGTCAAAATGGAGAGTGTGTGTTTGCAGGAGATGTATATGAGATTCTCAGAACAGTGCTCCTCTCCCATCACTGTATAAGCCGATCTGTATGTCTGTCTGTCTGTCTTTGCATAACAATGTTTGGGTTTTCTCATTAATTTACAGAGACCAAACTCATGTTTTCTGATCTGTAACGGTTTTATACATCTGGTTAACATTTTAAAGTGGATTGAAATTAATTATTTTTTCTTTTGAAGACTAATTTATTTTATTTTCAATAACCAACTGACATGACGATTTAAAACGAAATAATTTTTTTTCATGAAGCGAAACAAATGGAAAAAGTCTAATCCAGAAAAAAAAAAATTGTGATTAGTAATTTAAAATTGATATAATAGTAACAGCATGTTGAAATATGTGTGAAAAAATCAACAAATTAGATTTAAATTTCAATCTTGAATCAAATTTTCTAAGGAATTTTTTGGTCAAATGAAATTTGATATCTTTTTATTACATGTATTCACAATAAGGTTAGGAGGTCAAGTCATGAATATTTCATTAAAAATTATGAATGTGTTAATTTTCATCCGATTGTATTGTCATGTTATTGAGAACTATGAAATTGTCTTTTATCATTTTCAATCCTTCTTCAAAATATTTAAAATCAGCTTTCAATACATGTATTCAGTTATAGCTAACCAAACTGTTATTTACTGCAAGTATACCCCTTTTGCTACTCAGTCACTTAATTGGTCTCCTTGCTAACAAAACCTTTGCATGATGTTGTAGTTTCATTCCTCTTGGCTTGGTTATCAACAAGCTCCCTCATATTCATCACCAAGGAAACCACCTCATCCTCATCCTCAAGCATCTCAACGATCAGGATTCAGCATCCCTTCACAGAGAAGCTTGAATCATTCTGCTGTAGAAGCTAGTGCCTTGCGGCCAGTCTATCGAAATCCTCAAAGACATGATTTGGTCACAGAAATATGAGTGGCTTGATATTATATATGCATGTTTTCAGCTGAAAATCCTTTGTTATCTGTGTGAATTTATACCCTTGCTTGCTATTGAGAAGAAAATGTTCAGTGTATATTTGCATGAAAATGGTGTGACAATTCATTTTTAGCTTCTTGACTGTATATATTTATTGAATTCCATTTTTACTCTGGTAAATAAAATCTGCCTTTCTTGATTATTTGTGATTATGCACAAGTGCAATACTACAAGTTCTTTATATCCAAGTATTTTAGACTCTTTGTCCATTTATACCTGTATTTCTGTATTTCATGAAAATCTTTGCATCTTGTTATTCTATATACATAATATTAAATTGGTAGTAAATGTCAAGCAAATGTGAATGTATTAAAGGTTTGAATCTAGAATTCACAATAAAAAATAAATTTTTTTTTAGTTTACTACAATTGCTTCAACTCGTGTATTGAAAAACATTTGCATTTCTATTCACATTTCTCAATCTCTGAAAAAAAGGATGTGTTGGCAAAGTTGTTCTAAAATTCAAAATGTCAGTGCTTTGAACAGCTAGTGCTTTATTCCAAATACATTGCCATCTGCATTTATAGTACATATGTATACATTATATTAACATTGTACATGTATGCATTTGGTTTAAAGATACATCTTGACTTTTTTGTACATTCTTTTATGATTATTTATTTATATATGGAGTTCATATGATATTTCTCACATGTAATATTTTTGTTTTTATATTTTGGGGAATACTTAATAAAATTTTTTACTGATATTGTTTGCAATTTCTTTCATTACTTAAAATTTGGTCAATAGGACAGAAAATCTTAATTCTTTGAAATGAGAATAAGTACAAGTAATGAAAAACAGAAAAAAAGTGTTGGATTGGTTTAAAAGAGCAAGGACTATGACTCATCATATTTGGCCCTATGTTTCACACGAAATGTTTCAATTCAAGAGGGGTACTTCAAATGTTAGGGACAGCATTTCAGTCAAAATCACAAATTGCACAAAACATTCCAAAACTGTATTTGCAATATTTTTGACTGAATGGATGCAGAATGTCATTGACACGGCAATCAGTTTGTCTAGAAGGAAATATGATTGCAGAAAAAATTGCCATAACATGTGACAAGCTGACTTGTTAGAAAATGATGTTGACTTAAATTTTATCAAATTGTCAGAATATTATGTCAGCCTCACTGATATTATAAGTAGAATTGACAGTGGCTTTGACATGCCTAATTACAAGATACATGTACTCTGAAAAGTTGACAAAATTTTTTAAAGTTGACATCATTTTCTAGCAAGTCAGCTTGTCACATTATGTTAACTTGTCAGATGATATTAACTTGTCTGCATTTATGTTGACTTAGCAGATACCTATGTCGACTTGTTTAAATAATATGTTGTCAACAGATGGCCTTAACTGATAATCAGTACCTGTTGTAATGACTTTTATGTGACAAGTTGGTATAATTATCTGACAAGTTAGCATAGTTATGTGACAATATGGTAAAATTATCTGACAAGTAAGCCTAATTATCTGACAATTTAGTATAATTATCTGACAAGTCAATATAAATGTATTGGAAAAGTAAACATAAGGTGAGTTAAAAAATTTGCAAGTCATTGCATCATTATGATTGCACATAAAATCTGAAATCAAGACCTTGACCTTTGACCTATTTTACCAGGTGCAAGCTTATTTTGTATGCAGAATTTTAACCAAATGAAAATATCTGATAAAAAATTCAATACATTTAGAGTAAATTACCGTACTTCTGATTTATTGTGAAAATAAAAAAATTCAGAATATTTTCAGTACAATTTACCTAGTATGACAATATGACAGAGGATGATGAATTTTTTACACATAAAATGCACATTTTTTGTACATTGAACATGCAATTATGATAAAGCAGACTTTACATGTAGAGTCAAACCTTGATCTCGCAATCAAGGAGAGGGTTAAGGAAATCTGGAGATATATCTGAGAATTCTATACATATAGGCTGGAATTCATATACTAGTGTATATCACTTTTTTAATCACGAGAACTTTATTTTTTCCTCATTAAGCAAGACACTGTTCTAGTGAAAATTTACTTTCTCTGCGATTATTAATTTTCCTAAATCTTTATAGAGCAATAAAGGAGAATGACTATTTCGCAAAAATTTTATTTTATTTTATTTTCCCAAAATTTAGTGTTCTATAGAAATAAAGTTAATATGAAAATTGACCACCTTTAACATGTCCTGGTTATTCAAGATATTGTTTTTGAGATATCAAGGCTCTACTGTACATATAACTTGAGAAGCAGAATAACTTGGCACATTAAATATAAGGGATATCTTGCATATTCAACAATGTCCTTAAAACAAATTTTATCCTTAAGAAAGTAGTTATTTTTAACAAATTGAACCAAAACAGTCAACATTGAACACAAAAATTTTAGAAAATAATCATAATTAACAGGCAAACCGTTTTAAAGCTTCAGTTGTATTACTGCCCTTTTACAAGCAATGTACATTGTATGTTCACAAGTATAAAATAAATGTTTTCAAAAATGTTGCATAGAAATCACATTGCACAATATTTCTGTTCCTAATTTTGTTTGTAAACAGATACAGATAGATATATGGATGATACATATAAAGTAATTCAAGAATACAAGATTTGGAACTATCAGATATTTGTAGATACATTTAAATATCACTTCTCTCCTAGAATCAAGCAGATGGGCACTAGTTGACTGATTACCAAATTTTAGCTGTATACAATGCGATAAAATCTTACAACTTCTATTTTCACCAAATCTATAATACCCTGGTATAAATTTCTTATTATATGATCTAGTACACTGTAGTCAATAGACTATTTTCTATTATATATGATTAATGGCCACTATGTAGTTATGTACATATGCTACATAAAATTTTCCAATCTTTCTCACTGTGTGAGAAATATTCATGAAGGAACAAATAACAACAGTTGCTTATTTAGCATCAGATAATGATGCATTACTATTTTCACTTGTATTTTCACTTTTCACACTGGAAGTTGATGCGGACTGCCTCGACTTTTGCATAGCTCTTTCCTTCCGCTTGTTCCTGATAAAAGCCATCCCATGACTCCTCATGTGTGTGCGTAATTTATTTTCGTCTTCGAACGTCTTGTAACAAACTCGGCATTCCAATGGGTCCCATTCGTCCTCCTCTAGGTCTGACTCCTCGGCAGGGCTGGTGTAGGAGGACTCCTCTGGCTCCTCGCAGACAAACTCCTCCTCCTTGACACTGATGCCCTCCTTCTGACAGTAGTCCTCAAAGTCCTTCACCTTGTGGACCATAAACAAGTGCTTCCTCAGCGAGGGGATGATGGCAAAGCAGAGGCCACATTCTAGGCACTGGACGGAGTTATCTATCTTGTGGACCTGAAGATGCTTGAGGAATTCCTCTCTGTTCTCACATCCAAATCTACATTTTGCGCAATTGAAAACTTGATCCCCCTGTACATGTAGACGTTTGACTGGCGAGTCCGTTTCTGTGATTAATTCTTTAGATTCTGAGGAGGATTTGACTGATTTAGGGGGTGGATCCTGGATTTCATTTTCTTCTTCTATCTCGTTCACAATGTTAGAGCTCATCTGGTTTTTGCTCATTCTGTGTTTGGAAGCCAAGTGTTTCTCTAGAACCAGAACGTTGGTGAAGATCCTTCTTATACCCCTCTTCCTACAAATCACACAGGGATACACATGAGTCTTCCCTTCATGGGACACCCGCAGATGCTTGCGTAGGCTCTGCTGGGATTCATAGGTTAAACCGCACAGATGACATGGGAACAGATCGCTATGTTCATCTTTTCGATGATTACCGAGATCTGCCTTGGATTGAAATTTCTCATCACAGTCAGAGCATGAAAATGATGGCTGCGAATTTAATAGTGACTGTGGCTGCTTGGATTCCTTGGAACCTTTCTCAGTTCTTTTATCAAGTAAAGAGGTGGAGGCAGGGCTTTTCTTCTGTCTCAGAATATTTGGTTTGACCAAAGTTTTCCCGTTAGTGCAGATTGTCTCATGCATTTTCATCTCCCCCACAGAAGAGAACCCACCTATCTGGCAAAACTTGCATACTAGATACCCCCTTTCTTGGTGAGTTTGCAAAATATGATTCCGCAACCCTTCAGTGCTGTAAAATTTCCGCTCGTTGCAGATTCTGCACATATTTTGCAGTTTGTTGACCATCATTCTTCCCGTTTTCTGACTCATGCAAGCATGCCCTCCATCCGATTCTGTGGGATCATAGAAAAAGCCACAGGTTCCACAATACTGGAATGCCACACTTATAGTTGGGTTGATGTGCACATCTTTTAATGTATGATTTAGCAAATCTTTCCAGGCATCAAATGTAATGTCACATTTTTTACACATCTTTGATCTCATCTTTTCTGGATGATCCTCTTTGAAATGGCTTGCAAGTTCTCCTCCATTTGGAAAAATTCTGGGGCATTCTTTGCACCGGTAGACTGATTTTGAAGCTATGGCATGTTGTTGCAGATGGTTGTCTAGTACAAATCGGTCATCGATTAAACTGCCACACACATGGCATCTGTATATCACTTTAAAGACATCAATCTTTTTATTATTTCGATACCCACTCTGAATGTCACTGTGTTGTGTGGCTAAGTGTTTGCTGAAGGAATCTTGCTGCCTGAAGGCCATGGGGCAAACATTACACTTGAAATATTGCTCCAGTTTTTGAAAATAGTGAAATTTAAAGTCTTCAATGCTGGAAAACTCTGCATTGCATTTTGAACAAACTATGATATCCACTTTATCCAGATGAAAGCAGACATTGATGAGATGATAACTGAGCTTTTCCTTGAAGTCATCAAACTGCTCAGTTCCGATCATGAGCCCTGCCAGGTCGATTCCACACTCAGGGCAGGTGAACTTCCGATCCAGCTCCTCTTCCTTGTGTAACCTGGCATGAGCTCTATGTGAGCAGATGGAAGGGAAGTGCAGCTTGCAGAGAACACATTTCCACTTTCCTATCACGGACCCTCCATCCATTTTTTTCTCTCCTGAGAAGTGTTTTTCAAATTCCGCTTGACTGCATCTGATTCCACATTCTGCACATCTCTTACTGACTTTCTGGGTTATAGTCTTTGTGGAAACAGAGAACTTTTGGAAGAAGACTTGCTGGTGAGATTTCGGCAAGGGTTCAATTGAAATCGAATCCGATTTGATGTGAATTGGTACAGCTTGAGTTTTCTCTATGTTCAAATGGCCCCTCAAATGGCTAAGAAACTGACACTTGTTGAAAAATATTTTCATAGCTTTGCATTCCTCACATTTGTACGTTATTTTCATGCTGCATCTTCCACGATGTGTCTCCAGACTTGTGGAAAAGCGGAAAGTGTCTCCACACTCATAGCAAGTGAACACAGAGGTATTGACTTTCAAGTTAGGTGGAGGAGGTGTAACCTTGTAGTTTGGCAGTGGGTTCTTCCTAGCAATCAGTTCTGTAATGGTCTGCATGCCAACCGTGTCAATGTTGATGGAAGAGGAGGACATAGCTTCCAGTGATGAAGTGGATGAACTACTGTTGGTGGAAGGAACGCTGGTGGATGGTTTAGACACACTAGGAACAGTGGTGGATGGTTTGGACACACTAGGAACAGTGGATGCAGACACCAGACTTTGTCCTCCACTAGCATTGGGAACAATTTTGTATCTAAATGAGGATGTGGAATTCATCAGAGAAGGGACTGCTCTGGTCTGGGTGGTGATCATGACAGGCTGTGTTTTACCTGAACTCCCCACCACGGATGTGATTATGGCAGTGGTGGCTGTGGAGGAGGAGGGTGGACCAGGAACCACTGATCTTATTCTCAGATCTGACTGTGTACTTGCTGGCACAACTGGCCCCTGGGTTCTGACAAAAGGAATAGATATACGAGAAACTGTTGGTGGATATCTTACACTGGAGTTCAGCTGATGCCGCAACATGGAGGGTTGCTGTGGAGCTAGTGTGGCTGGACCAACAGTACTGAGTGATGGGGCTTTCTGTCTATTTTGCTGTGATGTTATGTTGTCCACCTGTTTACTCAGATGGAGCAGACTACTGGAGGCAAAGTCTGTCCCAGATTCCTGGGGCCTGGATGAGTGAGCATGAAGTGGAACAAAACCTTTAGAAGTCATGGGAGAAATATGCAAAGAACAGTTAGATTTGGAAGAGTCAAATATATCCACTGGTTCTTTTTTGACTCTCTTTGCTACTTCTGTTGGATCAAAAGACAGTTCCTGTGCCCCATCCTTATCATTCAGATCCCTGTGTTTTCGCTTCTGACCTTCACTGGTAGTACTTTTCTCAGGTTTATGAAGTATATCCAGAATATCTCCAGTCCCTGAATCACCATATCCCGCATCCGTCTGCTCCACTTTAATGACAGCCCCAAGTGGAGTCTTTGTGGTGGTGATCCTGGGCCCAACATTAGTCAAATCCTCCACACTGGTTTGACCCTCCATCACTGGACTTCTCACCCTACTTACTGGTTCAGATCTACCTTCACTTTCATTTTCATTCATGCTTTCTAACATCACGTCTTTATCTGAAATCACATCATGAATTTTTTCGGTTGCCCTCCTTTCAGATACATCTGCTGCCTCTTTGAGCTGACTTGGTTCCTTTTCTGTAGTTAATGGAGACTCTCTTCTCTGTTGACCCGACAACTTTTCTGCAGCCAATGGAGATTCAGTATATTCATTATTCCTCCTTCTCCTTGACAAATCCTCATCATTTTCTGATTCTGCCTCTGTGTCTATAAGCAGCCTTCCATCACTATCCTCATCAATGCTATCATTCTGACTTTCCAGCTCACCAAATGCTTCAGACATTGCACTTTTTCCACTGTCCTTATTGACACCTTCTGCTAACTGTTCATTGCTGCCATGACAATCAGTAGAGCTTTTATTACTTTCTGGTTTATCTCCAGGGGGAACTTTGTCCATTTCCATCTCTTCAGGCATTTCACTCCCATTCACTGTATCATTATTTTCCTGACTGTCTGCTGTTGATTTTGTAGAAATGGATGATTCCTCATTAATATCCATATTGTCAAATGAAATGACCCCTGGTGAACTTTTGTATGCATTTGTTTCAGCATCAAGAGAATTTTCTTGAGAGCCAGTTTCAGCAGACGGTGAAAGCTGACGACTATTTTCACCTCCCTGTGTATCTAAATTGGAAGCATGGGAGACTCCTGATGTTGAATGTTCCACATCCTCACCTCTGTGCTCATTTGCTGTTTCTGCAGTCATTTCTGTGCTCTGTTCTGCAGAAGACAAATCTTCCGTCTGGTTTTCTCTCTCATTTTCTGGCTGAGAAATCTGCATGGTCTCCACATTTTCATCAGCATTCATGTCACCAGTGCCTGTTTTCTCATGATGTAAATTTGGATCTTGAGACTGACTGACACTGTTGCCATCTTCTGAGTCAATCTCCATGGTTGTATCTGTCTGCACCTCATGTCCACTTGCTTTATTGACCTCTAATGATTCAGAATTGTCTGATTGTTGTGAAGTGTCCACTGGTACATCTTGTGCTTTTTCCAGGGGGTTGTCCTTTGGAAAATCTATTACTGTACTGTTTTCAGTGAGATTATCTCCATGGTTACTTGGTTTTTCCACCATTATACAATTCTCTTTGAGTGAGTGTTCTTGGCCAGATATCTTCTCCTCCCTTTCAATCTAAAATGGAATAATTATCCATAAGATATTGAAATTCCTTTCATTAATAGTCATCAGGCTTAAATACTAATTTATAAGGGAGGGGGGTGTCTGGGGATCTTATTAATCAAATAAAAAATGAAAGTTTTCAAGAATTTGAAAAAAAAAAAAACAGTAAAGATATGCCAGTGCTTGAGACCATTACATGTATACAGTACCAAGAGTCCCATGGGCAACTAGGCTCACCTATTAAAGTAATTTTGCTTCTGCTGTTCTTTTAAACAATAAAATGCTTTCTTTGTTTATTACTGGAATTAACTGTCGCAGCTATTGCAGAAAAAATACATAACCCACGTAAGCGGGTTATGTAAATTTTTTCTGCAATAGCTGCGACAGTTAATTCCAGTAATAACAAACAAAGGAAGACATTTTATTGTTTATATTTTTATATATAACAAAAGATTAAATAGTTTATGAAAAATTTATTACTCAAACATTCCATATTGGACACAGGGGACTGACAACGTTTACAGCTAAGGAACAAATTGGCAAAAATGAAACATACTGAACGAATAATACACCCTAAAGCCAGGGTGAAATAAACTTACAGCTTAATTTAATGCATACTGTAAAAGACATAAAATAACACTCTGAACGAGTGTCAACAGTATTTAAACAGGTTACTATTCCCCTCAAGAAAAACATGGGGGAAGATTGGTGAGATAATAAAAATTTTAACAAATAAATTTTGATGACTGACAACGTTTACAGCTAAGGAACAAATTGGCAAAAATGAAACATACTGAACGAATAACACACCCCAAAGCCAGGGTGAAATAAACTTACAGCTTAATTTAATGCATACTGTAAAAGACATAAAATAACAAATTTTGAATTGAACCAAGAATGCCATACGTCAGCATGACAAAGCCTGTCAAAGCGTAGGCTTTGAGGTACTGATGGGATATCATGCGTAAAACATGATGAAGTGTCATACGTCAGCATGACTAGGCCGTTCAAAGCGTAAGCTTTGAGGTACTGATGGGATATCATGCGTAAACATGATGAAGTGTCGTACGTCAGCATGACTAGGCCGTTCGAAGCGTAAGCTTTGAGATATGCTGGGATATCATGCGTAAAACATGATGAAGTGTCATACGTCAGCATGACTAGGCCGTTCGAAGCGTAAGCTTTGAGGTATGATGGGATATCATACGTAAAACATGATGAAGTGTCGTACACTAGCATGTCTAAGCTTATCAATATGAAAGCTTGTTACTGCATGATATAAATGCTTAATGATATGACTTGAATAATGATAATAAAAAAAAATAATGACAATATTTCTAAGGTAACAAAATTATTGGTAAAGAATGTTAACAAGAAAAACATGGACAATCCCCATAGGCAATTTTTTAAGGTGAGTGGCGGGGTGGATGGTGGTATCTGAGAACAAAACAATGGCTACTGACGCTGAAAGTGAACTGAAAGCGAGGCTGTCTAAAAATAACTATATCTGTTTAAACAATCATTTAAAGTAGGATTAAAAAGATTTATAATTGTATTAATGATGCGAATGTCTTCATACTTTTCATTGATGGAACAGCCACTGATCAAGAAATCTGAACAGGCGACATGCTTAATGTAGTTCATGCAGTGATTAACGCAATGGGTTTCCTTAAGAAATAAAGGAGTAACTATTCAGTGGATGTTAATATTACCAGATTAAATCCCCTTGTAATACTCATTGTGGCACCACCCTTCCCCTTTGGGCAATGCTTTAAACAATTTAGAATTCACATTGCGCAAGAAGGCTTCTACTGTATATACTCGCATAAGTCGGTCCGCTTATAAGTCGGTTGTATTTTTATGCTTATATTAGAGAAATTAAATTTCTTAAAAACCAATCATTTTATAACTCGCCTATAAGTCGGAAATAGAGTTTTGGACCAAATTTTAACTCCCAAAAATCCGACTTATAGGCTAGTATATAAGTTCTTTTGGCCCAGCGGTTCTTGAGAAAATTTTTTATTATTTTTCCGGTATGTTTCATTTTTAAATGTAGATACACATGTAATCTATTTTGCCCAACCTTTATACTCCATGGGGTCATAATTTGAACAATTTGGAATCTTTTCCGCCCCCAGGATGCTTCCACATAAAATTCAGCATTTCAGGGCAAGTGGTTCTTAAGAAGAAGTTTTGAAAAGATTTTTACTCTAAATTTCAGTGTAAAACTTGGATTCCCTATTGTCGCCCACCCTTACCCTGAAGGGCCATGATTTGAACAATTTATAATTACTGTATACAGGGAAATTTTTGCCCCCGTTTTATTTTCGCACCTTTGCCCTTGTCGGAAGTGGGCTAATTTAAAACAGGGTGAATTCAAAGAAATCAGTAAATATCTTAAACAAAATTCTTTCTGGGTGAACTTAAAATTGGGCACACTTGATTCCAAATCTGAAAGGGCAAAAATAACTCTGTAAAGGCTAAACCATACCATTTTATCGTGAGCAGGTAAAATCTTTTCAGTCTGAAGTTCAAGCAAAAGTGAAGCTTCTTCTAACTGGTTTGAGGACTGCAATAAAAATGAAATTAAATTGCAAACATCCCAGTAAATAGACCAAGGAACATATTGCAGTTAACCTATTTGCAATTCTGTAATCAGTTGCCATCTTCATGCAGTGTATATTTTAATGTATAAAATTCAATCAAAGTTATGATAAAATATTGAAAATGATATTGCAAAATTTTATGTTATATACACTACTATATATAAATCTTTCATAAATTTTCAATTCTCTAAAGCATTCCATGAAATATTAATCACATCATACTTAAGGAGGCTGAGGGGTCAACAAATTAGCTATCAGATATTACTTAAATTTTTAGATATGATATATTTAGCTGTCAACTATCATTTTGCAAAGAAAAATTTCATACATTTTAGCTTTAAAATTTGATCATTTTTGTATATCTTTATATGGAGCTCTTCTCCTAAAGAACATCAATATAGTCTAAATGGGCCCACAACCCCCAACCCCCTTAATGTGACATGAGTTGTCTTACTGCTTACCATATTGACATTACGTGTTGTGTAGGTTCAACTCTGCATCGAAGAGTCATCTTCATGTTCTTTTGATAATCTGTAAAACATAAAATTATATCCACATGTTTATAAGTGTATTTTATGAGCTAAAATAAATGTTCAACAGAAAAAAATAAAGCATATACATCATGAACATGCTCATAAATAATTAACATGCATTTTGAAAAAAAATACGCTAAAGATCCATTATAAGAGTTACTAGTATATCAAACCAAGGGTCATGAATTGGAAGCGGGCTCTTAAAGAATGCTGGGATATAATTCACAAATTGTTTCTACAAAGGTTGGACCAATAGCGTATTCCCATAGACATCATGTCATGAATTTAAAATACTGTAAACGTGGAAATTTTGACGATGTGCTAATTTTGACTATATTGACGATTTTTCTTTTCTCGTCAAAATTTACACTCGTCAAATTTCACATCATATATATAGGGTCACAAGAGACATTGACCATCGTACAACATTACCGCTTAATTTTCTCGGGTTTTCCCAATTAAAACTAGATAGGCCCTAAAAGTTACTGCTAATATCTTTTGTAATTAGTTTTGAAAACACAGTGATATATAATCACATTTTTAAATCAATTAAATCTTAACAAGTGTATAAAATATTGCATGCACAATTATCACGTTGTGCTTGACCTAGTTTTTTCACCTCAGGCAATTGACAGGTTACAATGAAAACAAATTACAAGAGGGCAATTCACACCTAGATAGTTTGCACAATCTTACACACTAGATGGTCTGTACAAAAATTATATTTTGGCGACACCGACACTGCTTTTGTATCCCCGTGAAATCAAAGATACATAACTCTTGATTAAATATTTCGTCAAAATTAACACTCGTCAATTTTCGTAAACAAAAAATCGTCAATTTTTCAACTCGTAAATATTACAACGTTTACAGTAATGTTTACCAGCAATTTTCCTCGATGTATCATGATAATGTAGATTATCATGTTATTAAATGGTACAATGTACATGCCCATTTTCTGCTGTATCCCAATTCATAAATCATCCATTGTTTGCCTTGGGGGAAGAATATATATAGTCCCTATATTCTCTTTAAAAGTCAACATAAGAAGAATATAAAGTTATTTTGTTTTCATTTCAAAGTTTAATTTTGGTTGTAAAGTGTCAATTGATTGGATAAAAAATGAATGTAAATTGTATAATCTGGTTTGCATATACGTCACAATGTCTTGCATCAAAAATGCATCAATCCGCTTGTCAGTGACATTAATATGTTGCAAATAGGAACAATTTGAAGGTGTTTTTAATGGAGATATTATATTGTTTTATACACTTAATGATTGAAAATTAAGGAATGAATTAAACAGCAACCCAAATTGTTCTGCTATAACCTGAGTTGGAGCAGTTTACGCTTTGTTATAAACCGCTTCATGGTTTATAAGCATAAACTGCTCCAACCCAGCTTATACATTTTTAATTTGGGTTGCTATTTAATTCATTCCTTAAATAATATTGTGATATTATGATGATAAGTACCACAAAGATGCTAGTCTAATTGTGCAATCAAATATAATTAAGGATTCACTGTCTAGATTGTCGGGTTTGCCTGGGCATCAACGATAGTTGGAAATGTTACATCGGATAATTTGCCTAATGGGCCAAGCCATAGTTGGAAACGTGGGATATGCCTAAATTATCCATGTTTCCAATTATTGTTGATGTCACTGGCATACCCAACAAACTAGACAGTGATTCCTTATATTTCCATTTCATTGTGAAATAAAATTGTAAATTTAGATTATAAAACTCACGTTGTCTAATAGATTTAAATTACATGAGGCCTCCCATGATAATTTTTAAGACAGTCCCCGCCCACTGACGTCATACATAAAAGGCAGACACACATTAGATCTACATGCAGTCTTAGTTTAGCTCCTGACATTTACATTAACATTCCAGAAGAATGATAAAAAATTCTAATTTCCTATCTTAACTTTGAAAGAGTTATAACTGAGAAATCAAATAGAATTTATGAAATATTTGTAGATATAAATATATAAATAATTAATTTCATTTATTTGTTCTATAGCTGTTTCATTATATCACTTTTGTTACTATGTTTTTAGGCAACATGAATTGTGTTAGCCTCCTTCGGGCATTAATATTGCCCTTGGCTCCACGTTGGGCAATATTTCATGCCTTGAAAACTATATATCTAATGAACATAATCAGTGTTGCTTTTGTAACGGGAGAGAAGAAAATGCAGCGGACCAGACTGGGATTCAAACACAGGCTGGCCCCCTGAATCTCCGGTCAGGTGCTCTACCAACTGAGCTTAAAATCTGGCCATTGGCGATCAAACCCGGCTGGCCGCCACACTCAATTTAACCCAGGCTGAGTCAACATTTTGGGAATACGCAAGTACATGTAATATATATGCAAAATTTCTCAAAATTTTAAGCGATATACTGTGCGAGGGTTGTTGCGGAGACAGTCAGACTAAGCATGCACCCTTATCAGCATCAGGTGCAATTAAAAAAGCAGAACTTGCATGCATGTTTATGCATCAACTTCCTGCCCCTATACGTCACCATGATTTCAATTTTGTCACCAAGCAGTCCTGAACATTTTACCTAATCATACAAACTAAACTGCTGTCAATTTTAGTTGGACAATTAAATTGTAAGAATGGTGCTATTTGATTTGAAAACTGCAATTTCTATACCTTTTGGGATTCATGGTGCTATATGGTTGTCTTATAATCTCGCTTCGCTATTATTTTGGTCACGTGGTTGCCCCCACAATGCAATTCGTATTTCGACTTTCCGTGCATCTTCCGTCTCGGAACTTTTCTACTTTCGATATCGAAAAAGCCCGAGACTAAATGTAAACAAGTCGGCAAGTGTGATTAATCGGTATTTACGCGGATTTTAAAACCGAATTGCCACTTTCAACAGCTGTTTCAATAGTAAGGATAGTTGTTAGCAAAGGTATGGTTATAAAATCGCCTGATTTATTGAAAACCAGCTGAATGAGATACAAACAGCATTGGAAAAGGAAGTGAAAATTGGTGTATCGTAACATCGAAAAGGACTAAAGGGGCATTGAGGAGTGGATCTTGAACTCGTGTGGTATGTTGTATTAAACACGATTGTATTTAATTTTTATATTGAAAGCGTTAAAGTTTCAATATTGATTTCTTTATATGGTGTTTTTATTTACCTATTTAGTACAGGTGCTAATGATCAAATTATAGTAGATCTAAAAAAAAAAAAAAGACCAATATAGATATATGGGGACCTCCACCCCAACCACTCCTTGGTAAAACCTCCACATAAATGTTATTTTTTAGTAAAAAGATAAAAAAATGAATATGGCACACATTTTGTAAATAAGCACATTTTGTAAAGAAGCACATTGACAACATGTGTGTTGGTGTCCTCTTCGGAGAGAAATAACTTGACTTACATCGACATGTACAGGTCAATCAAAAAAATTAATATATACTCGATTCTCATTATATCGCGGTTTTCATTGTATCGCGGTATATTCCAAAAAATCAGATACATAGCTCATATGCTTTTTGTTGAAAAAAATAGCAGTCTGTCATCTGAATGTAAATTTTTGTGATGATTAAAAAGTATGGAAAAAGCGTCGGAAAAAAATTATTCAAATAAAACATAATTTTACAAAAATCGATCTTCGTTTTTATTATTTTTAGCCCACTGAGTTTATAATCTAGTAAAATCCATATAAAGTTCATGTTTTGAAAGTCTTTAGTTTGTATAATTGTTTATTTTCTTATGTAAAATTACACGGTAAAATAAAAAATAAGAATTGAAGTCCATGTCAACCTCAAGTTTCCATGTTTTCCCATACCGCGATACTATGAGACTCTCCAATTTAGGAGGTAAATAAGACTTTCTGTTTTAAAAATAGAGTACAACTTAGACAATGCAAGCTTGGGAAATAATTTGATACTAAAAAGTTAGGCCATAGTTTGCTTTATTAATATCATTTCATGAAAGTTAAATTTAAAACATCAAATTACACTTTTTTATGCAAAAGATTTAAGTACCGCGATATAATGAGACACCTGTATAAATATTGTTTCACAACTGAATTAAAGCATGTAATGTTCACTTGTTTTTCATATCATTTCCTATACAAGTACAGAATGATCGTATGTTAATGTAAAAGATGGTAAATATTTGTATATACAATTGCAAGTTGAGAAGGAACTTCAAGAAGGATATGAGGTCTATTTCTGTGATTATTAATTAGAGACATCCTGTTCAGTATGTCAATTAGTCTCTTAATTAATGAAACATAAAATCAGGAATTTTAATGAAGTTGATTAATTAAAAAAAAACAACCTAGCATCTGTTTGTTACACAACGTATCTTCAGGACGATCTTCAGGTAAAGAAATAATTTTAGGATCAAAGCATTTACTTTTCCCTCTTTTATCCATATGTTCCAGCTGAAATATGAAAAAAAAATTGGTTAAAATATTCTTTAATTTCCATTTTATGCTTTGCATAAACAAATATCAGACTGATGAACTACCAGCTGTGTCATAACCTAAGGTGATTTTAAAGTGCAAGCGCGGCACGCTTGCACTTTAGAATCACTTTAGGGGCGGTGATCAGTCAGGGGCATAACTCAAACAAGTTATCAGAAAAATAACTTATTATAAATAAGTAACCTTTAGAAAATAGTGATACTGCACATTTATGACATATGCTGCAGCTAGACAGCAATAGAGAGTGTGATGACATTATGTATCAACCACTTAAAAAAAACTTTTGAACTTTAATTGTTACATTACCATGATATTTTGAAATCCCTCAGATAATAGGCAATATTATTTTTGCAGCTTTATTATTGACAAGACTGACATTTCTTCTTTTTTTTTTAAATAAATATATTTTGAACAATTCGAATTTTCTCCTTTGGCATGACGGAGAACAGTTCAACATTTTTTTAAAAATTCTCTCCTTTTTTCAATAGGAAATTACGTGAGATAGTTGCATGATGAAGAGCAGTATTCTAGCTTTAGTGCTGATGGCAGTGGCACTGGACGAAGTTATAGGTACCCCACCTGGACACTTGAAGCCCCTGGGAAGTCACATGGATCCCATTGGAGGAATCCCAGTCACGGGGAAATTTCCCTCCCCCTGGGTTTTTCACGAGGAGTTTGTTAAGAAGAGTCAGCCATTGGTGATGAGGAAAGTTTTGGAGAGGGACAATATTCCAGCCTACCGACTGTGGACCGATAAATATCTCAGGTACCGCCATTATAAATTATTCTTGGCAGAGGCTGAGAGCAATTGTAACACAAATGAGACAGAAGCCTACAGGTTTCTCGTTTCACTAAAATCAGCATATTTTAAGTATAATCTTTTAATAGCTACAGGGTAAAGGATAATATATTTCTTACATATTTGAGCAGACTTAAATGTAATAAAATAGATTGACAGAAAAACGCAATCAAATTTTGAGGCAATTACTCATATTGTTCAAAGACACAAGGCCAAAGGGGTCTTTATTTCTTCATCTGTTTTTTTTTATTTTTTAAACTCTATTTTACATGTAAAATATCAAAGTCCTGCAGTCAGAAAGCTGTAGACTTTTTTTAGCTCACCTCGATGAACTTGCTTGAATATTGTTGTGAGGATAAATACTTAATGTTAAGAAAATGTGATGTGAGATTTGCATTACTTAAACTGATAACATTTGTTGAGGTGATCTTCGTAATCTTTGGTTACCTATGTTTAAAAATTCTTTTTATAAAATGACATTATATGCTTTGGTTTTCAGGGAGAATTTTGGAAATATTGATATTGAGGTTGAAGTAGGTAAAAAGGAGAACCGGATGGCGGGGCTGGTGAAAAATATGACCATGTCCAAATTCCTTCACGTTTATCAAACTGCAAATATCTACCAAGTGTTTGATCTCACACCAGAAATGAAAAGTAAGTTGACCTTTTATAAATCATAATTTCATGGTTGTACATGTATTGTTAATTGGTTGCTCGGTATCAGTTAAGAAATTTTATGTCTGTTGTATTATACAGTTTAATACGGAAAAAAACTATGGAAAATGTCTTTATAAAGCTCAGATTTTGGGTCTGGAAAAACACTGAATTACTCATAGGGTCTCCATTCATTGCAGCCTGCAATACCTTTACTGATAAATAAAGCTCTTCCTATTTTCAAGGACTCATTCATTATTAGAGAAGTATTTCTGCTTATTAATAAATTTATATGTTTTTATTTTAATTAATTAAGAGGACTTTAACCTGCCCCTGAGTCTTCAGTGTGGAGGCTTCCAGAATTTCCTCCAGATGGTGATAATGTGGTTCAGTAGTGGGGGCACCAAGTCCCACCTCCATCACGATGCTCTGGACAACATCAACTGTCTCTTTGATGGAAAGAAAGAACTCATCCTTATTGATAAGGTAAGGCTTCAAAAAATGTAGTGGACCTATTTGTTTCCAGAAAATCAATTTTTATAAGACAGCAAAATGTGGAAATATGAATCGATCAAGTTGTTTGCTTTTCACCCTGTCGTAGGTAGTTTCAACATATTGTACAATCCTTCGTTAGGTCAAATGCTGGCTTATATTTTTCATACTAAATTGTAATGCAATTTTGCAATTGAAATTTATAATGCTTTTTTTTGCAATTGAAATTTATAAGGATTTTTCCATTTATCTGATCATGACAAGGAGCATGAAAAGTGTGACTGGTCACCATGGGATGCTTTCTCCTCCGTGGCACCTGATCCCACCTTTGATGATTTTGGAGGTCCACAAAACCTCTGCTCCCAATTGTATTGTTTAAACAAACCTTTAAGCCGGAGTACTTTTCATTTCCATATGTCATTTCAACAGAAGTATCGCCACTTGGTTATGGAGCATGGATGGAATAGTAAAGGAGCTTTCAGCACTGTAGATGTAGAGTCAGTGGATATGTTCAAGTTTCCACAGTTACAGAAAATCCCATATAACAGAATCACAATCAACAAAGGGGACTGTCTATTTATACCATACAAGTGAGTGGATTGCTTAGGCCAAAGTAAAAAATACTCTTGTTTCCTGTCACCCGACCTACCCTACATTTTACCCTCCGACCCTAAAAGTTTTTATTACATTTACATTTTTGGGGTTACTATTTTCCTAAAATACTAAAGTCGACCAACAATATTTACAGAACTAATACATCATAAGTGTACAGGATACCTTTACTTTATAAATCTTTATTAACAAACTTGCTCTGTAAAGTGTTAACATATCATTTTCTTGTTATTACATATTATATGTTCTGCATTCATTGAGTTTTGAAAATAAAATTTTTTTCTCAAAATAAAATTTTTTCCCTACCTACCTACCCTAATTTTTGGGGTCAGGGGACAGGAAACAAGAGTATATTTCTTTTGGCCTTATTTATACCATACAAATGAGCAGTACCCATGCAGGGCAAAATTTGATGGAAATAAACTTTTATAAATCTTGACAATTTATCCAATGAGAGTTATCTCTCTTATTAGAAGGCCAATGATCCTTAATCTGTATTCCTTTGCAGGTGGTTACATTATGTGGATTCCAAGCCAGGAAGAAACTTGGCTGTCAATTTTTGGTTCCATCATTTACCATGGTTTAACAGCTCGGATCCAGAATGTGAGGGGTTGGATCCATACCAGAATTCTAGTGTCCCCCTACCAACTCTAAAACAGGCAGATCCTGATGCAGAATTCAAGTACATAAGAACGATTCCAATCATAATTAGATTTTCTCAAATGCATTTGAATAAGATTAAATGTATGATTTGCTAGTGATTTTGGCATATACTGTAAAATTTGCTTATAACTGAGTGTCAGTGATGGGTGATTTTCCAATATACCTTAGCCCCATAATATGTTTAAAAAAGAATAAAAATCAATTTACCATAGACATCAATGCATTATAAGCATGTTCACCATAAGTGTGTTTTACAAATTTTTTTTTAATTTGTTTACCTGAATCATTCAGTGTGCCTTCTGGAAAGAAATGCATACTTAAAGATTGAAACTTTGTATTTTTCCCTCCACAGAATGCTTTTCTTGGAACTGTTTGAGGATGTCATGAGTTTCTATAAGAGGTCCTTCAGTGAATACATGCGGCGGGAAATCCCCTCCATTACACAGGACGATGTGGAAAGTCTAAACAAGGTATAAATTGTGCCAGTGAAATGTCTTACTTCAACAGTAGCAGATGTATATAAGTATATAAGAAACAAACTACTGGGCCAATTTTAACCAAACTTGCCACAAAGTATCCATGGCTGAAGGGATTAAAGTTTGTTCAAGATTCAAGTTTGTTCAAATAAAGGGCCACATCCTCTTCAAAGGGGAGATAATTAAAAATTAGTGAAAAATTAATGGCATCTTTTAAAATCTTCTCGAGAACCACTGGGCCAGGAAAGATGAAATACATGTAATGTCATCCTCCGATAGTGCAAATTTGAGTTTCTTCAACTCATGACACCAGGGATTAGGGTGGGGCTACAATGGACATTATGATAAATTTTTTTCATGGGAACACAAAGGGAAAATCTTTGAAATTTTTCTCCTCAGGAACAACATTGCCATGATTCGTCATATCTTAATGGAAGCATAATTATGGTAGCATGGATATAAGTTTGTTCAAATCATGACCCCCAGGGGTAGGTTGGGACCTCAATGGATGAGCAAGTTTTACTTAGGAATATGCATTGAAGTAAAATCCTTTAAAATCTCCTCCAGAACAGCAAAGCCATAATTGGTCATATTTATATGGAAATATCCACGTAAAGTGTAGATTCAAAATTGTTCTAATAATGACCCCCACAAGGTAGGGCTGAGCTGCAATGGACAATACAGTATATACACATGTAGGTAAAATCTTTAAAAAAAATATTTTCAAACACAACAATACATGTATCATGATTACCGGTAATCATATTTAAACATGTATGGAAGCATCCTTGGGTAGAGTAGATTCAAGTTTTATCAAATCATGACCCCCCATGGGTAGGGTTGGACAATCAAATTTTTACATAGAAATATATGGGGAAAATCTTTAAAACTCATCTTCTTTAGAGCAGAAAAGCAAATATCGGACTTATTTATAAGGAAGTATTCAAAGGTAGTGTAGTATATTATAGTTATCCAGGTTCAATAGAGGGTGTGCAGGGATTTACTTGACGTTTTATTCTACACATCCAAAGGCTGAATGGTGTAAATCCCCATACACCCTTGATTGAACCTGGATCATAATAAATTTATTTCCTATGTAAACCCAAAAATTCTCTGTAAATACAAGTCCAATCAACTGTGTCTCAACCTATTGAAAAAGTTTACTACATATACTACAATGCATCGTGACATCATGGTATTTGCTATTTATCATAGGAAATCTGCATTGTAACATTATGTTATTTAACCCCGGTTTAAGTTGGTTTTACGGAAATTTACACCCAGTTTGCCAACCAATCAAATCTTATGTTTCAAGCTAGATAGGAAATAATCAAACTTGTCCAAATCAGGACCCCTTGGGCTGATTTGAGCAGAGTTTTATATAGGAATACAAAGGGAAAATCTTTTCAAGAACAACAAAGCCACAATTAGTCATAGTGATACGGAATTACCCTTGGGTGGTGAAGATTCCAGTTTGTTCATAGAATGACCATTGGGGGGTAAGGGTTGACCTTAATGGGGCTCAAATTTTTAAAAGGATTGTATAGAACAAAATCTTTAAAATCCTCTGTTTGAGAACACCAAATCCATTGTTACTGATATGGAAGCATCCACATGTAGTTTAGATTTTTTGTGCTTTTTCTAGCCAATGTGGTCAGGTGAGCAGTATGGCCCATGGGCCTCTTGTTTGCTTTTAAATTAAACCATACATAATGCATTTTTATAAATAGAAATGTTCTAGTATAGGTCATGCTTATAACATAATCATATGAAATATTATATTTTAGGTCTTCTCTAAGATTGATAAGGATGGAAACAAAGTCTTAACCTGGGATGAATTATTTTCAATGGACATGAACGCAGCCATAGAAGAATTTCCCAAACTGTTTGGCAAGATAATCTCCAATTTAACAGGGGATGGTGTTTTAATTGAGGAGAAAGGAGAAGAAAATATAGAGTTATCCAAAGAAAAGGATCCAGAGGAGCTTGTAGTAGAAGATTCAGATAGTGCTCAGGATGAAGGTCAAAGGTCAGATGATGACCGACCTTCACCTGTAAAAACTCCTGATGACCTTGAGAAGGAGAAACTGATTAAAATGGCGGATGACGGGAATTTGGTCATGGAAGAGGAACCGTTAAGGAGTCCTCATGAGGAACTGTGATTTTATAAATTGTTAGTCTGGTATAAAATCATGTTATCATGTTATAAAGGCAACTTTTGGTGCCTAATTTATGTATTTTACATTGCATTCCATAGCATTCCTTTCTGCTTTCCACAATACTACCTATGCAAAATAAGAATTTAATTTTTATGCCCTCCTTCCAAGAAGGGGGGAGGGGCATTTTGCTTTGCTGCTGTCTGTTGGTCAGTGAGTCTGTTGGTCCACTTTTCTTCACATTCGTTGCACATGCTGAAATGAAATTTGGTATACAGATTTATCAAATAAATATCTAGGTCAATATTTGTTTGGGGTACTATCGCACCAATTTTGACAGAGTTCCTCCATTTTCTTTGCAGGGGTTGCACATACTGAAATGAAATTTGATATACAGATATATCAGATGAATTAAATATCTACATCAAGTTCTGTTTAGGGTACAATTGCGCCATTTTTGACAGAGGTATGCCCCTTGGATTCAGAAAAATTCCAAGGATTTGCAGTTTCCAATCAATTTTCTTCGCAGAGGTTGCACATACATGGACTGAAATGAAATTAAGTATACAGCATTATCTGATAAATATATAGGTTAAGTTCTGTTTTGGGTACAATCACACCATTTTTGACAGATTTATGCCCCTTGGACTTGGAAAAATTCCAATTAAGGGGAGGGTGCATAAGTGTTTTAAAACATCTCTTGTTTAATTATGCATTTTGTTCTAGACAGCATTATACCAGGGACCTACATACTTAGTATATAGATCCCTGCTTGTGGTATAGTAGTGACATTGCGGTCTAACAATTCTTATGTTGCACTGGCGGGCGGTCAACAGTGAAATTGTTAGACCAACTAATAAATATTTTATTTGTTGGACTTTTTATCAGTATTTAATACAGTATAAAGAAAGATATTTATAAGGGTATAAAAATATGGTTTATGTTTATTTTGATAAACTTTATATAAAATATTCGCAAACATTCTATGCAATTACATTTTCTAAGTATGCATGCTTACTTTGGTGTTAAAATGTTTTTGTAAGGCAGCACCTTTACATATGTGTACATAATTTTTACTTGTGGCATTTTGTTTTTGTAACATTTTGAAAAGATAATTGAGTAAAGAATATGAGAAGAAGATATATTATGTTGCATAATAAAAATGTCAATTGTTGCTGAGTATTATGTTTTTTTTTTCATTCTGAGGAAGTTTTCTTTTATATTTGATTTGTCTAAAGTATTAGAAATTTTGATAGATTTGATTGGTAGCCTTGAATCAAAATGATGGATCTCATGACTCTCCATCTTTGGTACACACCTCTTTACAAAATCTTAGGATGTAAGTGATTTTTACTCAATGGAATTTTAAACAAGAGGCCCATGGGCCTTATAGGTCACCTGAGCATTATGCAACAACTTTCCACCGATTTAATTTGATTAATGTTTTAAGCAAGATGCTATGGCATTCACAATTTTGAAAGAGGCACCATTTGATCATCATAACAATACACTTAGCAGTTGCTTAGTTTGTTTACTTAATACCCATAGGCAGGGTGGGGGAACAAAAAATGCATTTCAAGTAATCAGTAATATTCAGCAATAATCAGTAATGCCCCTATCACACATGAACCCCTGACCCTTAGGCCTAGATCCACACATTGCACAATTTTTGAAAAGGCACCCTTGCTTTTCAAAAATATT
>PRKT01000328.1:591572-601944 GCA_003671525.1 Saccostrea glomerata
TAAAATTCACAATTTTGGTAGAGGCACTCTTGCTCATCATAACTATGCACTTAGTTAGTTTATTTAATACCCAGGAGCAGAGAAGAAGATTTTCAAAGAAATAATGCATTTTCACTATATACTTATTTAGCCCCACCCTAGCACTAGAACCCCTGACCCTGGGGCCATAAATTTCACAATTTTGGTAGAGGACTCAATGCTGATTACAATCATGCAAACAGTTTAACTGCTTGATGTCTAGGAGTAAAGAAGAAGATTTTTAAAGATTGCATTAATTTTGGTGGTTTTTGCCCCACCCCCCAGGCCCCAGGGGGGCAGGGACCATGAAATTCACAATTTTTGTTCCCCTTCACCCATAGATGCTTTGTGCCAAATTTGGTTGAAATTGGTTCAGTGGTTGCAGAGAAGAAGCTGAAAATGTTCAAATGTTAACGGACGACGCACGACGCACGACGCACGACGACGGACGAAAACAGATAGCAATAGGTCACCTGAGTTTACTCAGGTGACCTAAAAATCATAAACAAGGCTACATTTGTTTGTCATGTTTGTAAGATTCTGTACCTTTTTTAAAACAATTTAACATTGTCAACAAGCCTAAATTTTATAATGCACTGCTTGTCAATCAGGGGTTAAGATAACAGTGATTTTGATGCCCTTTCGTTTGAAAGTAAATCTACAGTTTCTCATTTTTTGGGAGGAAGGACAGACTGTGCGCCATGTGACTGTCTTATTTTACTTTCTTTGCTCTTATTTCTGTCACATGGTTGACCTTGCAATGCAATTCTGTTTTGACTTTCCTTGCATTTTTTTGTCTTGGGATGCACTCTGTTATGGGTATCAAAATAATAAGCCAGAGAGTAATTGATCATTTACCTATTTTTTTCCTACTTTTATATTCAACATGAGTTGAATGAACTCATAATTTGTAATTTTGTTGATTTACGTCGACAGTGACTAGTTTCAATTTTATTGACGTTGTGACATTACTTTTGGATGAACCCTCGTAGCAATAAGATAATTTTGTTTAAAAATTAGGGCCAAAGTAAAAGTTTGGAATTTTTTTTAAAAGTAGGTAAAACTCCCAAGGTCAAAGGGTCAAGGTTCTTAATATAAAATGAAAGGTCTTGTCACAAGGATTAAAGATATGAAGTATGAAAGCCCTAGTCCTAACCCTTCAAAAATTATTGTCAAGGTTGTATTTTTAAAGTAGGTCAAACTCTAAGGCCAAAATCAAAGGGTCAAGGTTCTTGGTATCCAATAAAGGATCTTTTCACAAGAATTACATATGTGAAGTATGAAATTCCTAGCACTTAAAAGTTATAGCCAAAATTAAAGTTTTTTCATAAGTACAGAAAATCCAAGGTCAAAAGGTCAAAAATGTTGGTATCCAATGAAAGGTCTTTCCACAAACAATAAATATGATAAGTTTAAATGTCCTAGTATCGACTGTTCAAAAGAAATGGCCAAAGAAAAAGTTCAAAATTTTTGTGTAAAAGTGAGTAAACTCCTAGGTCAACGAGAAAACGGCAAAATTTGGTGGTACCCAAAGAAAGGTCTTTTCACAAGGAATACACATGTGAAATATGAATGTCATAGCTCCACTAACTCAAAAGTTATGGGCAAGGTTAAAGATTTGCGGGCAAACAGAGAGACAGCTGGACGGATGGACACGACAAAAACTATATACCCCCGAAACTTCGTTTACGGGGTCATAAAAATAAAAGAAAAGGGTGATGCATGTGTGTTCAGGAGATGCATGGTCATTTGATTCTGAGGGTACATGGGTTGGAATTTTTTCAGTTAATTTATTTTTTTCCACTGCATTGAAAAATTATATATATTTATTTCCAAGATGATCAGAAACCTATAACATGTACCAAAATGCATGTATTTCTAATTCGCTTAAAAAAGGAGTGGCAAACCAAAAAAAGGAAAACTTGCATACTGTTTATGCCTGGATAGGAGAAAAGCCTGTCCTCAATATGCTTAAGTTACTAAAATTTGATATTTCTGATGCAAAATTTATCATGCATTAGAAATAAAAAATTTCGAAAAAAAATCTCTAGTAGACTCCAACGCTTCGTTACAAAAGCCCAATAGGTAAAAAAATTATATTTTTTTCGCTTTATAGCGCGAAACTTTCGCATTATAACAGAAAAAGTTTCGCGTTATAATGTGTTATTTTCGCGTTATAACGCGAAACTTTTCTGTTTAACCAGACATTTGCTTTAGTCTCAATTTTCTTTTTATTTTTTGTCATCAAGTTTATTTATGTAATAGTTAGATCATATTAAGTAAAATTTTAGTGGTTAATAAGGGGCGGAGGGAGCGAAGCGACAATTGAAAAACATGTACAAGAAAGTAAAAATCATTTGGTAAGGTTTTTAAAATAAAAATATATATTCTGATGACTAATCTATCCTATTTTCGCATCATCTATCCAGTACATCTTCTGAGGAAATGATATTTTGTAACTAAGTTCCTGATAGTTCCCATCTGTGTTCATGTTCTAATCTGTATATTATTTCGCGAAATAACGCGAAAGTTACTTGTTTATTCGCGAAAGTTTCGCGTTAATCATGTTAATAACGCGAAATTTTTTATTGTTTTACCTACGAAAATGAGCTCATTGGGCTTTCGTACTTCGTGCATATCATTTATGAATAGGAAAAAAATGTTCAAATTGAGATCTATTTATCATTTTCAGTTCTTTGTGTCAGAGAGAGAGAGAGAGTCGATCGCATTCACTATGGACAGACAACTCTGAAATTGAGTTATGCCAGCACTCGCCGACCTACAAGCAAGATAACAGTTACAGTGGGTAAGCCGAGTGTATCCCTGCTATAAATGGCCAAGGTGTGTTTAGAACTACGAAAGGCTAAAGGTAAGTTGAAGAATATTTCAGAATTTGAGGGAACCTTTTTAAAATTATTTAGATTGTGCAACACAAGTTTACATGACCACTGCATGAGAACGTCAGAACTCGGCAATGCTCTGCGAGATTAGTTCTTGAAGTTGAACACATGCACTTAATTGGATTTGTGTTTTTAAATGTTTTTCAGAGTCAAAAGGGTTTAATTAGGACAGAACTAAAAAGATTATTGCTTACATTTAATCAAAATCACATGAAATACGTTCGTTCGGCTAAAAGAATAAACGCGGATCATGCACACCTGACAGGTCTATAAATAACTTCGAAATCCTCCTTAGCATTGTGTAATCCTCTGCTTTATCGGGCACATGCAAGTGTGTAAACATTGTATTTGATAGAACTTACACTATGTGTACTGACAGAGGTTCGTATTCTTGAAGGCCAATAGAATTAGGCTATAAATGTAGTTGTCAATGAGTAGTCTTTGATAAAAAATAAATAAGTGAATTGATTTTGTGCCAGGCCACAAAGTAACATGTACTGCTGAAGTTTATCTCAGCATCCGCAGACATAATTAATCGAGGTATATAATAACAATATACATACATGTATTCTGCATTTTTGGAACCATTTATAAATTAGTACCAGCTAGACTTTTGATAACTAAATTCCTCCGAATATAATACAATTTGACTCAACTCCAGAAGGAAAATTATGTATTGAAAGATTCAGATAAAATTTTAATTTAAAAAATTGGCTTCCTGAATACTGTAGAAGCACAAATTTTCGTGGGCATAAAATTACGTTGTTTTGTCATCAAAAATAGTTCCGTTGGCATTTAATTTCGTTGTTTTGAAAGTAACCCTATACAATATATATATATAGTCATATAAAATTTCGTTTGGGATTTAATTTTGTTGAATATTGTAAACAACGAAATAAACGAGATTTAATCCCCCACGAATATTTGTGCTTTTACAGTATATGATAAAGTGTCGTGATTCTACTGATTTTTTTTTATTATCACAATGCAGCTTTTGAAGTAGATCTATAGAGATAATTGACCTTTATATTCATACCATCCCATTTGATTCAACAGCGATTAAATTGTTGAAGATCTACACTTTTCTTCTGTCATGAAACGACATATGGTACACCTCAAATAGTCAACATATTTCAATTAATGTCACCTGAGTCACTCAAGTGACCTTTTTAATTTATACCTGTACCTGACCATCAGTATGTATACCTGCAGCAATTACTGCGTACATTAGGGTGGGCCTGCTTATGTAGATGTTAAAGGGGAGAATCTTCTTGACCTCCAGTAAACTAAGGGGTGTGACAGATTACTATTATATATAATGTTCACAGCCCCTAAAATTGGTATAAAGCATATAATACATGTAGTGTCATGGAGTGAATGTGAAAAATGTCTACATGGTAGACCTAATTTTTACCCTACAAAATCTCTAGAATCCAGGAGCTTCCAGGGGCTGAAATTGCTCCCTGAGCTCCCATCAAGGCTTAGCCATGGACCCATTGGGGCCTCAAAGCAGCCCCTAGACCCCTTGTTTACTTTTTGCACCGCTTAGCTTAAATTCCTGTATCCGCACCTGGTATTAATTAAGACTCATGTCTAGTGTAACTGTTTGAAGTTACTGTAAAATGACATGCAGGGCTGACTGCTTGTTATGAAGACTTTATGCATTAATTGTGATAATTCATGTATTATAATAATACATGCATGTATATGTATTTAGTTCATTTCATATCATTACAATTAGTCTTCAATTCTTGGTCATTGCCAAAGAAAACTTCAATATGACATTCAGGAGATTGTATTATATGTAGTACTTTATTAACTGGTCATTATCCCAAGCCTCTCCTTTGCTTGATGAATGTTTCTGTTAATTATATTGATTTTCAATCTCTATTTCTCTTTTTTCAATCAAGCACACTAATCTTCTTGCCATGACACAACTCTAGCAGAGCCAGTGGTCATTTGGACCCACAGGAATGTGTACCCCCTGTGGGGCCCCACCCCCTCCACCTCCCCCCGCAGATGTCGGTCCAATAACCCGCATCAGTCTAAAGAACATTTCCGGGGCAGTTTTAATGGTGCCACAGGAGCCAACTAATCACAGCAAACAACATCTCAAGAAGAATGTCAAAACAACCATGTATGTGTTTTGTTGTTTTTGCTATCAATTTTTACTTATCCTTTATGTCCATTTAACATTTTCGAATTTTAATAATTAAGTACCCTGGTAAAAAGCTTGATTGAAGGAAGAGAGGAAGTTCTAATCATACTTTTTTGTGATAGTTTACTAAATAATCTATTTGCAATAATAAAAATTTAAAAGTTAATTATGACCAGTGTTACAGTACAATATTTCCTTTTCTCACTTATCTTAGAAGATACATGTAACATTGCTAAGCATTAGTGGAGAGGATTGAGAATATTAAGTCTAAAATTGAAAAACCACCTTTTTTTTCTTGCCATCATCCAGAGATTTTAGATTAAATGGCAAAGGAAAAATAAGCCAGTTTATTATGAATATAGTTATGGCACTTCTTGACACAATTTTTTTTATTTTCAGAGATAAGGACATTCCAAATCTGTCTTCCAAAGTCATTGTATCTTCCAATAGCATTGTCAACCCAATACTTCAAGATGGGCCATGGTAGTATTAAGTTGCATGTTTTACAGAGATTCTGTGTAAATAAAAAAATGTTATTTTATTAATTTGTTTGTAAACTAGAACTTGGCAGGTAAAGTAGTGCTACAAGTATAAAATGTTTTTCTCCATCGCATGCATTTTATATATGTATGGACTGTCTCTTTTATAGTTGCGGAGTTGTTGCCCTTGCCATGGCTGCTCAAATGTTGAAGAAAGAGATGGCAGCCACAAATATCTTAGAGACAAGTCAGAAGAAAGGCTTGTCATTGCAGGGAGAACTCTTTTCGGGTATATTTCTTATGGATTTATTTTAAAAAAAAACAATCTTGTTGTACGTTACTTTGATTTGCTTACAGCCACCAGCCAAAAATGTTTGATACATGTAATAAATATACATGTAATCTCCCATGGTTTGTGATAGTATATATAATTCAAAGTAAATTTTGTTTCTCTTTTTCCTTACCTTTGGATCTGCCATGTAAATTTAATTAAATATAATCTTTGCTTTTGTCTGTTTTTCTGACTTGACTATTAAAAAAAACTTCTTAGAGTCTTTTTATAATAACCCAATTACTGTAAGGGCTGGTGTTAAGTTTATACAATCTTTGTGTTAAATTAAACTCCAAATTCATAAGGGGCATATTGTTACTGATGCTCAATTCAGTTTTCATTTTTGAATCTGTAGGGGCATAGTGCATAATCAGTTCATTTCTCTTAAACAAGTTTATGCCTTCCACAACATGTCCCTTACACATACCATATTTAACTTTGTCATTGCAGCCTATGATATGGCTACATTAGCAGAGGAAATTCTGGATTGTACATCCACTGTTTTAGATATGAGGGACTCAGGATCCAGGGAAAGTCTTCTGGGACATTTAGCCCTCAGTCACCCCATCCTAGTACCGTATCTTTAATGGAGGATGCTTTATTTTATTATTAAATGATTTTTTATGCCCCTCGATTGAAAGATGCTGGGGGTATATTGTTTTTGTCCTGTCTTTCTGTTTGTCTGTCCGTCTGTCGTCAACATTAACCTAGCCCATAACTATTGCGCTCTCAAGAGTAAGGCTTTTATATTTGACATGAGTGTTCATTATAACAAGACCTTTCCATTTATACAGAATTTTTTATCATGTGACTGACCTTAACTGTAACCTTTGACCTACATTTGAAAAAACTTTAACATTGGCCATAACTACCACTTCAGTCTAAGTCCCACTCCAGAATTGTGTTATCATTGGGGGCATAGTGTTTCACAAACACATCTTGTTAGCATGTTGTGTATTATTTTGTACTTATTGAATATAAGATATATGATAGAACAAACAAAATGATCAGAATTATTTTGTATTAACTGGGCAATAGATATGATGGAGACAAAAATAATGGACCTTGTTTGAAGAATGGCAATAAAGCTCACTGGGCTGTACTCACAGGTATCTTACAGGTTAATGATTGTGTATCATATTCATTGACTAAGATGTACATGTCATGGTCATGGGAAATGCTATTAGTTTAACTCTCTGAATTTTTGTATTGTATTTTGTGTTGTCTATATATAGGCAAATTTTGAATTATTTATGAATAGTTGACCATTGTCCCTTGCTATTTATGTACTTTTATCTTTCCATATACATGCAAGTTCCCTTGGTAAAAAAGAACATTTTTTTTTTTCTGTAAAATATTTTTGCTTTCAACTTTCATGCATATGACTAATTACACTAAATATCTAATTGAAACATGTCTTTTTTTGAGTTCTCCAGCATATTTCTGCAAACAAGTACAGAGTGAAAATTTAATTTTAACTTTTAATATTTTGAATTTGAATAGGGTTTCTTTTTTCACTGGAAAGAACTATGCTGCCTAACAATGTAGGAATGACAAAGGACCCTGAGTTATCTCCCTTATATGAAATTCCGCCAGAGAAAGCCTTTGCCCTTCAGAGTCTCCTTATTTCATCACCAGAAGTTTTTGTGTTCGGCATGCAGGGCAAGAGTCAGAACATCGGCGTGTGGTCACTGAACAGAGTGCTTGAGAGTAACGCGAATTTACGGGAGGTGGATCCAGACAGAGAAGCGGAGGTGGAGCAGTACATTATACCTCAGGAGGGGATCCAAAGGGTTTTGTGCAATAAAGTTGTGATCTTATGCAATCAAAGTTTAAATAGTCCTTAAAAGAGAGTACTTATTTTTTGTATTACAAAGTTTAACTTTTTTTTTATGAGAGTTATATATGTACATGTAAGCCAAAAAATGTACTTTTTTTTTTTTATAAATCATATTTAGATACATGTATTTGATTTTTTTTTCAAGTTTAATTATTCTTTTTTATGAGAGTTATACATGTGCATGCATTTACAATCCTTTGATAGTCTGTAGTTTTGCCAGTATTTTGCCAATAATTTTGCCTGTATATATGTGTTAAAAATATAAACCAAAGCTAAATATTACAGCTGGATACCTCAGTAATTTTTCAGTATTAACAATAGAAACCAAAAGCTTATTTATGGTTGTGCCCTCCTGAAAAAAAAGTAATGTCTACATGTAATAATGATTTTTCCACATGATTGAATTGTGTGTGGTTGTGATGAAGTTTGAATAATTCCTGAAAGAATGTACTTATTTCTATTTTGGCATGTTTTGTCACTTAAATTCATTTAAATTTAAGTTAATTGTTTTGTTAATGTCTAAGTTAATGTCTAAGTAATTTACACATGATTGTTGTGTGTGAGGTTGTGATGAAGTTTGAATTATTCTTTTAAAAAAATGTACTGTAAATCACTTAATTTTTTGCACAACCTTATTTTTGCGAGGCATTAAAAATTGATTCCTGATAATCGAGATAAAATTTTCAAGAATTGTGGTTATTGCTCTATATAATCCTAAGGAATACTATTATGCACGAGAATTTAAGTTTTCCCCTAGTAAACTGTCTCGCGTAAATACGCAAAAGTAAAGTTCTCACGAATAAAAAGTGATTTACAGTATGCTTATTCAGGTTCATTTTTGTTTTGAATGTGATTGGTATACAAATAAATCATTTACAATTTTTGCAGGCCTGTATAGGTACCATGGAGGCAGGGGTTAGGGGCAATAATTTTGCTAGTATATAAAAGTACAGTATTACCAAAGCTACTTAGATTTGATTATATATATAGCTACCTCAATAATTTTCATGATCAGTATTTACAAAAGAGAGCAATTAAAGGTGATGTTTTAGCCCCTCCCCCATTAATCCAATAAAAAATGAAAATGCTTCCTACAGGCCTGCTTTGACAATCATTTTAACAATAATCTGTGACAATAATTTTTTGGGTTGTTTATAAATAAATAAAGTTGACATTTTTTTGCTTTCAAAACTTTTTGTTTGTACTTGAATTCTCAAATTTAGCTCATTTTATAATCAGCCACTTTAACACTAATACATCTGTGAGTCGCTCTTGTGGCACAATGGTAAAGAGTGTGCTCTAGAGTCATGAAGTAAGGAGTTGTTGATCCTTACATCACATCCCATTATGGAACATGGATATTTTTTTTGCGGATGAGACTGTATGAATGTAGGTTCTGTGTTGCAGTAGGTGACTAATTAAGTGCTGGCACAAAAAGACCCCTCAATGCTCAATTGCCCTGAGTGACAAGTTTAAGTCTAAATATATGAAGCATCTGGATAACCGAAACGCACTTATTTTAATTTAAATATAATTTGTTCCCCTCAAATTTCATCCTGAGGGTGAAGGACCTGAATTGTTCAATCATAAACCATCGATCATTTTCTCCCACTGGGTCAGTTTCAACAAACTTACCGCAAAGTATCCTTGGGTAAAGGGAATTATAGTTTGTTAACATTAATGCCCACATCCTCTTTCAAGGGTAAATAATTCAGAATTGGTGTGAATTCATCTTTAGTACAACTTGGCCAAAAAATATGAAACCCATGCAAAAGCTTCATTAAAGAGTGTAATTAACTTCAAATTTGTTCAAATCATGACCCCTGGATCACATTAGGGAATCGAAGTTATAAATAGCAGACTGAATAGGAAATTGAATTTGTAAATGTGAATGGATTTCACATAATAGCTGGTTAAAGATTTTAGCTGGATTTCATGTTTACACTTTTAGAGAGTTCAAGGAAACTTGCATTATTTACAACATAAATAAGAAGATGGACAATAAAATCTTGTTATCTGGAATTCAAATGGGGTCAAAATTTTTTTTTGACATATCCAAAGATTTCAGTTCCTGATGTAAAAAAAGTACATAAAGAAAAAATGGTTAGAACTTTTAACCTACTTTCCCATGGAGTTTTGAAACTGAAATTCGTGATATTCAAGTTAAACTATACACTTAAAGAAGACTGACAATAAACATGTTTGTGCATAGATATTTATTTGATAAAAATGTGTTAAAAGACACAATAAAAAACTCTGTAAATATTTTTTCACTGAGGTGAAACTAAGAAATAATAATAAAAATAATTTAAAATTTGGCTAAATATATAGCACTTTTAACGGGCGATGAATTCTTTAACATCTCAAAAAATGAGATTAGAGCAACCATTAGTTTTTAATCAAAACAACGACAACAAATCATTTACTATCTCTTAACATCCTTGTACCTGGTACATGTAATATGTAATACCTGTAACTCGAAAGTACATGTATTTTCTTTTGAGATTGAATAATATAATAACTAGCAGTGACAATATATATTTTTTTCCTGAATTCTTTGTTGTAATACAAAACTAGCATTGTCACATATACTAGCCCCAATAATGTAGCCCTCTAGGAATTTTTTCAATTGATATTTTCTGGATC
>PRKT01000329.1:0-139018 GCA_003671525.1 Saccostrea glomerata
CCTTATTCGATCTTGATGTAAGCTATAGCTAATTGCCATCAAACTCAAACAGTCGTCGATTTTGTATTTAAATTTAAGCTTTCTTATTAACAAATCTTTTTAGTTTCTATTTCCACCGGAGACCAGTTTTCTAAACTTTATGAAGAAGGACTAAAAAAATTCCATTTCAAGACATTTGAAAAACTTTCAAGAGTTGGAAGGGAAGCTCTGCAGATTTATTTTGATACGATGTTCCCAAAACAAGAGCTCATAAAAATTCAAACGTCGACAAAGCCAGACAAAGTAAAGAAGATGTTTCGTCTCAGAGATGATCAGTATAGCTGTTTGTTCCCAGGTAACTACAAATGTATCTTTTGTTTTATCAACCTGACTCCTCAACTTCAATTAGGAATAATGTATGTCACTTTAATTGTTTTATTTCATGAAAGTATAAACAGGGATATCTCATGTAATATTTTATATGCATTAAAACTGAACTATAGCAAACTCGTTTATTCTGATTCTTTCTAAAGCTAATGTAAAAATTTAATAATTTCAATGTTTTCAGGAGTTTTGAATATACATTGTCAATTTGGGAAAATGTATAACTGGTCATAAGACTCTATTGATAAAATTTTAAAAAGATATTCTTTCAAGTGTATCAAGAAATTCAATTAAATGGGGGTATTACTCTGATGCATTTTTGCGTAGATTAAAATTTAAGGTACCCCGTGATTTAAAGTTGTTTGACGTAATATATCCAAAGTCAGTTAAAGTGCCCCAAAAAGTATCAAAAAACGGCTGAGGATTTTCAACTTGGAATACAAAGGAAATGTTTTAATTCTGATAGAACAATATTCGAATGATCAGAAAACACATATGATAGCTCTTGAAAGGGGGTATTATATTCTGCACACATATGGAACATATCCAATGTAATTTTTGCAGTGAATTACGTTATTTCTTAATGATTTTATTACAAATGAAAAATAATTATTACGAAAGCATTCAAAATGGTGTTTCAAGTAGTCGTATTTGATAGAGATAAAATAACTATCCAATTAAAAACCATAGTGCAATTAAAAATGTTCAATATGTTAAAAATTATTCCATATTTACATTTAATTCATCTACGAAAAAGAAGAATATGGATTTTGAGAATATGGCATCTTATTTTTTCTTTGATAAGACTCGCATACTCAAATTAACAAAAAGGTTTGTTCGTTCTTGCATGAGTATACCTTTCACCAAATGACTCTCAAGTTTTTGCACTTTGAACGTCGATGTAAACGTTTATTTTGAGACAGAAACAAACTGTCTTCTTTGTAACGTAATTCACATTCATCACTAAAATCAAAACTAATGATTGTTATTTGTTAAACAACTGCTTTGTTACAAATTAGAATACAGAAAATGATTATTAATATTGCAATATCTTTGCAATAGACATCATAATTATATATATCTAGATTGTTATCATTGTTAAACATCAAATAAAGTCATATTTCACACACCTTTTTTCATGTAAGATGAAATAAAAAGCTGTATATTCCGAAAGTGCAAAATAACTACTTATTACAGATAATCTAAACATTATATCTACACGATTTATGGCATCTCACTTAAGTCTGGTGGGATTAAGCATTAAATTATATTTCAAAATCAATATGTAAATAAAACAAACAAGCTAATTCAGAGAATTCGAGTCCCCCGCTTAGGGAAAAAGACGGATCTTCCTGACTGAATTTGTAGAATTATCAAAAGTATACATGTATACTGATGCAAATAAAATACATGTATGTCAATATGCGTATAAAGATTTGATTGCTTATTCTTTATTATGTGTATAGAAGATTCTTTTTATATGGAATATATACCACACTGTAATGGTGATTTTATAACCTCATAAATTTTTCTTTTCACATGCTGAATACTATCATTAAAAAAAAAAAAAAAAGAAAACAAAAGGATCGTCCAAGATTCGATCCCTGGACCTGTCACTTGTGAAGCGGGAGACATACCACTACACCACGGTGGCGCTTTAAATGTCGTCAAGTATATGCAGAAGTAGAGTCACATACATGTATATATTCATGCTCGATATTGTCAAAATTTTACACAATCCATGCTGTTTGATTTATGAAGCCTTTATTAAACAGTTCTAATAGATATAATAAGAACATAAAGTCCGCCGAGAACGCAATAACTCTCCGCATGTCCCTGTGCTAAAAATAGCGACATGTAATACTATAAATACTAATAAAACAAACGGGGCGGGGTACTTTGAGAGGGATGAGAGAGGTCCTAGGGAGTTTTGGTTTAAAATTACATTGCGTAAGCTCAAAATCTTCTTGAAATATCGCCCGGAAATGATAGTGTTACACACAGATAGGATGTTTAAATTTACAACCTTGAACTTTGACCTTTTGACCTCAAAATCAATAGGGGTCTTCATGAGGCTACAGGGAGTTGTTATGTAAAATTTCATTACAATACCTCAGATGGTTCTAGAGATATCGTGTGGAAACGAAAGTGTTATAACAGACAGAATTTGCTTAATTATGATCTTGACCTTTGACCTTTTGACCTCAAAATCAATAGGGGTCTTCTTTAGTTCATAGGGAGTTGCTATGCTAAATTTCATTGCAAAAGCTCAATGGGTTCTCGAGATATCGTGTGGAAACAAAAGCGTTACAGACAGACAGAAAGACGGACGGACGGACAAACCCAAATTAATATCCCCCACTTTTCAAGCGGGGGACAACAATATTACGTAATTCACATACCAGACTGTAAGTATCAATATTGAAAAAAAAATTAAAAGTAAGAAGAATTTTCTTAATTAAGTGTGTTTTATGTAGTTATTTAAACAAATGTTGGACCTTTTCTAGACCCTTTTACTATTGAAAAGATCTGTTTATTTCTGTATTGAGATGTTGGCGATTTTTAGGCAAATTATGAAATGGGTACATAATACTTTTTCTTACACGTTAGACCTCTTTTTCTAGGTAGTTATCTCCTTCTTTTGCCTTTTTCCACCACCGAAATTTCTTTTGAGGCTCAGCATTACTTATTCTAGTCATTATCTTAGATTAAAACTGTATTTATGTAATGTGTGAATTACGTTACACTGTTGTGGATTACGTTACACTATTATACAGACCTTGTCTGAATTAAACGCCGAGCGAATCAATGTTTTATATTTATGATATCTTAGTAGAACATGTATCCTTCATTTTCAAAAGTGAAATTCCAATAGCAGCTATAACGATGAAATAGTTTTATTCGTTTAAAAGTCAAATATTCAGTTTTTAAATAATTTTTAACACCACTGCGTTAGTCAAAACCGTTCCCACCTGTAAACTTCCTTTCTACTAGTTCCCATATGATAAGCGATGACGTTGAATTAAGATTCATGGTAATTTTGAACCTAGTTAGGATTTTTTTTACACCAAAAAGAAAATTGATCATAACGTAATTCACTAACGTAATTCACGGACTTTACCTTTAATTCAAATATGAAACTGATTACGACAGTTTAAGGCAATGTCTATGTGTAATTTATAATGGGCATAAGTGTGTATCTCAGCCAGGATATTTGAAGTTCTTAGCATTTAGGAAGTGTGCGCAAGATCGCGTAACGTAATTCACAATTAAATGCACAAATTGAAAGTTTTGAAAATTCGTGAATTTTTTGACACAAATGTTATCATTTGCTTGTAAATCATTATTCTTTTTTTAATTTTGATAACTTGATGATCAATTTTATCCATGTAACATAACTGTTTCTGTCAATTACAATTCCGTTAAAGCTGTGAGAAAATCGTAACGTAATCCACTGCATTGAATGGGACATTAATATTTCGCAGAGCAAAAAATTTTTCGGCTATCGCAGAGAAAGTGTAAGTAAAAATGAGTTTTTTATCCCTTTATTGTTATGAAATACAATATTTAGCCTCCTTTATTGGTATTATTAAATTATTTTTTCGAACCTGAATACAACCACCCTTGTTTGTGACATCCTGTTTTGATCAAATTAGGGTTAGAAATCCTTTACTTTTGAAAAGTAAACGTGATCAATGCATCGTAATATCAATATTTTCAAATCAATCATCACTTAACATAACATTTAACCCCCCAAACAACTAAAGATGTGCGGTTATGTCTTCAAAAATCGTTTGTGACATCAAAAACTAGTTTTGGGGCACTTTAACTGACTTTGGATGATAAAACCTCCACTTGAGATCTATGGTTGTAAATTTACAGTCTCAATTTCCATACTAATGGGGAATAAAATATTTATTTATTTATTAGTTTGATTACATGTCAAGTCAATTATATTCTGTAATTTATACATAATTATTTTTTTTAATTTACATGATATATAAAATAAATAGTTTTTTATTGTAGCTATCAAGTTCCAGGTTTGAAGAATGAATAAAAACAAAATGCATCCATTTCTCCCTATGACATGTATACTTCTAAAGCATTTCACATTTTTTAAGGGTGCATGTGTAGTAATATTTATTTTTCATTTTGGTAAAGATGAAAAAAATGTTCTTTCATATTCTAATTACTTGTTCTTGTAAATTTCAGAGGTTTTAATATAATTTCCCAGAATTTTTTTTGTAACACAACTTTGTTTCCATTTATCTTTAATATGAATTTCATAAATTCAATGCAGCATACAGTATATCAAGATTTGACATTTTGTTTTGTCAAATGTAATGCCATTTTATTCTACAATGTATTTCATTTAGTAACTCATAGCATATATAACGTGTTGCAGCTATTCCCAAAGAATTGGGCCAATGGATTCATTCAGGCAGCAAGTTAATCCATCATTTAAGGAAAATGGTACATGTATGCTCCATATTAGCTATAAACCATGCATTAACAGTAGAATTGCAAACATTTTATTTTGCATTCAATGTTCCATTCCTCTGTGCATTGTTCTAAAAATTAATTTCATTTTAAACACCAATTTACACTCAATAATGGTATGTATATATGTATATCCTGATTTTCTTATACATGTATTTTCAGAATTGATTTCATCCACAAGAACATGAAGTGATGGAAATAATCTGCACCTGCTCAGTGTCCCTTTTACAGACTACCTATGAATTTGAAAAGCTGTTTATGAAATAAATTTTCTTGATAAATAATGCTTTGACTCTTTCTTATACATGTTCTTACTGTACATGTGTTGAAAAGGCTTTTGGGATTTGAAATTTGCATATATTTTGTGTGGTGGGTGTCAATGTCCATCAAGATCTTATTTCCAGCATGCACATTGTGTTAATTTGTTTTTCAAAAATAGTAACTAAAAAGGAGATTAAAGACTCCCCTAAATGATTCAAAACAGGAAAGGGGGGTAGGGGACCACCATTTTATTCTGAATGGAGTGGGGGGAGGGTTAGCAAGTTTTCCCAAGTCAATTTTTTTAGATTTATTTTCATGTCAATGAAGGACAGCCTAATATATATTTCCAATAAGATGAAGGACAGATTACATGTATTTATTTTCCTCTTCACTGAAAAATGTCTGACAAGCAAAAGAAAAAAAAAACTCTCTAATTTATAGGAGGGAGGCTCTGGTATGGGGCAGATTATTTATTTCTTATCCAGTCTGGGACATATTTATTTTCAACATTTTCGAGATTTAACCCCCCCCCCCTTCTTTCGGAATAAAATGGTCGTCCCCTTAACAAATACAGGAACATTAATGCTTTCCACTTAGTTCTGAAAACGCTTAGGAGTTGAAGGTTTGAATGAAAGCCATGAAAGTGAGTGTATGTGTAGTAGTGACAGAGGGGTATAGTTTAATATCGAATTAATTATTACATTGATGGAGCCTATCAATTGATAAATTATTTCCATTTTTATTAACAATCGGCGTTTTAGCTTACAATGCTGCGGCAAACTTTATACCTACATCTAGCTGCATACGTATGTGTGTTTACACATAATTTGAGGAAATGCGGAAGGTCTGAAAAACGTCTTTTAATACACATAATTCATACACTGTACAGAGAACGAAGTCACACAATAGAAAGTAATGTCCGAGATGCTTTATACATACCATTCAAAAAGATCCTGGGCAGCGCAGTCCTCAAGTATATTTATTTAAAATCTACGAGGTAAACAAACTGCATCAAGAGCTAAAGAGTTATCTGCCATTCTGGGTCAACGGTGCGTTTGAAAAGTATATTTAGATTGACTGTACCAAGATGTCAATTTTTAATAAAAAAAAGTTCAAGGGCAAGGCGACAATGTAAAAAGTAGGTTTATATCTTAAATTATTCATGTTACTGTATAGTTTTCAAAAAGTGATGCTCATTTCTTTGTAATCCTTTAGGTAATTTATAATTTCCAATGAATTAGGAAAATACCCTATTTTTCATAAAATACTGTCTGTGTTAGCTGAATAACTTAAATATATCGGAAAACTAACTGAACGAGCATCACTTTTGCGAAAGTATAGATACATAGGAACAATCTAAATCACTGTACAGTTATTTTTTTTGCTTGCTTTTCCCTTGAACTTTTGCATTTGACATTTCATTTATTGACCTAAAATCGGAGCCCACGTGACTTTAGAGGGTCACATGATGACAAAAATATAGATGTGAATAGCGATGGACATACTCTTTAAGATAACATAAAGTTATTTTAACTAGAGTGTCTTGCCAATAAAACAGTTAAACATTAAGTGTGTCGTTTTCGGTGACTTTTTATAGAAAATGTTGATTTAACTGTACTGCGCAGTTGGATATCATAAGTATATGAATTCCTCACTTTACATGCAGAATGTTAATAGAATACACATTATCATTTTGATAAATAATAAATAAGATTATGCATAGAATAAATACATTTGTTATATAGCTAATTAATAGTCTATAATAAAAATAACTACTAAAAATCTAGAGAAATTTAGCGTTCAATTTTTTGGCATTTTATTGAATGCTGATATGAATATGCCCAAAACATCCCGAATACGAGCGTTCAATATCGAATGCCCCTTTTTACCCTTTCAACCTCTCAAAAGCAAATTTATGATAGGTACTGGAAGCTAGGTAAGATGTGTTTAGTTTCACTCAAATTTGAAACTATTAATTAATATTTTAGTAAGTATTCGCCTCAATAATACCTCAATAAGCATATCATAACGTTTGGTAGGGTCATTGGAACGATGCAATATTGAACATTTATAGGTTAGACGTTAAATTAAATACCGATACTGAAAATTCTTATTAATTTTTAAATTTTATTTGTTTTCTATTTCTTATGAAAGAATACATCTTTCTACCATAGCATTTTGAAATATTCTTATACTTCAATCGACACCTAATATTCTTGTTTCATCAACTTGTTTGTCCATAAATTTCCACTTGTTTTAGAACTTGCGCTTACGTAGACCATGCACTTGCGTATCGAATCAACTGAGATATATAACCCCCGTATGCAGCTGATGAAGGTATATTGCTGCATTAGTAAGGGAAGTTTGAAAGTTAAATTCATCACATTTATCATTAAACTTGGATATTAGATTACCCCAGTAAGCTTGAAATAAAAGATACCACAGAGTCTGACACATCTATTTCATATATGGATAATTTACTAGAGAAGAAAGTTAATGGTAATCTAAAAACCAAGCTTTCTGATAAATGTGATGACTTTTACTTTTCAATCGTCAACTTCCCGTACATATGTACAGGGTGTTTCACAATACATGTCACACATCTAAAGACAGATAGATAGATAACAACAAAAGCTATACATACATTTCATATATCATTTTATTCAGCATATATCCAAAATTATTTTTTGGGGTCAGAAGTATCCAACATTCTCTACTTCAGTTACTATGGCAACAATTCCTAAAACGTTATTCCCCAAGTGTTTTCCCAAGATGGTCCTAAATAACTTAAGAGACTAATGCATAGAAATTTCTGACCCCCTTTTTATGTACTTACATAACTTCATCACCTGAATACGGAGTTAATATAGATGTATCTCAATTGATTCGATACACTACAGCATGATCTATGTATGAACAATATCTACAACGAGGTAAGTTATTGACAAACAAGTTGGTGAAACAAGAATAAAGTTTAAAAATCTTCATTTTGTGAGTTTCATGGTCAATACAATGACCTTCTCAGCCAATATTTTTACGTCAAATTCAGACTGAGGGTTTTTATACTAATTGTTAGACCATTATTTACTCATTGACTTGCAACGTATTTTTCAGTTATATCCTGATCATGACAAGGAGCACACGGCGGGTGTGACCAGTCGGCGGGGGAATGCTCACTCCTCAATGGCACGTTATCCCACCTCTGATGTTTTAGAGGTCCGTGTTTGCTCTGTCACAAATGCATTGTTTAATGGACTTTTGAGCTTGAATACTGTTTGATAGACATATCAAAAATATATCAAATAATGAAATTATTTTATCGATATTTAGTTGTCTTGTATAATTTCATTTGAGAAATAATACAATGTTGTCATAACTTAGTTAAGAAATATCATTATATTTAATTACATAATGCTTAAAACGCAGATCGGTATATTTGGTAGCATTAATATACGTAAAAATTATGTTTTGATAAACAATAATTATCGATTGAATCGTGAAAAGAAATCCGCCGTTTTGAACTACAATTGAAATATTTTAGCATGATTTTTCTTATCATTTATTAAAATATTTGTAAGAATGATTATATCCATAGCATATTCTTATGAAGAAGAAATGAAAGATTCTGGTTGCTTCTTTATCATGTTGGCATATATACGGTGAAAATCGCAAACTTGAATGTAAATTCGTCGCTCAGTACGATCTCCAGAAAAGGTACACAAGATTTACACAACGACATAAAACTAAATATCAAATCAGAGAATCAAATTCCAGGCTTAGTTTCGGCTGATAGACAGAGGTTTACAGACCAGGTAAATTTGAAAGCGGTGCTAACCCCCCCCCCCCTTTCTTGAAGCCAAGACATCTTTATAGCAGATAAGTTAATGGTACAGGGAATTCAGCAATCTTGTTTATAATCAACATGAGATAAATTATATGGTTGCCCTATTCACCTTCTCCACAATATATTCTATCATTTGGTCAATTTGTTTCATACCAATTGCTAGGCTTTTGTTCAAATACTGAATGCCCACTTGATCAATGATTAGGGCTTATGTTGCCTGTGGACGGCCAAAATAGGATGCTTACACTTCCTATTAGAATAGGTACTTGTTATACTTACAGTTCACTTAAATTGTGCAAGCCGGCAAAAGCATTGTCCTGTACTGTGGTTATTCTGTTGTACGAAAGAACTCTACAAAAAGAATTACAGATATCCCAGGGTATTCGGTCATTTTAAAATCAATTTTTACTTTAAGAAGTCTTGATCCTCATCTAAATCTTTTAAAAAGACTACAATGAATGAAACCTTTCAGTCTGGAGATCGGTCATCGTCGCAAACCACGGCCAAAGTGTACGATCCTCTCCCACTCTTATTAATTACTCCCACTCTGGCCGTGGTTGAATGAGAGGAAAATATTTCGTAGCTCATTAAAATATTGACCAATTGGAGTAAAGCATAGTCGGATGATTATATTTGTAGCGACCTTTTAATATCCAATCGCAGTATACAAAATATTTCTTATATACTGTTGATGTCTATTGTTGACTTCAATTGCGATGGAAACAAATATTGTCATTGACTGAATATGACCTTACAAAAGAGACGCGTAAATATTTAAGATTACGACACTTTTTTGATCAAGCAGGCACAGGTAGGAGAGAGCTATATGCGGACGCTGGACCGTAGCTTGAGACGATGGAGATCTGTCTTTAGCATGAAAAAGTCATTTAACCATATATACTGAAACATGTACCGTTAATCTGCAAAGGCTTTGTTTTTCTTAATCATCAATGTACAACAAATTATAGAGGGGCATAAACTTATAAACATTACTTTTTTCTCTTTACAGTTTTGATTTCCCTACAAATTTTAATTATTTGAACTAACAGGACAATCCTGTGTTTGTTAGCCTGGCTTTCAACCTTGTTATTGTTTATCTTTGACCGGGTGTACTTGGTTTGCTAAAACTGCACGCATCACCAAACACATCAGACAACACTGATGACAATCAAACACATTCGTAGGATGAAAATTTTAAAAAATGTAGTTTCTGAGCACAAATAATATATCATGTATATAATATATTAGTCTAAAATGATCTGGAAACATATACTGTAGACATACATGTACTTTTTCACGGGGTCATAAGGCGCTATCACAGTATCAGTTTAATCTGCAGGTAATAAAAATACGCGGATTCTTGACATGTCAAAAAATATAGTCCCCTATATTGAAAAATGCTCAATGCACCAAAACCTGTGTGTATTTATGTTTTCAAAGATTCTTTCTGGGTACCATGATCAAATGACTCAGAACAACATACGTATGCAGAAGGTTCCCACCAGCTCGGATCTTGCTAGAAACGACTATTTATTCAAATACATGAAGAACTTTTTTTTTTCTGAGTGTTACACTCGCTTGAAAAATGAAGGCCATAAACATTAACAACACTGAAACCTATTCGTGTTGTTGTGGGGTGACGGATCAGTGTGCCCCAGTCCGGTGCAAACAGAAACCCTTGTTCAAGGATTTGGGAAGTCGGGGGTTCTTTCATAAGAAAAAAAAGACATTATTTAAAATAGATCGCCTGGTCTTGTACTCTAATTAGTGACTGATTTGTCAGAAATAACTGATTATGGTGTACTGATTCATTTTATCGCAAATCTCGCTCAAAAGTATACTTTTTGACTTTATCAGCATTGCGTTGGGTGACGACACATTTGGATTTAACAATTTTACAATTCATTTCGGTTGTATTCAAACTAAACAATGCAACAAAGAATCTGATTGGTGTTTTTTTATAAGCCCGCCCACTTTCTCATGGAATGTTTCCAAGATAGAACAGCTGTAGAAAACTTGTAAACAAGTAGTAGGCCCCTTTTACTGAGCGAAGAACTCAGAGGACCCCCAATGCAAAAATCCTATTAAATTATTGTGAGTGTGGGTAACCTGTAATGATCTTCAAATAATTAATAGTTCCAGGACTGGCCTTACGTCACCATGGGCATATTTTTGCGATTAAAAAAACACGGCCGTTTTCCCCGTTTTTTCTTCAGTACATCAACATGATCAAAAAATTAAACGTACTTAGTTTTGGTATATATAAGTGATACTAATTATTTTATAGTGAACATATAAATTATATTCGCCATTACAGGAAAAAGTGCACTGCACAAGGATTTCGTTTATTTTTTCCAGATCGCAAGTTTAGATATTGCCATGACGACAATTAAAATAGGTATGCAGTAGCACACACACATTTGAAACATGGTATTTTTGATACTCGTGACAACAAAACAGTAAACTTTCAATTAAATCCGATGTTTTACCACATATGAATTTATTTTTTTCAACGGGTGCTCCGGTATTAGCTGGATATGCTTTCTACGCACGTACGCGTTTTCAATATTTACACCACCGATAACTGAAAATGCCGTGCATAGAAAATCGGCAGAATTACATGTAGAATAAAATGAAATTAGTGTTTGTCATCAAACGATATACATATACAGTCTGTAATAGGATTATATCACGTGCTATAAAGTGATTTCATAGTTAGTCTTTGTTTTTTTTTGTTCAAAAAGTCACCATCGGTTTCCGACCATCACAAGGCCGTTGGACGCTTTCCAACTTACAAAGGCAAAGGATACTGCACGAGAGTGAGCGGGTCCTAATCAACCAATTAAAGCGCTTGTTTTATAGAATGCAATCCGTGATTCAAATTGTTCAATTGTCAAATCCAATAGTGTCATCACTCAAGGCAACGCTATTTCGGCCGCAATGTGATACTTTCAGGCGAGATTTGCGATAATACGCTTAGGCGTGTCGCAATTCTTAAATCTAATATTGAATATTTCAAAGTCATAAGTAGCCAAGTTTTTGGTTCACATCCATTTAAAAAGCTGCTTTATCAAGTGTTGATTAATTCAATCAATTACAAGTCAAAAGACAAAGGAATCTGAAAACTGCAGTTAAAACACGGGTCTAAGCGTCTATGTAATTGGATCCGCTTGTGAACAATAGTCGTGTAACACATGCCGTTAACTGAAATCGTGAGGGTGGGGGTTGGTGGGGGAGTTTAAATTTAATGCAAGCATTTTTATAGGCAACAAAAAATAATCATTTTAAAGAAAGAAGTGTCTTCTGTGAATTCTTAAAACACGTACGTCTACAGTAAATATTTGAATTTTAACGACGATTTGAAGGATAAGTCTGTAAACTTTAAAACTCTATCCAGGCTATTTTTATACATGAAGGGTATGCTATTAACAGGGCAGGTCATCATTATAAGTTCTTTAAAGGACTTGTGCTTAGACACAGATTTGAACTAAATATTTACTCAAAATTTCTGTATAATATCATCACTTTCAATGGCATTTCACACTAAAACAAAATTAATTAAAAACTTATTTTATCTGGAAATTATTGGAACTACGAATTCCTGGATGCGTTTAATTAACACATTCTTGCACTTTCACAAATTATATCTTTCTTCATCATTAATATTTAAGTGCGTGCAAGAAAACCATGCAAAATCAAATTTTATTATGAAAGGCATTGTGATCATTTTGATTTATTTTATAGTTTCTGATTAGCATCATGTCCCCTAATAAATTCCAGTATCAAAATTGTCAGGTACCTCTGGGGACCCCTATTATGGCCCAATATTCTATTTTAAGCACAGTTGTATAAAAAATATTTAGAAAAACAATCAAACATTAATCGAAAAAAAAATTGCAGTAACAATGCACTAAAAAATGGAAATATTAAATTAATCATTAGGAAATGCTCTAACTAGAAATATGTAATTTTATTTCATTTATGTACATTGATTCTGTAAGACTGGGGTCTAAAATTAGATTAAATCAATGTGTTAAAAATACCATACTATTTAGAATGCTGTTAAAACACAAGAAACGCCTAAAACATTATAAATATCAGTTCAATAGCAAGAATCCTTCACAATCAATTAATACTTTAAAGGAATTTGCTTGCAAATGTCATTTTGCTAATTTAAACTAGAATAAAGTTGACATAAATTATTAGTAAAATTATCTCCTTTGGTGGAACTCTCCTTAAAGGAAGTAAAAGTATGACGTCTTATGGTAGACAAAACGATGAGGTGTGCAATTGGTGACAACTGTAATGAAAAAAACCCTGGTCTTGTTAAAGGAATGTAAAAAAGATACAACTGCCCATCTCAGATACTTAAAATGCAACACTGAAGACATCATTGTCCCAGAAAGCATCCTTATACAACATCGTGCAGGTGATATGGGACTTTGCTTGTCTTATTTATGAAAACATGTATGTGCCTATCACAGAAATATATACGGGCTGCCGTATTGCTATGTTATGACTTGCAAAGTTCGCCTCGCTCCGACATTTGAATATTTACATTGATGTTCAGCGGTCGAGTTCTGGAAATTTCTGTTTTATAATGAAGGAACAATGATCGCTACTGAGGATTATCTTAATATTGTTTGAATTCCAATATATTTGAAGTCAAAAGTGGTGGTATCGCCTGTTTTAGTTTACATAACTTCAGAGAAATTTTGGGTTAAAAAGGTAATTGTGTTGCCGAACGCTGAAGTATAAAGATGTTTTATTTTAGTAGGAAAATAAAAATATTTATTTTTATTCTATAACAAATCAGATAAAACTTCTGACTTATAGAATGAATTAAAGCGGTTGTAACATCCATTCATATATTTCCGTGTCAAGGCGATTTCGTGTAAAGTGATAAAAAAGATTAATTACAAAAGTCAGTGGACCTATTGCATTTATACGCTCTTATTTTGATTTTTTAATACAATAGCATAGTATGTGTCCTTTCTATTTTTCATGATGATTCATTAAGCAGACTTCTACATATATAATATAAGATAATACAAAGAAACATATTCATATTATTTGTTATCAGTTCAATTTCTAGAACTTGATATTTAAGTAATATGCTGATATAGTTTTCATTAAAAAGACAAATGAGAGAGAGAGAGAGAGAGAGAGAGATTCCGTTTTAGCCCCCCTTTTCAGGCTTCACTGAATGTTTGTATCTATATGAATTTTTCTAAATAAATCAGACAATGAAAGTAACCATTTTTTAAATCAACAAATCATATGTATGTGTTTGACAGTCACATACTTGTTTTTGTTTTACCGCTTCAAGTTCACACGAAGTCCTGTCAATCAAATTCGTTCGACACTGTGCATGTGAAGGTTTCGTCACATGGAAAACGAGATATATGATTCTAACATATGAATAATAAATAAATAAATAAAATAAATACATTATCACTTGAATTTAAAACATACCCCTCTGCCAATATCAAATACCACCGCCGACACGTGTACATTTTGAACTACTATTATTTTTGACTTATTTAGATGCATGCTTTGAGAATGAAATTTTTGTTATAAAACAGACTCTAACTTTTTGAAGAATTTTATCCTAGAAATACAGTACTGGCTGCGTATCCGATTTTGGGGGAAAGCGGGGGGGGGGGGGGGGGGGGCTATATAAAGTTACGGTGAAGAAAGATTTATTTTCGCTATAACTATAGACTTTACAAATTATAGTACAGGAAATTCTGTAGTACATTTCATTTTAAATAAATATATCCTTTAATCAATCGATCAATTTAATTCGCTCTAATAACTTAACAGGATATCCGCAGTATACTATGTATATAACTCTCAGAACTAGTTCTATCATATTTTCTGTAGTTGAAAAAACAAATGTGTTAGAAATAAACATTAACAGCTAAGTTAGAATAATAAATATATATCGTAGAAATTTTTCTCCATGAAACAAATTCTCCAAACACGATATACTCGTATTTGTTATTAATTTAAAAAAAACCTGTAAATAGATACCTACAAAAAGATAAGTCCTTTCACTTCGGAGTTCCGAATGACAATGAAAACTGAACGATAGGTGAATGCTGAATGCAAGGTGAACGCAAAGTGAACAGAACGAAGAGCGAACGCTGAACGCTTTGTGAACGGTGAAGGCGAGCGCACGGTGAACGGTAATCGCAAAACTGTGAACGGAGAGTGAACAATGAACGAACGGTGAACAAGCGTTGAGCGAACAAAAATGGGAAAGTAGAACGTTTCAGGGACTGTAATATGTTGAAATGGTATCTGGTGTATGAAAATTAGTACTGTATAAATATTACATCCTATAAGACAAGGGCATAAATACATAGGCAAAAATAATTGTTGGATTTTTTTTAATTCCTAGTGTTTGTAAATTATGCCTCCAGGGTGAAGAAATGTCTTTTAAAGACTCTTGATTTTATACCATCCGCTTGAATAGCTAGTAGTGATGGAATATCCTCCCTGCCGTCCGTTCATTCGTCCGTCAGTCTCTTACGCTTTTAAATACCCACCCCTTATAATAAAAAGCTATATATGAATGAAAACATTGATCATATCAGAGCTTGTGATATCAACTAAAATGTAGTTGAAATAAGCTTTTTTTATTTTGAAAAAAAATCTTCCGTAACTATCAAAAGGAAAAGTTATATTTCAAGAATCAAATTCATAAATACCCAAAATTTTAAAGTATACAATTACTAAATATGACATGAGAGACCGAATTGCAAAGCTAGGCACATGTGCTTTGAAATTCACAGAGTTTTAATAGTTACAGATGAGCCGAAAATGGACAAAAGAAGAAAATCCCATTAAATATGCACCTTGAGCCAACAAGATTTTTTTAAATTCCAGTTGTTTCAGGTAATCAAATCTCAGAAATACGTTGTGTATTCTACGTGTAATACACACAATCATTGTATGCAGAATACGCATGCCTGCATCTATGCACACAAATTTAAGGGATTCTTTTTTTTGTTCAATACTTGTGTCTGAGATATAATTATAAAATATTGTAGAAAAAATATTGATACCACATTCAATTTTTGTTGATATTGGTCCCATCTTAAAGCAGGTAACAATTAAGTCTTTGTAAGACTCATTATTATAAATGCATTTTAGAGGAACTTTAATTTAATGCTACACGTGGCAATATGATTTATATTTATACGCAGTACCCTTTCTAAGGAGGATTTTTTTTTTTCAAAATCATATGTTTGTTTTTAGCATCTTTATGTTTTTATGTCATACATATTTTTGTTGTTGAATAAAATAATCAATCTTTGCATCATTACTTTAACAAAATCTTCTAACAGACACGAATCGGCCTACGTCACAAAATAAAAACAAGCATACAATATTCATCAGATTTCATAAGACGTTACTCTTTCTGGAAAGATTTTTTTCACTCGTTTTATGAGCATTTTTATCAATCCCTCACATTTAAGTAATAAATGTAAACACAGCAATCAACTAAAGCAAGCACGTTTATATCTCAGTTTTAAAGAAACGAAATATATGAAGGTAACGAACAATATTCAAAATCAAAAGTCCCTTCTAACTATACAATTCAGTAGCAAAGAAAATATGGACCTGTAAAATATCAGAGATGGGATTAGGTGCCAAGGAGGAGTGAGGATCCCCTACCGACCGGTGACACCCGCCGTGTTATCCTTTTCATGATCGGAAAAAAAATCATTCAGCATTTGTTATTGATGTTTTCCTACCGACCGGTGCCACCCGCCGTGTTATCCTTTTCATGATCTGGAAAAAATCATTCAGCATTTGCTATTGATATTTTTGAAACAATTCAAGACCTAACCACTCCTGCTTCAAATATGACATACCAAGAAGAAAATCATCTTGCTCCTTATTTCCATAAGTCAAGTATGACCAGACCAAAAGCAAGCGAAGGAAATTCGGGACTTTTTAATTGGTCATATTTAAAAGAGAACATGGGATGCAATAATGTATTGCATGTTAATAACACAGAAAAACTATTTGTTAACACATTGAACCTTCAAAGATGCTTTTCATCATAGAGTCAAATAAATAGCTCATCATTTTGTGGTTCTAATAGTATTGTAACGTGCCCGAGAAGACTTGTTTTCAATAAAGACGCTGTTTCAAAGTTTAAATGAGTTTATTGTGAGATTAAATTAATTCAATAAATAATAAAATTACATCCTTGAAAAACTCTTGGTTGGTAAGTTGAATTATCCAATTTAATCCATACTCTAGCGCAGCTTACGTTTTGTAATACGGGTTATAAATAAAGGGGGGGGGGGTATCGACTGGCACCCAACGTATAGATATATATAATATATAATATAGATAAACTTTAATGTCTGTAACTTTTTAAATAAGTGTTTGGTGTCTGTATAACTGTTGCCCAAACTTACATTCTGCTTCACTGCTATTCCGCTTTAACTGCTCTTTCTATCTATCTGACTGCTCTCTCTATCTATCTCTATCTATCTCCCTACTGACTCCGTAACGCCTGCTTTTATACTCTTTTGTGTCACCAATGTAAATAATGACGTAGTGCGCAAGTTGACGTCACCGAGTTTGGTGACTTTACCAAAACCCCATAACCGGAAGTTTCTAGTTACCAATGTTTACAAAGTGTATGGAGAAGTAATTTTAGGGGAAAATATGCATTTACATGGGATGCCAGCGATGTTTTACAACAAAATTAAATATGAAAAGAACCCAGTTATCGTATACAGGTGTGATCTGTTTACAGAATTGAGATAGCGCTATTTTATTGAGGTTTTCATAATCACCAAATCACCAACACGTGCACCAATGCCGTTACCTATAATCACCAACGGTCACCAACGATTTCCAATCATCCTTGTTATAAGGTTAACTTTGTATTTAATACAATTTAATTAAGTATGTAATCTCTGAATTATCAGCAACATCAGCATACAAAATAAAACCAATAGCGCATACTCTGTAAACAGTATTTACATGTGTTCCCAAGGGAAGTAATAAATAAAAACGATAACTCAAGGCCTATACATTACAGTATTCAGTAAAATGCACATGTCAAACAGGTAGACCTCCACTAACAGTTATTACTATTCATATTCATCGCTAACTTTGGATTTTTGTGCAGCTACAAAATACGTACAGTTTTTGTTTTGTTTTGTTTTTGTAAATTTTGCAAACCGTTAAAGGTGTTGTTTGGAATCGTAGTTATTTTGTTGGAACCCAGCCATCTAAAATATATTTTTAAAATTATTTAAACGAGTTTTTTTGCTATAAGCATTCAGTCTTTTGCCTTCAAAATTCTACGAACATGTTTACAAGTATTAGTCTAAGTGATCGTTTATATGTGATTTATGTTATTTTAATTTCTTTAATGTTCACATCTTGTTTGATATGGATATCGCTAACATACTTTTTTTCCAATGATTATAAATAACAAAATTTTCAACAATTATTTTCTTTTTTTAAATAAAAATCAAACATAGGTGAAAGTCGGAATAATGATTAACCTATTTGAGATTTTAAATATCTATCCGTATTCTTAAGCTAGTACAGAAGTACTTTGCAACTTGGATGTAGATTCTCGGGGTCTAATATACATTATAATGTAATCATAAAAAAGAAAATAAAGGCAGCATATGTAAATTACCAACATATTTTTTACCGTACATGAATAACAAAATTCATCCTTCAGAAAAGGAGCCCAAAACTATCTTTATTTTAATACATACGAGAACGAGTATTTTATTCAATATCCTAGACGCTATGCATTCTATTCCTCTAATGCTTTTATAGTTGGTTAGCAATGAAAGTAATCTTTTATCCTTAAATGGAAAAAATATGATAATCATCTTTTATTCTGAATTGAAAATCAATCTGTTACTCTCAAATAAATACTGTAAATGTATTACATTTGGCGTGTACGATATTTGGCGGAAATTCAATTTTCAACAAGTTAGCGTAGATTTGATTTAGCGCTCTCTGAAGTTGCTAGTTATAAAAGTTAATGTAGAAGACATTTAGCGATGTACTTGAATTAGCGTACTCTGCTTTCCGCCAAAATCGCTAAAAAGAATACACCGCTAAATGAAATACGTTTACGGTAACCGTAATGATTACAAAGAAATATTTTTATATTCTACCAAGCAGACCAACATATACTGTGAAACCACAAATTTTCGTTGGGTTTAATTTTCATTGTTTTAGAGGTATCGAGAGATCCACAAATTCTTGACCACCATGAAATGTAAAAATTTAATATGCATTACTACCCAACACTTCTCAAACCACGAAATGAAATCCACACAAATCAATATTTTTTCCTTTTAACCCGAAAATTTGCACCCACGAAATATCATAAGAATTATACATGTACCAGAACCTCTATTATCAATTGTTGGTTTCCTTGTTAGTTCGTCTAGTTTATAGAAATTCACATAACAAGTTAAGTGAGATATATTGCGAATAAAATGTACGTCGATTTCAGTATCAACCCACGAACTGTGATCAATATCAAAAAACTATAAACAGTATAACTCTGTGAAAGGGACGTAATACAGGGACCCTGAAAATTCCAGAGGAGGGATCAGGTGCCTCATCATAATATTCATGGAGTAATCAGGGAAGTAATCACCCGCCGTGAGCACAATGTATTGGTCAAGTAAAAAGAACATTCTTTATCAAATTCAGAATAGAAAGAAACGCCTAGCACCAATTGGTAAGAATCCCTTCGGCCAAAATACGACAGAATGATCAGTTATATATGCTATCAAAATCATTATAACGCCAAGAGAGTTTACGAAATGCTGACTTTAAATATGGTTGATTGTAAAATTCACCTGTCACTATCCTGCCTCGGTTTAAAAATTGATCGTACTTGGAGCATTTTCTCGAGTGTCGGATAAGCTGAAGGTTGTAAACACCATATGCAGGTTGTAGTGGGATAGAAATAAGAAAAGCTGACTATGGTAAAAAGGAGGTCTTTTTGTTTGTCCTACAATTTAGTTGTTAGTTGCTCCTTATCACCATTCAAACGGGTAACGCAGAATAGTCGCTAAAAAGTATGGGGAAGCGATTTTAGTCAAGAGGGATGTAGGTCACGTCTTTCTTCGCTACTTGAAGATTTCATATTCACGGCGATCGAGTGGTCACAACATGCATGATTTGCACAACCGAAGACATGCAATTAATTTTGGACTTTTGAGCTTGAATCCTGTTTCTAATCTCCATATGTTACATGCATAAAGTTTCTGACAGTTAAAACAGCAAAAACATTGAATTGTAAAAGTTTTTAAAAAAAATCCTAATTGTTCAAATTGTTGCAGCATAACATTAATTATTTTATTGATGAAAAAAATTACAGGTGTAAAACTTTTTCAGATAAATAGACTTTTAAGGGTTGTAATTGATTTTATTTAAAAATGCGGAGAACTATAGTATTAAGGAAATCTAAGAAAATTATCTTTTGGAGGTATCACCGTAATTCAATTCTAAAGTCAAGTTTTTAAGGTACCTTGGTTTCCGACATATCAAATTAGTTTTCTTCCTTATGAGAGTATTTTGGTTACCGACCTAGTGATCTTTACCTTTGACCTACTTATAAAATATTCAATATTGCTTAAATACAGCGCATTTTTAATTTTAAAGGTAAGTTTATGCTATTAACATGTGCACCGTTTGTCATAAAAATATATATTTAAAAAATACTAGCGTTACAGATCAATTGTCCGTAATTGACCTACTTGGCAAAATAGTCAGGATCGTTAAATTTACTTTCGTGATTTTTTAGTGGCAAGGTTTTGATTTAATTTACATGTTTATGTGTTTATAACACTTTACGTTGAAAGTGCACTTTGATAAACTTAATTTACCACACAAACTGAGATTTAAATATTATGAAAATAAATCGGCATCAGTATACCAAAATGGATGTTTGTAGACTGAAAATTGCAGTAAAGACAGTCTGAAATCTCTTTAGAAGGATTGTAATAAAATTCGAATTATTTCATTTTCAATATTTATTTTAGCTTTGGATGTGGGAGAATCATATTTCTGATTCTATCACAGTCTTACTTTCCATGTTTTTTTCTCTCAGGCAAATACACTATTATAAAAATACGTGTAACAAAAAAGTTTACTACTATAAGATTTATTGGCGTCTTTAATGATGCTATTAATTACGTAACACAACCGTTCCTTGGAGCACTAAAGTTTGTTTGATATACCCATCACTGATCTTAGGTACTTTAATTTCTCCAAATCTATAAAGCTACAGCGCAGGAAAAGGCTTTTTAAATGAATCTTGCTCATTTATGACACAAGGGTAACATTTTCCTTTCGAATTTGACACATGGAAAATTTTTACATATACAAAACACTTACAGTTCCAGTAAATTTGGCAAACCATGAAAGGCATTGTTTTGAATTGTGCTTATCTTGTTGGAGTATAGCAATCTGAAAAAAATATAAATTCTTACAAATGTTTTGCTATAAGCTTTCAGTTTATTTCGAACGAAAATAAATCATGGAATAAATTGAATCCGAAGACTTTAGCTACTGGTGTTAGTAAATTTCACATTTATAAGCATGATACTGTACCAATCGCTTAAATCAAGGACTTTATTATAGCCTAATGTATTTGTTAATATCATGAATAACAAAAATGGATTATAGCCCATATAAGAAAAATGTAAAATTCAAACATATCTACCTATATTGCAGTACAAATACATGTATTAAATTTTGTTTAACAATGTAAATCATTTTTCCATGTCTTGGACGTTATGCATTGATATCATTTTATGCTTTAATGAATGGTTTGCAAAGATAATGCTACATGTTCTTGACTCATAACAAAGGACGACGTTGAATGTAAATTCTTGCCTTCATAGCTTAGCATATATAGATTACAAATAAGCCATAAAGTAAAACATTCAATCAAGACAAATGTTTTTTTTCTCTAAATTCTAATGTTTTATTATATATAAACCATGAAATTATTTATAGGATGACCTGTGTTATAAGAATGATCGCTGGAATATTTCTCCTGGATGAAAAAAATAAAGTATCAATGAAATATATGTGATATGTAATTAAGGTTCATTCTTGCTTTAATTCAGGATAAGAAATGGAAATCTATATTAACCATTGCCAGAGAAATTCAATATATTTCCTTGAAATGGCGTTGAAAAGGTAAGATAGAAATGGACATGAATTTTTCTATAAACTCCTAACACTATTGATGCAGTTATGATAAGGCTGTCCGAAGGCTTAAAATGTCTTCAAATATACATTTTATTTTGACTTATATTTTAATTTAGATATGTAATCCTTGTCTAGAATTGCAGTCAACTTGAGATAATAGGTAAGTCAGGTATTATAATAAAGCATATTTATGATTTCACATGACTGTGTTGATCACGTGACGGAAGTTTATGATATTCCTACAAGCATTTTGTTCTTTTTAATCGCTTCGGACAAGTGCAAAACAAAAGTACTGGAAAAAGTTTGTTACATATATCAATTCATCGTGGTCTCTGGTACATAGAAAGTACTGGGGGAAGTTTTTACTTTTACTCGTTAAGAAAAAATTTTACGAGAAAATTAAACTTACCAACAAAAGATGGGGTATTTTCCACTTTCTAAAAAAAGGATAAACTAAACACCATCCCCCAGCAAAATTCAAGTACAGGACATACTTTTCGTGTAGATTCACACAATAATCTTTAATATGTTTTGGTTTATCACTTGTGCCATTCGAATTTAAACACGATTCTTAGATTCTAACTCTGTCTACGGACGTGTAAGGGGAGAGTTTCACAAATAATTTCTCTATATTGTTTGAAGATGTGCATATCGGACAAGCGAAAGGAATAGGGATATTAAAATTTCAAATGTTCAAATTCATATCAGCACATTGGAGCTTAAAAACAATCCTAACAATTGAATTAAACAATAAGACCCCAAAATTAATCTACATGCCATGTACAAATTATGACACTTTCCCCGTCATGTCAGGGACTTGACGTCATATTCTATTATGACGTCATATCTAGTTAGTTCAGATAAGTTAAGTCTGCATAGTTTGATATTTTAAGGACAGCCTTCTCCTAGCTGCGGAGGTATTTACAGTGTATCATGCTACAAAAATATTTCCACATTGGAACCCAGAGAAATATGTAAACATTTAATTATCAAACCTTACCATGATACATGTACAATAAGATCCAGCCAATGTATGTACCTAAGTGACACAATACAATACCAAACCGAAAACCATTTTTGTTAATAACTAAATAAAACATTTAACAATTAACAATCAAAAAATTAATTGTATAACAAACGAGATAACGTCAGCTTCTCCATCGTCAAAGTTCCTAACTTATGTAATGCTATTCCACTATCACGTGCTTATGGTCATTATGTCTCCCGACTTTATCGCTACTCAAGAGATGACTCTGGGTATGAGGAATTTTTAAAGCAATCACTGATTCATGTTACAGGGATTTCAATGACCTCGTTTAAAGTCGACATTTCGTAAATTTAGTGGTCGTAATCATGACTTTGTTTACAAATATAACCTACCATTGAGTGTTTTGGGCTGTTTTTAACTGACCTGTTTAATATTTATTGTTAGGCCTCTGTTTTTATACCGAAGTTGACTACGGAAAGTTCTGTCTCCCTTATCAATACCTAGGGCTCGCGGCGGGTGGGACCAATCAACAGGGGATGCATACTCCTCCTAGGCACCTCATCCTACCTCTGGAATTTCAAGGGCTCCATGTTTTATGCCCTCTTCATATATTTGTATTGGTTATTGTTATTTTTAGATCAATCTCTGCCTGTTATCTTTACCTTTTATATCATTCATGAATTAGTGAGACTGAAAAAGAAGTTAATGCCATTTAAAACATTTCCATTTTACTGAGCCGGCATTAAATCAAACGAAGACTTTTTAAAAGCTAAAGTTAATTTTAAGAGAGTATGATAGAGTTTTAAATAGTTTTGTCTGGAAGCAAATGAAAATTATAGAATTTTGATATAAAGTAATACATTTATCATTAAATAAGAGATGAGAATTTGCGGAGAAAAGGTAATGGGAATCTATGAAATAAAATTTCTAAAAATGCTTAAACAGATGCAAAGATTGTCGGAGTTTTATGGAACTTGCTTTATCAAGATCTGCAATAAAAACAATGTTAAAAGAAGCATGGGCTATCAATGTATTCTATTGTTTTTGGAAATAATCAAGAAAATGTGCCGGTAACACAAAGTAAGGACCATTTAATAACTTGTGTGGAGTTGCTGACAATAGACGCCTGAAATAATTTCCAGGGAAAGTAAGGCATGTGGTTAAAAGTTCAAGGCGGAAAAGAATTTTAGAAAGTGATGTGTGTGAATTAATTTCTTTCCAAAAATTAAAAATGGAAACATTTCCATTAAAAATTCCATGGGATAAGAATGGGATATATAATTGGCAAGATTCTAATAATGTGACAATTTGGAGAAATTTGTATTTTAAGCGTGCTTTGGGACTCCATTTAAATAGGATTCTGATTGAGTTTTTTTTTTTTTTTTTTGCATAGCAGAAATACATTTTTAAATGTTCTACTAATTGTATAACACATTCGTAATAACTTTTTTTATGAGTATTGTCTTTTTTTATATTAATAGTTATTGATCAATGTCTTTTTATACTTCATTTAATAAGATGGCTGCCATCATCTGATTCCATCGTACTGTTTAATAGCACATTTTCATTTCTTTTTATTTTATCCAGTCAGTAATACGTTCCGGTAGATCTAGGTGTCGATATTAAAGCATTGCATTTTTCATAGGGACATTGGAGCAATTGTGATTTTTCAATACCATGAAAATTCTCTCTCTCAATCTATTATATTCCTTTATTGTGAAAATTTATGAAACAATGATTTACCCTTTTATACATGTTTATTTACCCTGTAAATGCCTTTTTTCTGAGGAATCATTGTCGATACATTTTGAATGCGGAATATTAAACAGACTAGCAAAAGCGATATAGCTTACATGAGCAGTAGTAATACAAACTATATATGTCCCGAATTCTTGTTTTATACATTTTTTTTCAAAGTGCGTTGTCTTCGTAGTAAAAAAAAGTTAATACATAGCTTAATGCACTTTTAAAAAAAATCAAAGTGCGTTGATTTTGTCCCAATTTTTACTCACTTTGAATTCTCTTTTCTTAAAAATTTGCATGGCTTGAATATGCATAATGGCGGAATATTAAACAGACAACTAGCGTTCAGTGCCGATGTCCAGTGCTAAACTGGCCGATAAAAAATTGCATCGAATTTTGGGCGATTTTCTTTTGTTCCAGGTCCAAAATTCTTCTTGTCAAACCTTTTTAAAAATTATTTTTAATTATTGGAGTTTTACTTAACGATGCAAATAAGAGTAGAAATTGTGACGATCGGATTCGAGGCTCGAAATTAATAGGTTTAATCATTAGGGCTTTGATGGAAGCTGAGATTAGTCTGGGTATCCCTAGTGTATATATAACAGCGCAACAGAGGTAATTATAATATTTTCATGCTGCGTTTGACTGGCTTAGACGAAGGATGTCTGTGATTGTAATAAAAAGATGTCTAATTGTTCATACAACTGTTTAGTGTTGTTCTGTCTTTACTAGCTTGTTTAACAGTTGTATTATTAATGTACATATAGAAGAGCAGTGTTTTTTAATACCTGGCTGCATCCTGTATCAAATCAAGGGTACAACCGTCTAGTGACATGGCATAGGTCTCATCACTGAGACACGTACCCCAGAAAGATACCTAAGACAAAGCCCTGTCCTGAAGAGATAACTTTTGATTTGTTTTTATTATAAAGGGCTAGATAACCCTACACGCATATGCATGTTTTGCCCTACTACTTATGTGTTGTGTCATTAAATATACTGTGGAATAAGGAGAGATGCATATATTTATTTGAACATATTACTGATATATACAATTATTACTTTGCTTTAGTTACTATTTCTGTACTATTATCATTTCCCTAGTAAGGTTAGAAAATAGTTTCTTTCATTTCAGTGCAATTTATAATAAATGAATGTAGAATCATCTTGATCATTACTTCTAATGCTACTGTTAAAATGTTTAATAAACTCACTCAGCACTGCACTTACATTGTATGTATGATGCATTGTGAGTTGTGAGACATAAGTTAATCTTTTACTATTCATTATTACAAAGAATGGTTTTGCCTGCACTCGTGCGTCATTACAGTATAAGGGATATTAATCTAAAAAGTATGTATGATTTGATTTTTAAACGGGGTCACGTGACCCCGTCTATTCGTTTACTGTCAGAAGCCTCAAACAGGAAGCCATGGTGATATCACATGAATTGAAACTACGTAAATTGAAAGAGTGCAGAACTGTTTTCGTCAAAATATAATCATTCTGTTTCAAACTAAAGAAAGTGATATGAACTTTTCTAAATCAAATTGATAAAGCATTTTGTAATTGTAAATTAAAAATATTAATTGTAAAACACACTAGTAAACAAAGTACTTTCCTGCGTAGTATTACGACTTCGTACGCATCATCCATTGTTTACTTCCGGAAAATATTAATTCGGACCAGATGAAATTCGGACAGTTCAAAAAGGTTTCTATACTTAGCAATTATTAGTGAAATGTCTACTTCAAATTATATAAGAAAACGATTTCATATTATTTGACACAGTTTTGTCTTAAGAATATTAATTGAAAAAAATTATAAAAACTTGTTTGAAAAAATCACATTTGTGAAATCTCACATGAAAATTTTTTTGACCCCGTCTTTCAGTACTGTCTCAGTACTTTGATTTTATCATGTATTTATGCATGGTCATTAAAATAAATAAACATCATTATCTGAGTTGAAATGACGTGTCTGCAGATTCTCAGAAAAAGTGATTTTCTTCTTTAAAAATCTTGAGAGTAAAACTGAAAACAAGTTGAATTGTTTTAGTCATCATGTTGTTGTTATATACATATTTTTTTTCTTTTTCATATTCAAATTTCAAGACAAAAAAAAAGAAAACAAAGAAAAAACATAAGATAGATAAATACAATCAGATAATAGAGAAAAGTCACCCAGACAAATGCATTCATACTTGTTAGCAAGTCGACAAGATGAAATGAAGTAAAATGTACAAGTAAATTATGTTAAATAAGATTTTTTTTATTTTTATCAGACTGAGGTTGCAGCATACGATTTTATTTCTCATGATTTCAAAATGCATTACTTTGGGAGAGAAAAAGATGAAATTAAAGCCAATTATACATGAAATGTGAAAGATAATCACGATCTGAATCAAAAACAGTTAAAAATGTGTATTACAAAATCTACATGCCTATAATATTTTTTTTTCAGGACAACTCTGCACATTTGCAGCTGTACAGATTGCAGTTAATCTCATATGCTGTTAGACTAAATAATGAAAAATGTTCAAACAAGTGTCAAAGAGTCCTAAGTCTGAAATCATTGTGCTTTTATTAAGGATATCAGTGTTTATTTTCTGTGCATTGTTGACATTTGTGGAACTGTTTGGTTTAAGACCGTCTCCCTGACAATAACTCTGACATTTAAAATTCTATTTGAGCGACGGATAAGGAAGTTAAATCATATGCATGTAAAGCATTATACAACTGTAATAAAAACATTGATAAACTTCAATTTAAACAAAGTACATGTACATGTATCTGTGATCTTGGCATTGAAATTCATGAATGCTGTACATGGATACTTTTAATGAATTTCTCTCATTGTAATGGAATATTCAATTGTTAAGCATTGTTGAGGAATCACCTGAATAAAACTGTTGTGAACTTGATAAAGTATTTTTTCCTCATTTAAACACAAAAAAATTAAGATCATATATCAAGGTCAAATACACTTGGTTTACTCAAGAATGTGTTAGAAATGCTGTAAATAATGTGAATTCGTATGTATGTTTTATCAGATCTAAGGAATATGTGTCAAGTATTTTAATTCCTCTATCAGACACTGATTAACATTCAAGATCAAATGCCAAAGTCAAATACAAACTTGGCTTACTAAAGAATGAGTTATAAATACTGTAAATACTGTGAATTCTTAATTTCTTCTGCATGTTTTGTAAGATCTAAGGAACACGTGTGAGCTCACTACATTATTTATTGCTGTCAATCTGTCTGACAATGACAATTTAGGAAATATTTTCTATTATACATAAATTATTAAATTTTCAAACATAAAACAAAATTGGAATGTGAAATACATTTGTACGGCACTAAACTGACCAAAAGCTTAGAAGAAACTAAAGTTAAATAAAAAATTTTGACATTTCGAATATCTTGAATATATAGCAACTATAGATTTTGCATGTTTGAAAAATATTCACATACAACAGATTATGAACTGAAAATTTTAAATAAGAATACATTATGAATTTAGATTAAAGAAAAATCATACCTTTAAAATGAGATATATTAAGACAATTTCACATTTAAAATGTTTAATATTTGAAAGTCACGATATTCAAGATCTAAAGGATGTATTTACTATGACAAAAAGAATTGACCTGTAGGAGAGAACAATTTTCCAAAAATAATCTTTATTTGTTGTTTTCTACCGGATAAATGTCTAAATTTTTCAATTTTGTATTTTATACCTAATATTTATTATTCACAACTTTACAACAAACCTCCAAAGTTGCCCAAAACACCATTTTGTCCGTTAAAGCGTTGATTTTTGCATATATTTTGGCCTAGAAGTCCTTCAGGGCAGGCCTGCCCCTAAATAAAACTGTGATATTTTGATAGGTTGGGATGTAAAGAATAATTTAAGATAGGATTTTTTAGGGGCACCCCTGCCCTAGGGTCGAAATACACAAAAAACCAACAAAAAATAAGGAAACCTGATTTTGATAATCTGCTTAAAATTTATGCCTCACAATATGGTAATCAGACTAACTCAGTTGATATATGTGCTAACTTTTACACTATCGATACTTTCTTTTTTAAGTCGGGGGTTCGAATCCACCCGGTACCACTCTTTTAAAGTATTAATTTTTCGCCTTTAAAAGAATATTTTAATTTTTTTATAGACTTGTGCATTTTCTTTCAATTATCTATCCTTTATGCATGCCCATTCTTGATATAAGAAACACTATAGAGAGATTAGATCGTAACAGTTGTCAGTCAGGCGGAACAATATAAGCACAATTTCTCCGAGGACAAGAATAGCTCATTTTCTGTTTCTCGATAAAGGTATTCTTGGCAGCATTGAGCTGCGATGAATTTCATCTGTTTATATTCTTTAGAATTTAATCACATTGACTTTAGCTACATATATCAGTAACTGTTTTTCTTGGATTTCATTAAGGCCTATATCATTTGCACACTTTAATGGCATGTTTTATTATATCCACGGATAAATAGCCTAGACATATTAAAAGAATAGAATTTTAGAGACAGTAGACTTTACCATTATGCACAATGAGAAGTAAAGAAAAATAACAATCATTACATTTGGAGATTACAAACTCAGAAAATCAATGAAAGGGTTCTTCCTACATCTACTCACTGAAAAAAAAAAGATTTAGGAAAAACAAATTGTTATATGGATTCAGCCTAATGTCATTAATCAGAACGGAAATCGACAAGCTTTTTGTAGAGAAAAAAAACCAAGCCCGGTCCTATAGGTCAAATCTCTATTTATTATGAAGTGATCCTTTTGACCTGTCTGTTTGGTTTATGGTCTAATCATATCTTCTTTGTTAGAACTGCATACAGAAAAAATGTTATACAGGCACGGTTAGACTATACATGTACGTATATGTTATTTTCATTGTGCTCAGTCACAGGCTTTTGGATCGCTTGAAAAATTGTGTTTTAAAAAAAATAAAGGTACTGACCTTTTACACCGGGTACCAAATTGCGCTAATTAAATATTTTTTATTCACATGCTCTAAAATTTTACTTTCTATTTAAATTTATTGATAGATAAACATTCTTTATTTCTACCAAAGCTCATTCCGAAATTCCATATTTTTCTCGAGATATTCTGAAATCAGTCTCAAAAATGACCTACTTTCTTTTACTCGACATTAGCTTGGGCCCCTAGCCATTCACATGTAAACAGTCTGTGTTTGAAGTGCAGCGAAAAGTTGCATAGTATTTGCAAGAGCTTTCAACATTTTAATGTTGATTTCTTACTCCGGATTGTAAGGTTAAGTCCGTATTAATTTCTTTCGCGAAAGATTAACTTGAAAACGTCTGTATCTACAACTACACCGCCATGTTGATTATGAAGGTAAAAGAAGCTATGGTCGAACGATTTTTTCCCGGAATGCATTATATACCTTTGGATTTTGAAAACAATTAGACCGCTAAAATGTTGTTTGTAACTTAGTAAGATCATATGATCAAATTAGAGAAAATCCATGTAAAGCTCGAATGCAAATGAGCAGAAATTCATTGAGTTTAGAATAAACTCCGGGGAAAATTTGTCCCGTCATTCCCGCTTAAAAATTAGTGTAGCCCTCCGAAGGCCCAAGCTGATGTCGAGTAAAAAAATTAAAGTCAATTTTGGAATTGATTTCAGAATATCTCGAGAAGTATAAGGAAGTACGGAATGAAATTTGGTAGTAATGAAGATTGTTTATTTATGAATAGACATGGATAAAAAGTAAAATTGTAAAGCATTTGATTTAAAAGAATTTTATTGGCGAAAGAAGGTACCCTATGAAAAAAGTTCAATACCTTTATTTTTTTTTTCAGCACCTCAATTTTTTTTCTAAGCGATTTAAAGGCCTGTGTGCTCGGTTTAGGAAAAAAAGTTTTACATGAAACATATACTTAAACATTATTACCATATAGGCCTATGGGTTTTTTTTAGAAATAATAAATTATAACACGCCGAGAGCAAGTCCATGTGGCCATGTCTCCCGATCATTGTTAGTAGGAAAATTAAAACAAAGTCTAATTATATTGTTTCTTTAATTCTTCTGGATGCCCAATTCTTTACATATGTTCGCAAAATCACTTGCCTACGTTTTAGTACAATCTGTTTGTTTACATTAATTTTTAACATCATGGTAATTGTAAACTTAATTTGTGCGGTTTGTTAGGAATTTTAGAATGCCGATCTCGATTATTTTTCTCCATTAAAATATATATCATTTAAATGAATACCATAGCGATAACTTAATTTTTTCTGGTCATTCCTTTATATCGTCATGTCAAATTAATTCCTTCATATTGAAAAACTGAGAGTTGCAGGATAGGATAGGATAGGATAGGATTAGACTGAAATCACAGGATAGGATTGTGGATGCAGGATTCACGATAGGATAGGATAGAATTGTCAACTTTTAGGATAGCAGCACTGTAAAATAAGCAGGAAATTCATAATATTTTACTCATTTCAACCTGTTACTTTGTTTTCTTATTTATATAATTCATGGGCAACTGCAAACCATAGATACTTTGAATGAAGTCAAAAATTTATAACCCTCACCCTCTGAATTTTCTTTTAAAACTAATGAAAAACAGTTTTAAACTTGAGAAATATTACGCTGGTTTAAAAAGAATTCATATCCTCTGGGGTAATTTATCTTAGATTTAAACTGGGAACTGAATTTTATGAATGAAACTTTTAAAACGTTACTTGTAAGTTGTATATGTTATATCTGTGTATTCTACCTGGCTGTGTGCTTCCAAGGGGGGGGGGTCGTCTTGAATATAGTACCTTAGCCATTACGTTTGAACGGTAAGGGCTAGGGCTTTCATTTCAAATATGTAATTCTTATGAAAAGAACTTTTATTGGATACGAAGAACTTTGATCCTTTGACCTAGACCTTGGAGAACACATGTGTACATCTTAACCTTTTTTTCTATGGCAATTGTGAGCGCGACTTATTGCAATTATTTTAAGAATAGAAATCACTTTGACACATTGCAAGGAATTAACATTGAAAGTTTCAAAACAATTGCTTGAGTTGTTACTGAGAAAATCTAAATTAAAGAATTTTAATTTCCCCTGGTTTCCATGGCAATAATCGATTCTTTGAAAATTTTAAATGCGAATCGCACAACTACAATTATTAATCACTAAAATAAAACAAGTTTCATGCCGAATGTTCAAGGGACCAGAGAGAACACTCGCGGACAAAATTCGTCGCTTTTTGCAGGTATCCATGGCAACGGTAGCCATTTTGAAACTGAATGACCACATGGCACAACTACAACCAGTGATCGTCCTTTGAGGAAAGTTTCAGGAAGATTGTCCCAGCCATTTCCTTGAAATCGCCAGGAGAAAATCATGCATATAATGGCAATATGTCGTCCTCTACTTCGTTCGGGCGACATAATAATAACCAAAACGTCTGCTATTGCAAGCAAAAGCGTATGTCGCCCCGAACTGGACAAGACTTTCATTTTTTCATCAGTAATACAATACCCACTAGCTAAACTTGAACACATGAACGCGTATCAATCCTTTCAGTACTTTGATTTAAAAATCAGAGCAAAGCGCACATGCATGCATATGAATGATGAGCATACCTTCTTATAGGAATCCATTATGTCTATCTATGTTATTAATCCCATCCTGTTTGGTTGAAAACCAAAGGAGTTATAGCCATTTAATGTTTTAGCCAATCGGATTGCAGCGCACGTGCATGCACGCGTTTTCATTATTATTGTAATATATCATATTGTAGGATATCCTAATGCATGACTATATTTAGAATTCAAAGTATTTCGTCAAAAAACAAAAGAGATATTAAGATTTTTATTTCAGCCAATCTGAGGAAAGCTAACGTGCATGCATTTGAGGTCGTGCTAATTAGACAGTGTCATATCATCTACACTATAAATGTATATTTATATAATGAGTTTCAAAGCATTTCATCAAAATGTGTAAAATTTATAGCTATATTAAATATATGTCATTTCACGTGTTGCACGCGCCTTCGTTCCATACATCTACACAACATGCCTATTAACCCTAAAAAGGTTTTAGCTCAATTGGATGGACAGTTTTCTTAGAACTAGAAGCTTGGACAACCATTAACTCGTATCAGTCCTTTGAGTACTTTCAGTACTTTGATTTAAAAATCAAAGTTAAAGAATTTTCACTTTTCCCCTGTTTCCATGGAAACTATTGATAATTTCCTATTTTTAAATCCAATGAGCACAATTACAGATTCTAATCATTACATCAATATAATTTCATGAAGAATGTTCAAGGACCTGAAAGAACACTCGCGGGCAAAATTCGTTGCTTTTTGCAGGTATCCATGGCAACGGTAGCCATTTTGAAACTGAATGACCATACAACACAGCTACAACCAGTGATCCTCCTTTGAGGAAAGTTTCAGAAAGATTGTCCTAGCCATCTCCGAGAAACGGCCTGGAGAACAAAAACATGCATACAATCGCAATATGTTGCCCGACTTCGTTCGGGATGACATATTAAGAAACTGAGTAAAAACAATATGTTCCCAAACTCCGTTTGGGGAACATAATAACTAGAAAGTCTGCTATTGCAAGCAATAGCTTATGTCGCCCAGAACTAGACAAGACTTTCATTTTTTTTTTCATCACTAAAACAATTCGTATTAGCGAAGCTTGGAAAACCATCAACTTGTATCAGTCCTTTCAGTACATTTAGTACTTTGATTTAAAAACCAAAGTAAAAGAATTTCACTTTTCCCCTGTTTCCATGGAAACTATTGACAATTTCCAATTTTTAAATGCAACGCGCACAATTACAGATAATGATCATTTAGACAGTAAAGTTTCATGACGTATGTCCATGGGACCAGAGAGAACACACATGGACAAAATTCGTCGCTTTTTGCAGATTGCCATGGTAACGGTAGCAATTTTGAAAGTGAATGACCACACAACACTGCAAGCAATGATCCTCCTTTGAGGAAAGTTTCAAGAAGATTGTCCTAGCCATCTCCGAGGAACAGCCAAAGACATGCGTACAATCGCAATATGTCACCCGACTTCGTTCGGGGCGACATAATAAAAAACGAAGTAAAAACAATATGTTCCCCAACTTCGTTCGGGGAACATAATTAAGAAATACTAGAAAGAGAAAATATTTCTGTTTCGATTTTTTAAACCTTTTTAAAATGTGCTGCTTTTTGGTCTGATAACATGCCACTTCTTAAAGTAGACACATTATATGTCACTGTGAATACTTTTCTTTTAACATTTGGTTTATGTACAATAGACATGAAATTGAGAAAATAAAGATTTACAGTTGAATGTTCTTATTGACCTTGGAAGGTCAATTTTAATATTTTAAAAAAACTTAAAATTAAATCAGATTTTCAAGCTTATGCATATTAAATTGTAAGATTCTATTTAGTAAACAAATTCATTGGACATCGCTTTCCAATTATTTTCAAGACCCTGATCGAATTTGATTAGTTATCCCGTCATAACAGATTCTCAATATTTCAGTTTTACATACTCGTACTTACAGTGTCTTTAAATTTGACAAACCATGGAAAGCGTTATCTTCCAGTGTTGATATTTCATTCAGTTGCAGGTCCCTGGAAAATTTCCGTCAAATGAATGTTAATTATTTATTTACTGTTGATCAAATTTATACTTTAACAGTTAAACGATTAACTTACGATATAATTACTTAACAACCTTAATTCTGGTTTCAATTTAGCTTAAGCAAAAGCTCTTGTATACGTTGAATGAGTTAAAAGTAAGTTTCTTCTAAAAGAACGCTTTTGAGTTGTCGTGCGCTGAATGTGCACCAATATTTTGAATGTTTTATTTTTAAAGCATGAAAATTACACTGTTACATGTATTTTCAAGTTCATCATAAGTTAGATGTACGTAACAGGTTATCAATGCGTATGATTAAGCATGTTTCATGAAAAAAATCTCATACACCGATGGGTAATTACATGTATCTAGCGTGTGAAAAAAATATTGGGAACTTTATTTTTACCTATCTTTAACCTTTACTCAACATGTATTTTACGTATTATTCAAAGTTGTACTACTATCTTAAGTTGTTGTCATTCTGCGATGTGTATATGTAGTATTAACGTATACAGACGTACAAAAAAAAAATAAGAAAAATATGCTGGCTTACGTTGAATGAAATATAGATAAATTTTTTATCAATTTTACATCAATTTTTTAATGATGTCTGTTGGTGTACGTTGTAAAGCAATGAATCAATATTATTTTGTACATGGGCAGAATTTTAAGGTATGCCATTGTAAAGTCAGTAAGTCATCAGTAAAGTAAAGAAAGGTTGTTCATGCGTAAAGCTTTGTTATGTGTGTTAGCGCTACCCATACGTTGTAAAAGAAACATACTTTTGATATACCATTCTTCATATATCCACAACCATTTAAATTTCCGAATAAACTACTGTAAATCACTGTTAGTTCGCGAGAACTTTATTTTGGCGTAATTACGCGAGACATTGCCTTCGCAAAAATTTATTTCTCGCGTATAAAAGTATTCCTTAGGAATATATAGAGGAATAACAGCTATTAGTGAAAATTATGTCTCGCTTACTAAGAGTCAATGACAATCTCGCGAAAATAAGGTATCGCGAACATTTAGTGATCTACAGTATTCTTTCTCAATTATTCTTAATACAAAAATATTTGTTAAATATTCAATATTTTAATCTGCTCTGTTTTCATAATTGAACAATGTAAGTCAAAAGCGAAAAATTAAGATTTTAATAGATTTTCCGTAAATGACGTTCATTTTATCATTCAACTAGCATCACACGTTTGAAGAAATATGTAACTCTGTCCTAAAAGGGGCATTTGAAACATTCTGAGAATGGTTTGATAAAATATTAAACTTTGAATGAAAGCTAATGAGTTTGTTTTGAGTTTCCATTGGAAAGATCACATTGTGATTTCATATTACGTTATATCTCGGAAAATCACGTCAGTGTCTCGCGTGTTTAGTTTACTGACAATAAAAAATGATGTACCGAGAGCGGCAATTTCAGGAAGTTGAATTTTACAATCAACAGTTGTTGATTACTTGGATCTACGCCAACGGTTGCCATTGGCAGATGGGATAATGTTTATACATTATAGACTACAGTCTCTCATATGGGATTAAAACAAACAGACCAACTGACCGTAATTGCTACATAATGACCAGCAAAATACAGTAAAACTAGCTTTATGCATTTGCATTACTAAATGTCCCTCAATATGTCACCATTTACAATATTACTATATAAGCCTTGTTATCCTATCATAACACAAATAAATATAAATCTTATTTCTCAAGTTAAATAGAAATTTAACTCTAATTACTGTAATTGAAACATATCGGTCAGTCAAATTGCCCAACGGACCACGGACCCTAGTTCCTAAACAAAAGAAAACCACTGAATGTACAATATACACAAACTCCTTCAGAGGCATTCAGAGGGAAAAAAAACCCCTTGATTAGAAGCATTCACCAGTGATTAACAGGAAAAAAGGTTTAAATGGTTGTCAACTAAGCAGAAAATAAACATGCTGGTGCAAAGGGAAAATAATCTTACGCTCTTCTTTCATTTGTTTGATTTACTTACAGTGTCTTTAAATTTGACAAACCGTAAAAGGCATTAGCTTCCAGATTAGTGATCTGATTCCCTTGAAGGTATCTAAAACATTGTTATATGTAAAATGTAAAGATAACAAAAAGTGATCCATGTCAGAGACCTAGTAAACAAAACAAATCGTCAACAGAGTAAAAAAAGAGCAGTCCATGGAAACACCAGATGTATGATATTTCAACCATTAAAGAAATTTTCTCCTATGTTCTTATCTAGGTGATATGGCAATATCTAAAGTAAGTCATCAAAATTTAGAATTCTATTTTACATATTCGTGCTAGGATAATTTTTTCATCAAAATGAAACATGAGTGAAAACTCAAAATTTTAGACTTCAGATTAATAAGAATTTGGCTCTCAGTATTAATATATAAATGAATGATGGTTATAGAAAACGACAAAAACTTGCTGCATATTTCAGTAAAAACTTCGGTACGATAGTGAACAAATATCCAAAAGTTTATATACTGTACATGTATAAGAAAATATGCATAACTCCGGAAATAAGCCATCGAATGTGTTTATTCAAATACATTTATAATTTAATGTCTTAGATGCAATGCATTCATATCCTCTAATACTTTTATAGATGATTAGCGATTGAACATATCTTTGCATGGAATGATCATCTTTCATCCTTATTTGAAAATCCGTCTGTTTCTTTAAAATACATGTTCGTACTTTTTAAAAAGAAATACTTATTTTTATATTTAACCAAGCACATCAACTTATCTAATCTTTAAGAGAGAAACTATTTCAGTCAGGAATATTTGATTTTATACTACCATCCCTAATGTAGATTTTCCAAAGGGTCTGGAAAAATTTTGGAAATCCATGGAATTCCAATCATTTCCATACATAACTTGAAAAGTGTGTCTGGAAGTTTTTGGAATATTTTGGAATTTGAAAAAAAAATTGGACTTAGACATTTTTTGGCTTGGAAAGTAGTGGAATTCTTTGGAAAAAATTGTAAAATGAGAAACTTAGCCATTTTCTGCGCTGGAAAACTGTGGAAAATTACTTAGATTTTTTTAAGCTGTCGACTAATAGTACAATAACATCGGGATCGAAGTCGGGCTCGATGAACAATTAATTTTAACAACACACCAAATTCAAAAATACCGAATGCCATGTTGATGTTGCACAGAAGGAAAGTTGGAACGAGGGTGTCACAAACAGGGGGATCATGATTAGCTTGAAATGGAAGAAGATGAAGACATTTTAAAGACCGGTAGGTACAATATTGTACAGTATTTTTTATGTGCCATTGAACGAAGAATGCTTCTGCTACTTTTGATAAATTCGGGCACCATACATAAAATGCCCGACGGTAAAATCGTTAGGACAAGCACTATTTCTGTAATAATTATTTAACAAATCTGAATCGATCATTAAGATCATGGATTTTAACCCGAATTTCCTTGTTTGTAATGGAACTTATGTAAAGAATTTTACATGTACCTTCCTTTGTTCAAGATAACATTTACAGAGTATGATGTACATGTAATTAATTATATATTTTGTAATGCATGTTCATGACCATTTTCAGCTCTTATCTTGCATGTTTTGATTGTTTTAATAGTTGCTGCATTGCCTGAGATGATTTTCACAGCCCTGGCGTTTGATAAATTTAAAGTGGATATACATGTAGATGCTTAGCCAATCAGTCACTAGGCTTGTGAATATGGTGAGAACCAGTTCAAATTATCATTCAAAACAAATAAACTAACTTTGATTTTATTAATCCATGTCTTTTAGCATAAGATTAAAAAAAAAATATTGCAAATATGCCAAGTAAACAACATTTAAAGGTTTACATTCTTAACATGCTAAATTTTCATATCCTAATAATTTATAACAATGAATTCTGAAAGGTAATCTAAACATGCTACCTGCATGGGTATGTATAATTATTTTAGATCAAATAGCTATCATCTTCTATGAAGTATACATGCATTTTACAGAAATCTGGATGCTCACAAGATTTAGGACAAGAGCTGTATGAAAAAAAAAAAACGGTAAGATTTCTTCATTATTTTCTCAATCAATAAAATCACATGAATTGAAATTATGTTTTTTTCAATGTTAGTCAGGCATGTTTTTTGATCAGTGTCACAGTCTGGTCAGTGGTGTTTGTCTGTTGTCTTTCAACTTTTCACATTTTTACATTTATCAGAATTAATCCTTATTTGAACAAAAAAATTGCAAGATAGTGAATTCATATTCTACAGTAAACTGATCTGCCAGGTAGAAAGAACCAATTGTTTTGTAGAGCTTTAGTTTATTAATTGTCATATATTTATATGGATATCAATAATGATACATCTTAATGGTCATCTCCTTTTTCAGAAATTGTGCAAGGAAAGTTTGAAGTGTCTGTTGGAATGATCAACATCGAACTTGCTGAGCCTTCGTACTAAAAGTGAATCCGTTCGTGACGCTAATTATCTTTCAACCCTCTATTGCAAATTTCATGGGATATATGTGAGGAAGTGATTCTAGCAACATGTCAGAAGTTTTGGATCCTCCACAATGGGATCTTTGGCACATACATTGGGGGGAAATAGCAACTGTTGATTTTATGGATCTTTGTATCAATGTAGCTGTGTAGTACATATATTTTTGCATTTAATACATGTGTTTGTCACTCTAGTCAATAACTTTGTACAGTAAATTTACATGGGCGACTGGCAGTTTATTGTAAATGTATCTCCTGTTGAGGTTTCAATGACCTCTCCCAATCCTTGGTCAATGTCATTTAATGAATCTAACCTCTTATTTTAAAAAAAAAAATGCAGACTAGAGTTTACTACATACATCTATATCATAACTTGATTATCAGTAATTTAACCAAGGCGATTCTCCAGTAATCATATTCTTTCTTGGATATTTTTGTTAATAACCTTTGATGTAAAATACTTTGAAGTTTCAATGAGAATACATGCATTGAAAAAGTGTGCTTATATTGTACATTTGAGAGGTATATGCTATTATATTTGTCTCAAAAAACATTGTAAAAGAAACAGTGAATTTTTTATTTTGCAAATATAGATTTGATCTATGAAAAATTGTGATGTTATCAAGTTTTTTTGTAATTATTTGGTACTAATATAGTTTTCATTGTATTTTCCTGGAATTCCACGGATTTCCATGGAATTCCTTAAATTTACAAATAATCTGGAATTCCACGGATTTCTTCCGCAAATTTCTATTCTGGCATTGTTCCGCTCTTTTCCAGGCTAGATTTAAAATTCCATACCATTCCGGAAAAAAGTTCCGTCCCAATACTCTCAAGAATTCCGTGTAATTCTGCGGAACAAAATTTACATGGAATTCCGTGGAATTTGGTATGGAATTCCACGGATCTTGCGGAAAATCTACATTAGGGATCTCAATTTATTTGTCAATTTAGGACAGATTTTTTGAATTCTTTTTTAGCTAGTAGAGTTTAATATACTCAGTTCGTCTAACAAGTAAAGTGAGATATAGTGCGAATAAAATACGTCGATTTTATAATCAGTGCACTGGAAGTTAACCCCCTTTTTGCATTAAATCTGTAATAAGAGCTTTTTCGAAAGAGAGAGAGACACCTAACAATACTCGATATTCAGATTGGATACATGCAACTAGTAGAAACAAAACTGATAGTTCGAAATATGAAAATGAACGAGAATAAGAAACTGAAGCGGTGCGGACAAAGGACAACCCCTTCGCCATTGCATGCAGTAAATAGACAGAAGTACCCTTCACCACTATCTTAAATTCCACCATCTGAGCCCATAATGCCCCTACTGAAAATAAAACAAACAGTCCCATAAGTGGGGAATTTTTCGTTTCTACCCCATTAGCAAATTAGTTGCCATGAATTTTTGGATTAATACGGGCCTCAAAAATCAGAACTAGATATGGGAGGAAGGAGTCATGGATCCCTCACTGCTTGATAAGACTGCATGCAAATTAAAGATTGCCTATTACTATGGGATTTTAAGTTAAACAGGGTCGTCCGTGTAGTCATAAACCAAAAACTACTTCGCTAAAGTTGATCTGGTGGAATATTTTGTTTATTCATAAACATTTTTATATGAACATTCAACATGGGTTCACGAACTACTTAAATGCCTCTGAAATATAAGAATTGCTGCTATATTTCTTCAGATATGTAGTGCAGGTTTAAGAATGGCTTATCAAAACCTCATAGGGGAATATAAAAAAAAAATTCTGGTTGGTGTATATCTCTAACAAACAGGTTTAAGAATAAGTAATCAACATCATATAATCAAGGGTCATATTAGCAAAGAATTTTTTTATTGTACATTTCTAACAAATTTTAATTGTTATACATATCTAATAAAAATTACACAGTGTAGAGTCAAAAAAGTGTTTCTAAAAGGCAGTTTTCCATTGGAATAAGAACCCGACAAATTTTTAAGACTTCAGTCTAAGCTGTATCATGGAGAAAAAATGCATTTTTTATTACAAGTAAATATAGAAGTCAGTGTTGAATGTGTTTCTTACCAATCTACATCTACATAGACAGAATAATAAAAAAGGTAAAGATTGCGGACAGTACTAGTAGTCTTTTTTTTAAACTTACACACACTACAAATTTGTGAACAGGAATAAAATCCATTCATACGGAAATAGGGATGAGCAATATAATGTTTTTGAACAAAGGATACGGACTCTAGATCTTCCATTGCACCTCAACCAACCTGTTTTTCAGTAGAGCTTTGGTCACATTTTAGATTATAATTAAAAGCAGCAAAAAATAAAAAAAAAAAGTAAGAAAATAAAATTTCAACATTAAACTTTGCATGAATGAGAAGACATTCTTAAGAGTATGGGGTGCTTTAAAACAAATGGTAACATTAAGGTAAGTTTGGCGTTAATGAGATGCTATGCACACTAAGTGATATAAGAACATTGCGTTAGATTCATAGATGATCGAATATAAGTTACAATTTTTTAAAAAAAAAATGCACCTCCATTGTATGTTATAGGCATAGACTATTTTTTTTTAGGGATTATCTGTTCAGCAACATTTAAAATCCTCTGAAAGCAAACAGTTAAATTTTGTATACATCAATAAAGCACTGACTGATTTATGAAACATAATTTAACTTGTTAATACCCGAAAAATATATACATCTGTATTGCTAGCTTTTCAAAACTGAACTTCACGTTGTGTATTTAATTTATTTATAGAAAGGGGAAACTAGAAGGGAAATTTATTTCTTATTATTTTCATATATATATATAAGGTAATATATATTTATAAGTCATATATTTAATTTTTTAATAATTGATCAATCTACACATTTATTATTTATTTAAATATATATTTATTTTTTGTTTTTATTACTTTTGTTTATGCTTTTTGTTTTCAAATGTTTCTCTATTCATATTTTATTTATTTGTTTGATTATTTATTTATGTAAGGGATGAAGCTTATTTCAATTTATACGAAACAACATAACTTGGGGCAGTTTACGCTTTATAAACCGCGAAGCGGTTTATAATAAAAGCGTGTAAACTGCTCCAAGTTATATTATATCGTATAACATAAGTTGAAATAAGCTTCATTCCTTATAATTTCATTTCAATGAAATAAACATATTTCAAAAGTTAACGTCAAGCAGAGTAATACGTTTTTGACGTAACTCATTGTGATGTAGGCAAGTTATGTTATACAAAATGGATAAAACCGTTTAACCAATCAAATGGCGTGTTACAACTGAAATAAAATTATTTACGTACATATATTTTTATTATCTATTTTATTTATTTATATTAATCGATTTCTTGATTTACTTATTTATTTCTTTTTTCATAGATTTTTATTCTTTTACTTTTATCTATCTTTATTTTTTGTTCCTGTTTTTTTTTTTTTGGGGGGGGGGATCAGTGTTACAAGTAAACATGAAAAGGCCATATTTTTTAAACTAAATAATGAAATTGTATGATTTACAAATGTTTTTCCTCCATAATTGGTTGATTTTCTCAATGCTATATTGATTGTTTACATGATGTTTTACCTACCATTCGTATGAGTACTAAGGATTGCCGAAAATTTACTTAATATAATTACTGAAATACATGAAGGTGACTGGAAGTGTCCGAATGATTGCTCAAAGGTAACAAAAATTAACAGCCAATGAAAGTTTGCTAAATGATGACTGAGTCTTCACTGAAAGATTGTTTGAGCATACATGTAGCTGTATAAATTTAGTTACTAACAGAATTCTTAGAGACGACAACATGGTCCCTAATAAGTTTCTGAATAGTCACTACAAAAAGGATGAATGGTCACAAAGAGTTTGGTTCAACTGAATTGTGACTTCTTTAACTTGCCTTTATGTATGTGTCTTTGAGCTTCCAATAGGTTTCTTGGAAACAAATTTTGTACACTCAATTTCTAATGTTTATAAAAGTGTATCTGTAAGAAAATAATCAACATTGACATTTAATTTCCGAATTCCATATTTCTTTTATTCTCGCCCATGAAACACCACAAATCTCGTTTGATGCGTGAATGACTTCGCTTGGTTAATCATGAACGAAATTGTAAAACATTCTAGCGATAATTACATTTTAATTGAAACATATCAAAGCTTTTTGTTAGGCGGAATATCTTAAATAGGATGTAAAAAAAACGAGGTCCTGTTTAACAGTAGGCGCTGGTACGATGAAGAACCTTAAAGTTCACTGATCAATGCATTGAGTGCTGAATATATTTCTAAAATTGATGTCCTTCACGTGAAACGATGACGTTTCTATATGTGAAATATTCTTGAATGGTTCGTGAAACAACAAACAATTAATCAATTCAACATGTGTTTTTGTAAAGAAGGCAGTATCATCGCCATTGAATTCTAAAGTATATGTACTAAACACCATGAAAGAAGCCCAAAACTGACTTGTAACTCATACAAATAAGCATTAGATTCCATCGGCAAATGGAATAGGAACCTGATGAATTTTAAAGAAATGTGTATAATCGAATGAAAAGCATTTTTCAAATTTATGCAAAGGTTAATATTCTGATACTAGTATTTGCTCAAAATAATTAACGATGAATATTCTCTAAAATAAAAAAAAAGATATTGCAATAAAAGAAGGGTCTTTCTTTAGATAATTTAGTGCAGATTTCTTGGTTTCTTAGTTAGTTCATTTAGTTTATATACAATTCACATAACAATTAAAGTAAGAAATAATAAAAAATGAAATGAACGTCGATTTTATTATCACCGCAATAAAAGCTTACCCACTTTTCCCATCAAATAAAAAAGGTTAAGAAAACAGACATTGATTAATATAAAAAATATGTTATACATACAAATCTGTGGAAAGGGCATAATTTACACTCCGTATCAAATTCTAACAAACACCTAACCATTGATAAGAAACACGCCGGTGTCGCATAATATTTGGTCCGCCTCGTTTAAAGGTCCGGCCGGACCAAATACGATAACATATTTGGTCCGCCTGGCTCTATAAGAAAAGGTCCGCCCTCGGTCTATTATACAAATTGTATGCCTGTGTTCATTCGATATTAATTGCAAAACTATTGTTTTAAAATTAATTAAGGATATGAATTCGTATTAATAGCCAGTGTTTCCTTTAACAGAAACAATAAGTAAGAAATTAAACAATAGTAAACAATAAGTAAGAAATTATTAATACATAAATAAGGGATTGTATAGATTTATTGATCGAGTTTCCTGTCGGGAAGATGGGACTTGCTTATTTTGTCGTTTATATACACTAATGTCAACTTTATCATTAAAAAAAATATTAAGAATACAAATGTACATACATTTACCTTCACCGCCTGTTTACTGGCAGATTAATCAGTATGCAATGAACAGATGAATGTTCGTAAGTCCAACACGGATCATTTAGTTACACTCTCCAATAAACATGATAAACGTCCGACTTCCACTCGCAAAAAAATAACATCTTAAAAAATATATTTCTTTATAGTATAAATTTAAAAAATCTGTCATTCTTTACGTTTAATATTGTTGTCATAACTGGAGGCATAACAGGGGCTTATGTCACGGTGTACTACCCTACACCCGTTATTGTAAAAACAACATGCCTGCAGATTGGGCAGTTGGGGGTTAGCCAATAATTGTCTCGTTTGAGAAAACCTAAAATACCATATCCCCTGTGTTTTTATAAGTTAACACTGTTTCTTACCTATTCAAAAGCTAATTATTATATCTACTAGATCTCTGCATTTCATTTCCTGAATTTTGCATTTGCATTTTCCAACAATTTTTGTTATTATTTCGGAATTCGACATTTTTATTTTCCTTTCCGACATTATATATTTATGGGTTTTTTTTCCCACGTTTTCTGATTTTTTTTAAAAGATACTTTGTTTATGGCAGTTTAAGGTTATTAGGTTAACATACATAACAAAGGTGGAAGTTGTAAATATGTATTATATAATATTATTTATTTCAAATCACATTTTTTTAAATCTAATCATTACATACATTCTGTATACTATAATACTGTATATGTCTTGTTATAAGTAAAGGAAAGAATTGAGTGAAAGTTCACAATACCTACATCTGCTTTAGGGTAAAATCAATTAAGTTTCTTTGACATATAAGCAAAGCCTTATCTTTGAATATCTAAAATATTTTACTTTAGGGATATTTATAACGGAAGTATGATTTTTTTTTCATTGCCGAAAAAATACTGACATGAATTTGATAAATGTCGCAGATGAAAACTTTTAAAATGTAAAACTGTCGGAAAAGAAAAGTTCATTTTTTAGGGGGGATTCCGGAAATGAAATGATAACTGCATTTTAAGGTCCGCCTTGTCTCTTTCTCCAGTTTTTTTAAACTACGAAAATAAACCCTGTCCAAGAATTTCCCTTTATGACATAAAGATATCTTAAATACAGAGGCCGGACCTTTTCTAATACTGCGTTTTAAGGTCCGCCCTGTCTCTATCTCTAGTTTTTTTAAACTACGAAAATATATCCTGTCCAAAAATTTCCCTTTATGACATAAAGATATCTGAAATACAGAGGGCGGACCTTTTCTGATAACTGCGTTTTAAGGTCCGCCCTCTCCCTTTCTCTAGTTTTTAAGCTACGAAAATAAACCCTGTCCAAAAATTTCCCTTTATGACATAAAGATATCTGAAATACAAAGGGCGGACCTTTTCTGATAACTGCGTTTTAAGGTCCGCCCTGTCCCTTTTTCTCGTTTTTAAGCTAAGAAAATAATCCCTGTCCAAAAATTTCCCTTTATGACATAAAGATATCTGAAATACAGAGGGCGGACCTTTTCTGATAACTGCGTTTTATTGTCCGCCCTGTCTATTTCTCTAGTTTTTTAATCTACGAAAATAAATTCTGTCCAAAAATTTCCCTTTAAGCATAAAAATATCTGAAATACAGAGGGCGGACCTTTTCTGATAACTGCGTTTTAAGGTCCGCCCTGTCCCTTTTTCTAGTTTTTAAGCTATGAAAATAAACCCTGGACTTCCTGAAAAATGTTGGAGATGAAAACTTAAATGTCGGAACTGAAAGCTAGAAAATGTTAGAAATCAAAATTGAAATTTTTAAAATCCGGAAAAAGAATAATGAAATAAATAATATAATAAATAATAATGAGAGGATAATGAAAATTATACATCTGAATGATAATCAATCGCGTTTCATAGATATCAGAGATTAAAAACAATGAACGATTTTTATCGACTCGGTATTTAAATATCAGACACAGTTAAAAGTCAATTTAACTATAGAAACAAGGGGATATTTAAGTTCATAATTGAATTGAAATTTTATTTTGAACTTAAATATCAAATCTCATGTAAATCTACGCTCATTCATTTCGCATTCTTATTTTTTAGCTCAGATACGCCACATTTAATTAGCTTTGAATATTTCAAAAAAGACAATATATAATTATGATTATTATAAATGTCACAGGTTTGAAGTGTACGCATGAATATTTCCTTGACATTATTTATGAATATAAAAAAAATCCACACTTATTGATATGTCAAGGTAAGTCATGACCATTAAGTTCTCAAACCATTCAATTACAGCGCCATCTGCCGCGGGCTCTACCTGCAGGTACCTGTCAGGTAAACAAATACGTCACACCCCCATTGTTTTATTAGCTATACACACCGACAGATTTCACACCTTTAATCGAACTAATTTACACAAGGCATATTCTAGAGAAAAACAAATACTTGCACAATAATGCCATTATTTTCGTTTTAAATATGGTATTAGATAAACAGCAATGCTTAAAGCTGAACTGAACGAGGAGTAGATTCTTGTCCTAGAGATAATTATGTTGTACAAAACATAAAACACAACAGGGTAAACCCTTCTTTCATTATATATATAGTTTAAACAAAATCGATTTAATTTCATATGTTTAAGTCAAAATTAAACGTTTTTTCACCACCCGGACCAAAAAAGTAGGCGGACCATTCCTTATACGGGCCGGAACATTTCTTATAAAAGGCGGACCAAATATGTTATCGTATTTGGTCCGGCCGGACCTTTAAACGAGGCGGACCAAATATTATGCGACACCGGCCAAAATATGACTCAATAAAAAGTTCTGTTCGCTAACAATGACATTATAACGACCATGGAGTTTATGCTGACTTTAAACGAGTTTGGCGAAATCCCTGTAACATCAACCTATCTGTCAGTAGCTGGTCTCGGTTTAAAAATTGATCATACTCGGAGCATTAAAGAAGCTTGGAGTTGTTAACACCAAATTTATGCAAGTGATAGCCGGATATTACTACATCATTAAAATGGAAAGTTGATAAAAAGATAAAGTCATATCGTTTGTTATACAAGTTGGTTGTTAGTTTGTACTTTTCACCATATACAATGGGTAACGCGGGAGGGCGTCGCTTAAGGTATGGGGGAAGCGTTTTCAGCGTATGAGGGAATGTGTGGGCTTCGGTGTCAGGAGGGATGTATGTCACGTCGTCTTTTTTCTATATAAGAAGATGTATTTACAAAAAAAAAACCAACAACAACAACAAAAATCCCACTGAGGACAAAAATAGTTATTAAGCTTTGCCTTGGTAACTGGTCCGGCTTTCACAGTATTCGAAAACAGTTCTAAACTAATCACCAGATTTTAAATTTATGGCAATCAAGTGATCAAACACATATGCTCTGAAAAATATAAGACATACAGCATAAAGCCTCTGAAAGTTAAAATAGCGAAACCATTGAATCGTAAAAGTCTAAACAAGTTCCGAATGGTTTTAAATTGTTTTCAAGACAATATGATTTAATTTGTGGGAAAAACTGTTACAGGTGTCAAAAATCAGAAAATATACAGAGACCCTCAAGGTTTGTAATTGATTTTATCTTGCAAATTTGCTCAGTGAGATTCGAACCTGCAACGTAAGGATCAACTCATTACCTGGCGACTCTAGAGTAGCCGCTCTAACCATTGCGCCACGCGGGCGACAAAATCAAAGAGAGAATCCACAAACACAGGCACATTTAACTCGTATGGGATGTAGCAATGTTAGATGAACACATATGGAGAAATGATGTACAGTTTATTCATAAGATTGCTACCACGTGATTTATTTCTCATTAAAATTCATAAGATCCTGAATAAACTCGAAATATTCCATTTCTTTCAAGTTTTATATTAAAACCTGCAAGCACTGTTCGTTTTGCTGTTTTAAGCCTCTGTCATAGTTCTTTTTGCAAAATTTTATTGACAACTCATGATACCATCTCTTTTGGTTATAAGTAGGTCACACTGATGCAAGAAATTGCCGATTTCAAATTAAAAAGGCGGTCGTAACTCTTCAAAGAATGATAAATCATCTTTATTTCATAAAAATAAGCATTCGCCTGCACCTATTAATCGGCGGAAGAACTCTGTAAACTTGCAATAAACACTTACATTTTATCACCAAAAATGATAAATCACCAATTCAATGCTTTTTCCTTCATTAAAACATAATTATACTCTTGCTTCGGAATTTCAAACCAAAAAGGCGGTTGCAACTTTCACTTCGACATCAACAATATTGCCATTTCCGGTAGAAAATATGAAGAAAAATCTAAACATCGGAGGAAGAACTTTATCCAATACAGATATTACGTAAATATCTGCGAATTATTGTACGTTCTCTATATAAACCTTTATGGAATCTGTAGCCATTATAGCTCTAATATAGCCGATATGTAAATGAGCAGAATGAAGTCCATTTCTCCATATGAAGTACGCATCTATGTTAAGGCTGTCCCAAGGCTTAATATGAATAAAAAATAATCGTTTTATTTTTGGCTAGGTTTTATTTTCAATATATGTTATCTAAGTAATAATTTACAGACAACTTGTCATGAGAGTTTAATCAGGTTTTATGATAAAGCTTGTTTGTGATGTTGTTGATCACGTGACGGACACTTATGAGCTATCCATAAATATTGCACAAAATCGCACAAAATTGTACAAAATCGAATCGGCACAAATGTAAAACAAAATTATTGTGAACAGTTTGTAACGATATTCAATTTTTCGTAATCTTGGTGGCCAAATAAATTTTCTTAAGAAAATATTTTACGAGAAATTTATGTTACCCAGATACAAGGGGGGTATTTTCCACTAGGAAATAGGATAAATTACTTTCCCCGCAAAATTCAGTTAGAGGACATGCTTCTCTAGTAAATTTACATAGAATATCTTTAATTTTTCCTTATTAATCACTTGTGCTAGTCAAATATATACACGAGTCATGAATTCCAACTCTGTGTACGAACGTGGAAGCGTTTCACATGCATGTTTTGTTATTTTGTAAATATATGCAAATCGGACAAGTGAAAGGAATACCAATATTAATTGCAAATGTGCAACATCACTACAGCTGGAGTTTAAAAAGCACTTGAATTTAACAACAATGCTAAAAAAATCTATCTGTCATATGAAAGGAATGTATAAAAATATTACACTTTCCCCGGCAGTCAGCTCATGTATGCAGTGATTTGACATAATATGCTAAGATGTCTAGGTAGTTCAGAGAAGAAGGATATGGAGATAACGAACAGTATTCAATCTCAAAGTCTATAAAACAATACAAAACAAGAGCAGAGCAAACAAGGACCCCCGAATCCTCAGAGGTGGGATCAGGTGCCATGGAGGAGTGAGCATCTAAGTAACTACAATTGGAATACTTTGCGGACAACCTTATCTTAGCCGTGTTTAAAAAAACTCATCTATTTTTCTCGTGTTTTATTCAAATAATAACTGTTCGAATGTCTTTCGTAAGTCAGCTGCAGAACTTAGCAGTTTCAATCTCAAGTAAAATGTTCAGATAAACAGAACTTACCCTAATATAAAACTTAGCATTGAAAGCATAAGACATATTGACCCTTGTAAACATCAAAGGTAAAATTATTGTCATGGCGCAGTAAGCTATCCCTTTCGACCATCCAAAAAGAGTAGATGTTGTTTTTTTCCGAGTAGAAAAGTTTAAGTAGTAATGTATTTCATAGAATTAATTATATATTAGTCCTCAGATTTGCCTGCAATGCTTCCAATAGGAAACCATCCACATCAAACAGATATGTCAGACCCTGTAATGTGATTAACGTCATGTTAAGTGGGATACAGAATCACGGTATAAATGAAAATGAATAATGTTATTTAATCACGTTTTTAGTATAACTAAATGTCAAAGTAAATTCCACTGCAGATATTTCTTTTTAGATCACCTGATCTGAAAACTCTATTGTGCTTTTCTCATCGTCCGTCCATCCGTTTTTCTGTTAACTATTCAATAACCACTAGGCTAATTTGATTTAAAATTCGTACAAAGCTTCTTTGGATGAAGGGAATTTTAAATGATTAAAGTAAAGGACCATGCTCTCTTACATGGGGAAAAATCAAGAAAAGACAAAATAAAGTTGAGTCATTAAAAATAATCTTCTCAGGAATCACTGGACCAGAAAAGCTAAATCGTTTGTGGAAGCATACTGGGGAAGTTTAAATTTTAAATTGTGAAAAGCATGACGTCTGGGATTAGGGTTAGAACACAATAGGGAATCAAAGATTTACATTGAAATATATATAGAATCAATTCTTTTTTTCAGGAACCACTGGTCAAGAAAAGCTTAAATTTATGTGAAAGCTTCTTAAAGTAGAGTAGATTTTAAATTGTTAAAATCGCAGCCCCTAGGTTGTAGATTTTGGCCACAATGGGGAATCAACGTTTTACAATGAAATATATAGCAAAACATATTTTCAAAAAAACTTTCTTTTCGCCAGTAAAGCTTAAATTTTATTTGAAAGCCTTCTGTGGTAGTGTAAATTTTACATTTTTCCAACCATGGCCTTCGGAAGTAGGGTGGGACCAAAATAAGTATGACAGTGGTGAAAATTTGTGAAAAAACAGCAGAACCAAAGACATTTAAGTGACGGTGTGACCAATGGGCCGGGTCTCTTGTTTTGTAGAGAGTTTAAGATATATTCTTCTGCTTCAAATTAATACAAAAACAGATCTTCTGATAAAAAGCATAATAAGTACTTAAATGGGAATTCCAACAAGTCTAACAGATCGCTGGATGATCTCGTCTCCAACACTAAATAGATATTGTTTAGTAGAAACTAGAGCATCTCTAATTATCGACTTCAGTCCAATTTTTTGTGAAGAATCCGGGTGATTTTTCATAAATAAATGTAATTTTGCAAAGAAAGGTTTATGGCAAGGTACAAAAAATAAGATAATTGATCAAGGTGACATGGAGGAGGTTCATACTGATACTGAATGTTTACTTACAGTGTCTGTAAATTTGGCAAACCATTAAAGGCATTGCTCTGAATAGTGTTTAACTTGTTGCCATGTAACCACCTAAAAAATTTGAAATAAATTCAAATGTACAACAGTTTTTATGCCCCGTAATTGAAGATTTGGGGGTATAGAGTTATTGCTCTGTCCGTTCGTTTGTCTGTCGGCCTGTCTGTCTGTCTGTGTCATGGAACTTTTGAGAGTTTAATTTTTTTCTTGTATAGCGTTAATATACACGCACACTTATATTCTGTTTTGTATGCCGTCATAATAGTATACCTTACCACGAAGTCATAAATCACCTTTTTTCTTCTGTTAAGTTTAGAGTTCTGATAAACACTAAACAGTACAGAAGTGTAGAGAAGTGCTTTTCATATCTTCGAGTTATCAAACCACAGTATTCTCGACAGTCTGTTTTTCTGTTTGTGTGTTTGTCCGCAAAAAAAATTATATTTGAAATTTGTATTCACTCTATCAACACATTTGACCTCTTTACCTCGACCTTGGTGTTTGATCTACTTTTGCAAGAGTTCACCCAACTTTAACCTTGGACAAAACTTGAAAAGTTGATGATAGGGCTTACATATTTTACAATCGTATCCAGTGTGAAAAGACCTTTTCATGGTTTTAAATATTTTTGACCTTGACATTTAAGTTTGACCCACTTAAAAAAAACTGTAACCTTGGAGACAACTTTTGCACAGATAGTACTAGGACCTTCGTATTTCACAGATGTATTCCTTGTCACTAAATCTTCCTTTTGAAATAACAATTTTGTCCTTATTACCTTAAGCTTGGAGTTTGATCTATTTTGTAAAACTTTAACCTTGGCCAAAACTTTTAAATATTTGGTGCTTGGGTTTCAATATTTTGTATGTGTATTTCCCCTGATAAGGCCTTTTTTGGAGTACCTTCAATTTGAACCTTTGACCTTGACCTTGGAGATTGACACCATTTGAAAAATAGAATAACCTTGACCATACCTGTTGAATGGATAATGCTTGGACTTTCTTATTTCACGTGTATATTTATTGAAACAAAGCCTTTCTTGGAATAACAACATTTTTTCATCTCTTGACAATAGAGTTCGACTTGCATTTGAGAACGTCTCGCCAAAATAAATGCTGCCATACAGGAGCATAAGTTTTTCACAAACACATCATGTTTCTTTCATGTTTTCACACTTTAATATCAGTTGAGACGACTGAAAGCATGTTTTAGTCTAAATTGTAACATTGAAAATATGCAAACTTTCTACTGCAATAAATAAAAAAAGTCAACATTGAATTTGTTCTCAACCAATTAACAGAAACTGAATAATGAAAAAAAGTTAACAAAACGAACAGTACTAGTGATTGTTCTTTACAAAAAATACACACACCTCAAATTTATGAACAGCAATAAAACCCATTTCATACGGAAATATGGATAACAAATATGGTGTTTTTGAACAAAATTTAATTGCACCTTATTCCACCTCTATTTCTTAGCATAGTATCGCTCCAATTTACATTTTAAAGGAAAGCAACAAAAATAAAAATAAGAAAATAAAATGTCATCATTTAACTTTGCATCAATGTTGAAATTGAAACGACACTCTAAAGCTACAAACCCCCGAATCTTAGTTAATGAGGATATACAAAAATGAGAAATCCAATCATTGAGTATATGTTTGGTGCTCTTAAACGTGAACAATTTAAATATAAGGGATATTTTAAGTTTGGTGTGAAATACTGGTGTGTAATTGACACAAACTTTCAAGTTGGTATATATTTCATGAAGCGCTACATGAAGCGCGCTTCATGAAATATGCATCGCAGACAAGCCTGTGATTTAAACATCAATATCTCACATAAAACTTAAAAACATACTGTCTGCAAACAAAATTCAGATCCCGATCAAATTTATGCTACACCTTCACAATGTAATGCACGTATTTTATTGGTTTTAAATGAACATATGATGGTCAGAGGATTCTTTTACACACGAAATCACCTAAGTACTTATAGTTAAAAAGATACATGTTATCAAAATCGAAAAGCGAGGTGTAAGAATAGATTTTATGACCTTCCGATTCGATTATTGGAATTTTCATCCATTAGATTCACATGTCTTCCTAGTAGCTTGATCTATCCAAACATATGTATCAGATTTAAGAACTATAGCTCTTTTTCATATTAAATGAAATTTGTTCTGAAAACATGCAAACAAATTAGAAAACATGTGTATAATTATCAAAGTCTATATCTATCCCAAAGTATCGTTTGTATTATTACATGCATATATATGTAATTGGAATTTTTCATTCGTTGATGAGAATTAAGGTCGAAAAGTACTTAATATCTTGAATGTAATCAAATACCTAAAAATGATACTGCTGATGAAGTTATTTGTTTTTGGAGTATACAATCCATAGTTAAACTTACAAACTATGTCCTTTCCTGTGCCCTAACACTGGTCCTGTGCATATAAATTTTGATAATAAGCTGAGTATTCATTGTAATCATGTAACCACTTTGCCTGCTAGATGTGTAGGGTTATCATATAATTTCCAAAATATTTTGATATATGTTCTTTTATTAGATCTAGATATACTATGTAATAAGGAAAGGCATAATGTCTCACATTATCTATCATAACCACAGGCATCTAAAGTGTGGATCAATACCCCCCTTTTTAATTTAAAAAATGCAAGAGAATATAATATCTCTAAAGTATAAAATTCCCCCATCAAACAAATCTATATGTCCTTCTATGCAACCATATTGTACTTTTACTCACCTTTAAAGTGACCTTATACGGTATAATAAAAATACACAAGGTAAGAAACAAAAGTTGTAAACAAACGTTGGGTTCCCTTCTTCGAGACAAATTTTCAAGGTAATAACAGTGTTACCTATCGTAATTTTGCAAGCACTCTGTTAAGGAAATGTTCGTCTACTGGTCTGTTTAACCTAAACTCTGCCGTTAGTGTTTGATATGCTGCAATAGGACGATTTATTAATCAGATAAATTTAAACTGTATCACATTTATCCAATCTGTTAAGGCGAAACTGAAGTGCGACATATAGATTTGTTTAACGGGGAAATTCTACATTTTTGAGATATTATACACTCTTACCTTTCTTTTAATTAAAAAAGGGGTATTGATCCACATTTCAGGAGCCTGTGATTATTAAATTTTGCTATTATACAATTACTGCTGTTGTTTTTTGTTTGTTTGTTTGTTTTGGGTTTTTTTTTGTCAGTACGATGATTTAGCTTATTTCGAACTCTATTAATACTGACTAGTGTACTTTGACTGTGAATCTATCATATTGAATGACAAAATTAAACAACAACAATTGTTTTATTACAGGATTTAAAGATTAAATGATACAAACTCATAAAAGCAAACCATGCTAGCTTTCTTGTTTATATTTCCTGTTTTAGCCAAACACTGTGAGAAAAGCTGGATTAAATAAGCATAACCATTTGTATTAATTTGGAATCTATTTAGCTGTACTCTACAAAATAAAGTAAGATGTTATGTTCATCTTGTTTATTTATTTAATAAGGATCTTTTTTTTTACTATTCTGTATCAAATTGTGACGGGGATATAAGACTTTTAATGAATGTTTCCTAAGTAAAGTTTAAGTACAAATTTACATTCAGAAGAAATGAGGGGCGGGTAGGGGTCACACACCACACCACAATCGGTTTCTACGTGCCTGAATCTTATGACACATGCGTGAAAGACTGGTCAGGTAATATAATTTTTTAATTAATTGTGTCAAAAAAATGTTTCAACTTGGAAATCCTCTTTATTTCTAGTCCATTTTAGAATAATAAATCCTAATGTTCACCGTGAATTTCACATGCAGGTAAATAAAACGTAGTTCTTTTCTTTTTTAACTCCGACAATCAGAATCAGGAATTATTTTGTCATAAAAAAAATTAAATTTTTTATTCAATGTTTGTTTACTTAGAGAGTCTGCATATTTAACAAATTGTCGAAGACATTACCTCCCAACGTGGTGATTTGATTCCCTCACAGATCCCTGGAGAGTGTTCAGTCAAATAATCGTCAACAGTATTGTGCTTGATTATCAAAGTAACTTTCACGTCAATAAACTGAAAATTCAACCACGATCTTATCAGTCATTGAGGTGACTGAAATTACTGTATTATATGATAAAGCTTCAATTTCTATGGAGTTGACAAATTTTAATATTTTAAGATAATTTTCTTTTTCATTTTATTTATTTATTTACTTATTTATTGTTCGAGCAAACTTATGTTTTATTGGAAACATTTCTCCAAAGGAAAATCAGAAGACATCATATCAGCACAATACAAAGTCCCTACGAATAAAATGAAATGTGAAAATAACGAAAAGTGATCTAAGTATAAGGATAATTTGAAACGTGTTTGCGTTGTTTCACAGAGAGAAGGCTTGTTATCAAATTCTAAAGAAACCGTCGCTGAATAAAGAGTGTCTGAAAGACTGTAGGATGGTTTTAAATCTGTCGTAAGTTTAAAAGATCATTGAAAAAGTCGTCACAAAACATTGAAGATCATCTCAGTTCGAAAATTCTACTGACAATCTTCAGTCAGTATGTCGCGCGGTTCATTCCACAGAGACGCCCTTTTATTAGAGTTCATCATGACATTGCGGTATCTCTTGACAAAGGATGTTGCGCTATGCTACTGGTGCATGATTTATCTGCGGTGTTTGATATTATCGACCAAGATATATTTTTCGTCGACTGGAATACTCCTAGGCCCGGAATAGCTTGATCGGCCCTTCCAGTGGCTACAATCACATCTGAGCGATAAATCACAACGCGTTTCGATTGGTTAAACACTATTGAAACAAAATGTCTTAAGACTGGCGTGCTCAAAGGTTCGATACTAGGCCAAAGTATCTGCTGTATCTACGGTCATTACAAATATGAAGTAACATAAATATAAATTGTGGAGAACAGACTTGTTCATATACTTTAAAAACAAAACATTTGCGAATCTTTTGATCGAGTTTGATTTTCCTTGCAAAAGTATTAAGATGATTCAGGCATACCTAAATAAATGAAAAAAGCTTTTATAAAAACACTTAATATATCTGTAAGTTGTACAGTTTTTGTAACATTTTTATGGAAACAATAGAATAACTTCCTTAACAGCTGCAGAATGTAACTTTTGTTTTATTCTCTTTTTTCTCTTTTATTACAATTAGATTATAATAAAAGCTCTGTTCCCAGGGGAACATTCTGTACTCAGTCTTTGATAATTTATTACAACGATTATAAATAACTTACTTTTTTTTTTTTTTTTAAATATTCGGACACTGAAAATAATTAAAAATTCATATTTTAAAAATTGGAAAAAATTAAAATTCTAATCAGCATCGCGACCCCCTTCTAAAATTCAACCGATATAAAACATCCGCAGACGAAAGATGCATGAAAAATCTTCAAGCAATTAGCAAAAATGATTATTTATTATTTTTGAAATTTTGTTAAATTCCTGTGGAAGGTATATTATTTGTAAGTAAAAATACTTTTTTAAATTTGATTTTGTCCATTTTGTCAATTACTATTTTGAGCTTTTGAGAAGGAATAAAACATAAAAAACCTGCATTTACAGGCATATTGATAAAAATTTGCATACATGTACTTGTTATTAGTTTTAAAAAATCAATGTAAATTGCTTAACCTAGGAAATAAAGAAAGTGACAATGATAACTGGATAATTGGAAAATTGTTTATCATTTCATACTTCCATACAAGTTTTATAAATGTATTATGCGTCTTTTGTCATTCGCACAAGTTTGCACAACGTTAGGCTGATAGTTAACAAAAGCTTTGAAATGAATGACCGTTCTCGATTTACTATAGAAAATCACAAATGTCGGCTGACCCCTACCACATAGTATAGTTTTGTTCTTTGTATATTCGTGGATTTCAGCTGTAAAATTTGTTGAATCGTATGGTTTAAATATCAATTAATGATTTGAGATGAAAAATTTTGCTTAATTTGATTGTTTATTTTACATTTTACAGGGTCCCATATGTGCACTCTTTCTTTCCGAAACTGGTTAATTCCGACTGTTTGTAAAATTGTAGGCATTCTGTAACATGTCGTAATCTTGACAAGTAACAAGAAAAGATGGAATGTTTGGTAATTGCTTTCAATAATATGACAGGTTCTTTTGGTAGAACTAAAGAATAAAACAAATGTGCAAATCAAGAAGTAGTCACATATTTAAAAAAATTAAGCAAGTAAGAGGGGAGATTGATAGAGTGATTTTGTTGTCTAATTGGTTATGTTTCTAGGACATAAATATGCGTATTTTCGTATATGACGGGACATATAACATTAATTTGAGCTATATTCTTTTTTTAATGGAAAATCTTGTTACAAATAAAATCTTATTTCCGAAATGTGCATATGAATAAAATTTTGTGTTAAAAGAAATAGTAAAAAAGTTAAATATTTTAAGAAAACGAGAGCAAAATTTGGATGTCTAGGCTAATTTGTTACGCCTTTATTTTTTAACCTACGCGAAGCGGTTCATAAATAAGCGTAAACTGCCCCAAGTTATGTTATATTGGATAACATAAGTTGAAATAAGCTTCATTCCTTATAATTTAATTTCAATGTAGACAATGAGACAATATTTCCTCCAGAAAAAGGCTTCAAAGTGAGCATTATTTTAAAAGTAACGTCAAGCGGAGTGATACGTTTTTGACGTAACTCATTGTGGCGTAGGCAAGTTATGTTATACGAAATGGATAAAACCGTTTAACCAATCAAATGACGCGATACAACTGAAATTGAATTATGTAAGCAACAACGTAAGCAACAACGTCAAAAACAGATATTTCGACATTACAAAATCAGCCCCAATTCTTTGCGCGACATCTAAGCATTAGGTAAATAGATAGAAAACCAACTTACATTATAAAAATGACAAATATTGTTTCTTTGCAATCTAAATTAATTTGATGAACAAATAACATTTCTAGTATTTGTTTAATCTGATTATTGTATTTTTTCTGCAGATCGGATTAAATGTATTGCCTTTTTATATATTTTTTTTCTATCACACAAGAGAAAATATGTTCTATGAAGAAAACAAATTACATCAAGACTGTTCATCATCATTCCCAATAATGATACTCACTTTAAAGGGTCGATTATAAATGTAGCGGAACAATTTTCAAACTTAACAATAACCCACAAAGGCTTTCCTTCCTCTCTCTCTCTCTCTCTCTCTCTGAGAGAGAGATAAAAAGGAAATGTCATATTCGTTCTTTTGATTGTTTTCATATGCTGAGGATAATTTTTCACTACATTTACAATGGTTTCATCCGGAAAAGTGCTTGTAAACATTAAATAAGTAAGATTTTATTATATATCTTTAATGGATATTAATTGTACCAAAATAATACAAAACATAGAACATAATAATCATAATAAATCAAAACTCGATCTCGATGCAAATTACGACTCTTCCGGTTTGTACAGGACTTAATCCACAAACAAATACATACACACGCGATTGCGTTAATATATATGAGCAATTCAAGAAAAATGCTTCATTAGTGGATTTTTTTTTTTTACATATTCCTAAAACTACTTTCAAGAAATAATTTACTAGAAACAAAGAGAAAATATTATAATTGCCATGTGTCTTTTTTGTGTAAGCATGCATTTTATATTATATTTTATATCATCTTCTGATATATTTTTCGTACATGTATTTGGAAGACAAATAAAGGAACTGGGAACAGTGAGTTCACAAAACAATATCCTCTCTCCAATAAGAATTTAATGACAAAGTACATTTTAGGAAGTACAGTCAATGGACAAAAGTATTCGTCATTTTTCAAAATGGCGTCGCGTTGTTTACGTTCACAACGGAAGTTTTAAACGTAGATTTGTATACTTAAAATTAAAGTCACTTACCTAATATTTGGTCAGATTTCCTTTCATACGTATTACTTCTTTAATCCGATCTGGAATGGATGCGTAGAGGCTGTGGACGTATTCCAAGGGGATGTTTTCCCACACTTGTCTGATTGCATGAAACAGCTGATCGCGACTTTCAATAGTTGCGGACATGCCTTTAAGCTCTTTTTTGATCTTTAACAAAATGTTTTCAATCACATTTAAATCTGGAGACTGAGCTGGCCAATCTGTGCAGTTAATATTATTTTCGGTCATATAGTTTTTCACTACGTGAGCCCTATGTACGGGAGCATTATCGTCTTGGAAAACATAGGCTTTGTTCGGGAAATGTCTGGCAATTACAGGCCATAAATTATTGTCAACTATTTCCAAGTATTTGAGTGCATTTATATTACCTTCGACAGGTACAATAGTTCCCATACCATCAAAACACATGCATCCCCAGATCATAAGTGTTACCTTCCTTTTCGATGGCGGACAAATCAAATGGGGACTGTTCGCTTCGGCGTCCTTTCTCCACACATACACACGGTTATCTGTCCCGATAACAATCTGACTTTCATCGGAAAATATATATTTGTTCCATTCATTATCACTTTTCCAGTTTTTTCGTTCTTGACACTATTTTACCCGTTTTTTTCTGTTCACACATCGAACCACCATAGTCTTCCTTGCACGTTTCCTTTTGTACCCTTCTTCACGTAATTTTCTAAATACTGTTTTCTCACTAAATTGTCTTCCTCTTCCTTCGTTCAGTTTGTTTGTTAAATCTGTCAAAGTGTCCCTTCTGTTTACTTAAGCGAGGCGACTCAACTTCGTCTTGTCCCGAGTTGTAAACAAATTAGTTGACGGCCAGATCTCGGCAAGTTTTCTACAGTACCCAGTCTGTCAAATTTATTCAAAATACTCACGATTGTTGACCTTGGTATACCAAACATTCTCGCCAGTTCTGCTTTATTTGGAGTGTGGTTTGCAGATTTTACGATCATTTCTTTTACCTCAGTGCTCAAGTCAACTGATTTTCGCCCCATTTTTTCGAGTGATGTTTTCCAGTGTTTACAGACACACAAGTGACAAAATGACTCCAGTAATTTCTCCAGTCTCTTTATTGAAAGTTTCATTCCATTTCGTTTGTTCTATAAATAGCGCGAGTGAAAAATAGCCGAGAGAGGCATCGCGATTAACGCAACGCCAATTAAAATGACGAATACTTTTGTCCATTGACTGTATATAAAAGAGATTCTGTGAAAGTTCCATAGAATTGCATTCAGGGATTTAGCAGAACTTGGTCAGGGTTAATGTTTTCTAAAGTGGGTCAAACTCCAAAGTCAGGGTCAAAATTAATGATACGCAAGATACATGTAAGATCTTGTGATACAAAATTCTCCTGCAAAAATTAAAAGCCCTAGCACAACTGTTCAAATGTTATGGTGAAGATTAAGTTTTTCAAAAGGAGATGACATTCCAAGGTCAAGGTCAGAATCTACAAATTGTTGATATTCAAAGAAAGGTCTTGTCATAGGAAATATATCTGAGAAATTCGAATGCCCTAGTACTAAACGTTCACAAGTTATGACCAAGGTTAAAGTTGGGTAAATTTTTGCAAAATTTTTATTTTATGTTTAAATTGATATTTACATTAATATGTATTTCTTAACATAGCGCATGTTTCTTGTAGTAAAATGTATTAATTTTAATTGTTATACGTTTAAATTGTAATTCAGATCAGATTTTATGATTGGGTCTTTTTTGTGTTACCTGGGTCTTCAGAACTGATGTGAAGGTGGTGATTCATTATATACATGAACTATGGCTAAGAAACTAAGACAACAGAATAGACAGTACGTTTTATATCATATGTATGAATGTCTTGTTAGTATCAGAAAGTTATTTTCCCCCTGAGCACCTTAAACGTCAGTCTAAAATGATTTGAATCACAGAAGATTTTAGACAACAATCCTATTGGTAGAAAAAAAAGATATCCGAACAAAAGTTTAATATTGAATAGCATCTTCATTTTGAACAGACTTTGCCCACAGAAGAGACAGACAAGTTCCCTCTTTGCTATTATAAAAATCAGAATGTGGTAATGAGCAAATGTATGCTTTCATAGAGGATGAGTCACTGTGGTAAATCAACCAACAGACTTTAGTGCCTAGGGCATATCGTAGAACAGCCATCTTGCCCGTTGCACACCGATGGTTGGTCACGCGGGGATGATTCCTATTAAGAATTCTTAACAAGAAACGCTTGGTTTCAGTCTTTTAGAACTTTTGTATGGCATTGTTTGCGAGGATAGTCTATCAGATTATGTTGCAAAGTTGAAAGAGAGACCCGGTCAAACTTGAACACAAGCCAAACAGAGCCTACCTAGTAGTCCAGATGAAACAAAAATAAAACGTGGTATGACAAACGGTCAAATACTCGAACATTTAAGTCATGAGACATGATTCTTTAATTGAATTGCTATCACTTCAAGGTCAGCCCTTTGCTTTCCAAATACTTTGGCTCATTTGAATTTAGCAAAAAAAAATCATTGACTTGATTTACAATATTAAAATTCCAAACGGACATGTTCTATGTCATAACATGAATCTTGGAACAAATCACTTTTATTACTACGTAATATATTTAGAATTTATTTATTTAACAACGCATTGGTTCGCACTTCAGTTTAAAATTTGGATATGAAATATGAAAGTGAGATGAGAAAATGTTGTTGACGATAAGATTTCTTACAAATATTTTATACAATGAGCAAATGCAATAAATATCAAAAAATATTTTTGATGCTAGTTAGATTTATTCATTTATCGAAAGATGTTTCAGCATAAACTGATAGAATTTTTTGAATATCCTTGCAGATAGTTTATTATGTTTATTTTTTTGTGTTTATGTGGCCGTTAATTAAAAAGATAATATTTTGTTTAATGCACATTGATCTACCTGATAATCATTAATTTTTAAGCATTATTTAGAATGAAAATTCCGAACAATAGCATATTTAATCTGTCTTGTTATGAAAATCATCATGAAGTTGTATGCATCTGATTTTTTAAACATTTATCAAGGAGTTCAACATTTTGTTTAAAAAATTACATATATTTGGGTCAGAGAACAACAATTTTTTTAAATGATGGCCTTTAATAAATATTTCCATACCTGACACCTGAATTACTTATTTTCATTGAATTAACTTTTTAGTGCATAAATTTTGGTTTTGAAAGAAAAAGGCCAAATTTTCTAGTTAGATTTGTTATGCTTGTATGTTTATTTTGATAGACACGTTTATATGCAAATGAGTATATTTTAAGCGTATAATGCAGAGGAGTTTAAAGATGTTTTTAGGAATATGAGAAGAGATAGTGAAATACTTTCAGCCAATGAATGGACAAGAGATCATTGTTTTCAAGCTTGAAAATACGGATAGATATTTAAAATCTCAAATAGGTTAATCATTATTCCGACTTTGCACCTTTGTTTGATTTTTATTTAAAAAAACAAAATGCTTCAGGAAAATTTTGTTATTTTTGTTATTTTCTTATATTGTATATAATTATTGGTAAAAAAAAAGTTTTTGCATGATTGTGTCATATTTTGTGAAAAAATCAGACAAATCTATCTTTGGTCACTTGGGAGTTTACATTTTGAAATGTGTTTCCGCTATCAAAGTGTAATAAAGAAGCATGTAACAGTCTGATATAAAATGCAGTGTAACTTTTGTTCAATAAATAGTAGAGGGTTGATATTTGGACACATATATAAGGAGTCTCCGTTCTTTGTGTACTATAAAGGTCAAGGTCATATCAGGAGGTCAAAGGTATATATGGTGACGTCATCTACTGAATCTTTTATTTTTTCCCATTTAATTCTTTTTAATGGCCAAAATATCAGAAACTACCGGTTCAATTTATTTTCTTTATTTTTACACATTTTATACTTGGACCCATTTTAATCATTCTGTTAATTTTTTGTAAAAATTGAATGATACATTTTTTCTATTGAAAACTTTAAGTGTAGGATGTCTATATGCGAATTTACAATTCCGATGCTATATATGTTCTATTTTTACTTTACATTTTTCTCAAATGGTCCAGTATCAATTTGACTTACTAAGTTAAAGTAACAAAAAGGATATCTTGAGTTTATCAAAATTATAACACAAACTTGCAATTGATCAATTGATAATTCTAAAATAAGGCTCATTCTAAAGTCAAGTGTCTGATTTCACAATCTTCCTGCAGGGGTCTGATAGGCTATATTTCAGACAATGTGGGCAAAATATGTGCGGTTGAATTTCTTTCATATTATATATTAAGAGAGATTTTGTATCCTAGAACAAAATATCATAGTTTCATAAAAATTGAATTTGAGGAAAAATTTGGCCTATCTATTGTGTCCTACCTTAAATAATTTAAAAATCTATTTTAGATGGCTGGATTCCAACAAAATAACTACGATTCAAAACAACACATTTAACGGTTTGCAAAATTTACAAGAACTGTAAGTATTTTGTAATTGCACGAAAACCCAAAGTTAGTGATGAATATCAATAGTAATAACTGTTAGTGGAGTTCTACCTGATTAACATGTGCATTTTACTGAATACTATTAGAACCACAAAATGATGAGCTTTTGTTTCTTGCGTGACTCTATTCTGAAAAGCATCTTTGGAGGTTCAATGTGTTCACAAATATTTTTTCATTGTTATTTTCATGCAATACATCATTGCATCCCAATCAAAAAGTCCCGAATTTCCGTTGCTTACCTTTGGTCTGGTCATACTTGACTCATTCAATATACGGAGCAAGATGATTTTCTTCTTGGTATGTCATATTTGAAGCAGGAGTGGTTAGGTCTTGAATTGTTTCAAAAACATCAATAACAAATGCTGAATGATTTTTCCCGATCATGAAAAGGATAACACGGCGAGTGTCACCGGTCGGTAGGGGATGCTCAGTGGTCCATGGCACCTAACCCCATCTCTGATGTTTAAGAGGTCCATTTTTTTCTGCTCCTGAATTTTATTGTTTGAATGGACTTTAAATATTTTTCGTAACCTTAATATACCGTATAGATAGAAAATATAGCGAGGATTTAATTTTGGCTTTATTAGCGAGGGTACTGAGATCGTTAAATTTGAATATCGCTAAAATTTAATTGCATTTTATATGTAAAAGATTATTTAGAAAGCATTTTAAAATCGCTAAAATTAAATCTCGCTAAAAATTAAATACCACTTTTTGAGGACAAATCGCTAAATTTGTGTCTCGCTAAAATTTCCACTTATACGGTATTTCATTTCTTTAAAATTGGGAGATAAACGTACTTAATGGATTTTGAGATTGAATACTGTACGTTATCACCATATCCTTGCTTTAGTTGATTGCTGTGTTTACATTTATTACTTAAGGGATTGATAAAAATGCTCATAAAACGAGTGAAAAGAGATCTTTCCAGAAAGAGTAACCTCTGCTGAAATCTTATGAACATGGTATGTTTGTTTTTATTTTGTAACGTAGGCCGATTCGTGTCTGTTGGAATCATTTTGTTAAAGTAATGATGCAAACATTGATAATTTTCTTCAAAAACAAAAATATGTATGAAATAAAAACATAAAGATACTTAAAACAAACATATGATTTTGAAAACAAAAATCTTCCTTAGAAACGGTATTACGTATAAGCATAAATAATATTGCCACTTGTAGCATCAAATTAAAGTTCATCTACAATGCATTTGTAATGATGAGTCTTACAAAGACCTTATTGTTACCAGCTTTAAGATCGGACCAGTATTAACAAGAATTGAATGTGGCATCAGTTTTATTTTATACAGTATTTTATAATTATATTATAGGCACAAGTATTGGAGAAAAAAAAATCCCTTAAATTTGTGTGCATAGATGCAATCATGGGTATTCTGCATACAATGACTGTGTGTGTTACACAACGTATATCTGAGATTTGTTTATTTGAAGCAACTGGAATTAAAGAAATATTGTTGGCGCAAGGTGCATATTTAATGGAAGTTTCTTTTGGTGTCCTTTTTTGGGTCATCTGTAACTCATAGAAATGTGTGAATTTCAAAGCACATGTTGCTACTTTTGCAATTCGGTCTCCCGATGCCATATTTAGTAATTGTATACTTTAAAGTTTTGGGTATGGATTTTAGTGTTTAGTCCATATACGGATGCGTTATGCATTCCATATCACATGAAACCTGGATACGAAATCAAGTTATGTTGAACTTGAATATGTTGATTTTTAATTTTATTACTTTAATTTTATTTATTAAAAAATGGTGTATGTTCAACTCTCCTGTGATATAAATGGAATAATTGTAGTTTCTTTCATGTCATTATATCAAACGAGACAGTATATGGCCGTGGGGATACATCAACATTTGCATAGATGTACACCCCTCATGATATTGTACGCATTCTTTCAATTTCGTTGCTTCTAAAAGTTAAAATGAAAATGCCGTATTCGTCCACATTAACTTCAAAATATCAAACATTAAACTCTTAATCTATTTCAATTTACTAGTATATCAAATCGCACTTTGATATTTTTTAAAAATGTTATACATTTTATAGGCTACGTTTTGTTTTGATTCGAGGAAATGCGAACTTACAGACCCTAAACCGTGCTACTACACCACTTGAACGGTACGGTTCGGTAGCTTTATGCACGGAACGGAACGCTTTGTGCACGGAACGGTACGCTTTCCTCACGGAACGGTTCGCTTTGTAGACGGTACGTTTCGTTTCTTGCACTGAACGGTTCGTTTTGTGAACGGTACGCTTTGGGAAACGGTATGCAAATGAAGTGGGCGGAGCCTGTTAACTTTAATTCTTGATTGGCTGCTAAAAATTAAATCATTCAAAATGACTTTTGAAGTACTTATAATTAATGCATGTATATAATTATATTTCCGCTATTAACAAATTAATTTATCGGTTTCAATTTAAACATGAATTTACACTACAGCGGTGATGGAGGAAAAATGAAGAAAAAAATGAAGGGAAGAAAAAAAATCATCCCACCGATGCCTTTGGCATTATGAATAGACATGTATTATTATATAGAACTCTTAAATATTTCCGTTCTAATTTTTTACGTATGCTGAACCTTCATTTTAAAAAGGAAAAAAAATTAAATAAAATAATTTTTCACTTTAAAATAAAGTTGCAACATAATTAAAAGGAATTAATATATAACGGGTATTTACTTGTTCTATACATATTACGATACGAACATATATGAATTATTTTTAATTGATTGATCTATAGAAATAAATATGACTATTCCTGCTTCATTTTTACTCCTAGTAATTAGATATGTACATTTTTTTTTTTTTAAACTGTGGATCGATCATTTAAACGTTTCCTTCAGAAGAGAAATATCAGTAAACAATATAAAAAACGAAAACCAGCAGCAGAAACACAAAATCAGTACAATAACTTCCGAGCGCTTTCTCGTAACAGAAAACATTCTTTTCACAGACATGTATTTATGTTTTCAATGATCCTTTCAGTGTATTAAGTAATTATTTTAAAAGTTTTTCTTTATTTTATTAAGTTATTCTATTCTTGTAAAGTCTGTAAAAACGATGTCGTGAATGAAAGAGAGAGAGGGGGGGGGGGTTAGAGAGAGAGAGAGAGAGATGCAACCTCTTAATACATTACATCTGTAAAAAAAAAAAAAACTTGTATTTATTCTCATTCTTTGTTTTATTTACATCGCCAAAGTCACAATTCATCACTCTTTGATTCTATTTAATCAACCCAATTACAACTATTGTGCAATGAATAATCAGTTCTCTGTACATGCATGCTAAACGCATGAAATCCTCGTGCATCACCTGTCAATCAATATGGCATGACGCTAGGTGACCCTGAAAATCCGTTTACGCTGGAAGAATTTCTCTTGTGATTTGAAACATTCTTATGATCAGTTCATAGTTCACACCTGTATAAAAAAATATATTGGGTCACACCGGAGGAACGGGGGCGCCGTGTGTTTAACACACCTTTCAAATTATTTAGTTCTGACTACATCAAGTGTATTTAATCACTCAACTAACATCCAGCAAGCTCATCTTCCAGGTTGCACCACAACACTGAATACAAATTTACTTCCTAAATTATCCTTTTTCAGACAAAAATGAATAAACATGTATCCCTGAATTACAATTTTCTTCTTTTTTTTACAAAAGCACAAGTTAAAGTCACATAAATTCTCATATTATCACCTTGTGGAGGGGGGGGGGGGGGGGTGTTACAAACATAATTCATAAGGCTTGAAAGAGGATTGATATTTTTTAAATTTCATTTTATTTAGTAAATTATCTTTTTCAAACACTTATAAGGATGTTTCCTGTAGATTATGATTTTTTTATTTACAACAACGTACCATTTTGCAGACTTCTAAAGAACTTTTAACCAGCTAATTCGTATTGCTTTCTAGAAAGAAGATGGGGCTATGTAGTGTAATAAACCTTATGATATCTTTATTTTTTGCAAACTGTTTTTTTTTCTTTTTTCATGAGATGTATTTCAGAATGAAGTAATTAATATTTATACTGCAGCTTGCACATTTTATTTGCAAGAAATTCGGCTTGCGATTTTTGTATGCAGCGTGAAAGTTGATCACAGTTTTATTAGTAAGATTATCATCACTGTCAGTTCAATAGAAATCTTCATGTTTACCGCATGCAATATTTTAATCCATATTTTACATGATTATAATTAAAGATTTTCAGTGTAAGTATAACTGCATCAATGATTCGCCTATAGTTAATATCTTAACAGAATTAATGTGAGAGTCTAAAGCGGTTCTTTTTTAAATTTTACTCTAGACAGTTTATATATGTTTTGAAATTCTTACAAAATAAGTAAAATCAAGCATCTGATATGTACTACATATGAATGCATACTTACGACAAAAACGATCTTGTATCTGATAAGATTTAATAATTTAAATAAGCAAAATTAAAATCAAAAGTAGAGACAACCAGGAAATTAATTCATGAAAGCGTGTTCTATCTTAGTGGTATTATAGTCTATTGAACCTATTTTTATGTCAAATATAATTATAGGATTATGAAACATGAATGTACATGTACACATTTGAAGAGGGTTTTTCCCCCGGGCACGAGCACAATAATACCGTATAAGTAGAATTTTTAGCGAGGATTTAATTTTGGCATTATTAGCGAGGGCTCTGACATCGCTAAAATTGAATATCGCTAAAAATTAATTGCGTATTATTTGTAAAAGCTTCTTTTGTAAACATTTTAAAATCGCTAAAATTACTTTTCGCTAAAAATAAAATACCAGTTTTTAGGTAGAAATCGCTAAATTTGCGTCTCGCTAAAATTTCCACTTATACGGTATTGAATTTTATGGCATCTTATAATATAAGTTTAAATGTCTGTATAGTTAAATTACGAATATTTAAATACAACTAATATTTCAAAAGAATTTGATTTAATTTGCTAATATAAAGAAAATGAAAGACTTCAAAGACGCCGACATTGTTCGAGGTCCACTATGCCCCGTACGTGTTTTGTGGCCTGTACTGTATCTTTGACCACAGCACATCCATTTGATCTAATTAATAGCAAATGAGGAATCGTCTCACACTCTGTCTATTTGTTTTAAAGATGTAGTTTGCTTCGAGTAGTTTTCTTATTTTTACAGTTGAAGGCCCAGGCGCACGATACTTGATAATGGTGTTTCGAACAGGCAGACACAACCTCAGTCCTTCTATCACAGACGTCGTAGCGAGAAATAAACCAAAATGACTTATTTGTTCATTACACGATTCAAAAATCATTGGGGGCGTGGATTGCATAATTAGCCAAAGAACGGTACGGTTCGCTTTGAGAACGGTACGGTACGCTTTGTGAACGGAACCGTTCGCTTTGAGAACGGTAAGGTACGCTTTGTGCACGGAACGGTTCGCTTTGTGCACGGAACGGTACGCTTTGTGAACGGAACGGTTCGCTTTCTGCACGGAACGGTACGCTTTGTGAACGGTACGGTACGCTTTCTGCACGGAACGGTACGGTTCGTTTTTGAGGTGTAGTAGCACGGTTTAGGGTCTGTCAATGTTGACAATGACAGAAATTCAAACGATTTGCTGCAATAGGATATTCATAAATGCAGATAATTTCAGTACTAGTGAACACTTCTTTTCAATTCTATACTTACATTGTGTATATTAGGTCTATAGTATTCAATTCTCGGATCGATCAGGTCTTGCTTTAAATGTATCTCATTCTGTGGAAAACCGTGAATAAAGGGGAGGAAAATAAGCATCTCCTACATTTTCAGAGTTGGTCCTCTTTGATCAGTAAGGGTCTGAGGACAACATCGATTTTACATTGTAAAAATTTTTTTTTTGTTTTTTTTATTTAATTAAAGAAGAAAAAACAATATTTATATCGTAAATGCACAAATTGTAATGAAGACCATTAATCGGAATGTTATATAGCCAATTGTACATAATGAGAATTTAGGCAAAGTGAAATAAAAATTTTCAGAAGAAAAAAAATGCTGCGCTTTGATCAAGAATACAATTTATTGTTTATAAAATGAAATAAACATTAAGGGATGGTATTTTATGTCTTGTTTTTTACGGGGTTTAATCGGATTAATTAGAAAAATACGAATTGACTGAGTATGATACGCATAATCACAGTCAAGCTCCATATCCCATTTTTCTTTTATGATTCATATACATCGGATCGTTTTACTCGTCATTTTGACGCTTCATTTTTGACGTTAAATTTGACGTCACGTCAAACGTTCAATTGAAATCGCAAGAGTTATCTCCCCCAGTGCGTTGTACGTCTTTAAAGCAAAATGGATTCAAGTTTCATTATCTGTTAGAATTTCATACAAATGTGGATAAGTTCAATTTTTTAAAATAATTTTTCTTGGATATTCCTACACGCTGTTTTCACTCATTTTTCAAAACATAGGGTGACCTTTGAGTATTAATCTTTTTTACTATGAAATGTATCTTTAAAACAAGATGAACTATTCCCAAAATGATTTTTATCAATTTTGCTATGTGTCTTAAAGTCAATAAAACATAATCAGTGATAATTTGTTGAAATTTCACAAATTTACATCAGTTGTTGTAAGTCATTGTTGGCAAATACGATACCAATTAGTTGTTGTTAAATTTCACATATTTCAGTAAACATATTTTTGGGATATCAACAAGTTTTACAGTCATCATTTGACATTTTTGAGAGCTGTCGCATTCACGATTTCAATCGCTGTGTCAGGGTCAATAACTCTTTATCTGTGGATGCAGTACATCTGCACTTATTCTCGTTGAGCAAAGAACACGGCAAAGATGGTGTTTTTTGCTAACGCGCTATATTACAATAGATGTGATATTTTAATATAATTCTGTGTGAAATTCGGTCAAGAACTTGATTTCTTGTTGCCGAGGATTGAATATTTGCAGAGTTCCGTGAAAGCATTTCGTAGTTTGGGGTGCGCACTGTAATTTATGTGAACAATTTTTATTTCACTTGAAGAAATTAAGCATTTTTATAGCCCATTTCATTATGTAATTCAGATTCAATATACATGTAATTTAAAATGATGAAATCGCCTTGGTGTTCAAAACTTTATTTACACGGCATTGTTTTTTACAGGCGCCGCCCATCGGTGTATCTTCAGTTATTGTACACTTTACTTCAAAGGAAAAACGCCGCAGCCATGATACAAAAACTAAAAAACTTGCAAATTAAATAAAAACATTGCCTTTAAAAAATCACGAAAGTACATGTAAATTTAACAATCCTGACTATTTTGCCAAGTAGGTCAATTACAGTCAAGTGAACTGTAACGCTAGCATTTTTTAATATACATATTTTTATGACAAACTGTGCACATGCTAAATAGCATAAACTTACCTTTAAAACTATAAATGCGCTGTATTTAAGCACTGGTAAAAGTAGGTCCAAGGTAAAGATCACTAGGTTGGTAACCAAAATACTTTCATAGGGAAGAAAACTAATTTGATATGTCGGTAAAAAAGGTACCTTAAAAACTTTACTTTAGAATTGAATTACGGTTAATACCTTAAATAAATTATCTCAGATTTCCTTAATACTGTTGTTCTCCGCCTCTTTATATAAAATCAATTACAAACCTTAAAGTCTATTTATCTGAAAAAAGTTTTACACCTGTAACTTTTTTATCAATAAAATAAATAATGTTATGTTGCAACAATTTGGATTTTGTTTAGACTTTTACGATTCAATGTTTTTGCTGTTTTAACTATCAGAAACTTTATGCATGAAACATATGAAGATTACAGACAGGATTAATGCTAAAATGTCCATAAACAATTGCATGTCTTCGATTGTGCAAATCATGCATGTTTTGACCACTCGATCGCCGTGAAAATGAAATCTTCCAAATCTTAACGAAAAAAGACGTGACCTACATTCCTTCTGACTAAAACAGCTTCCCCATACTTTTTTGCGACTCCCCTGCGTTACCCGTTTAAATGGTGATAAGGACCAACTAACAACCAAATTGAAGGGCAAACGAAAAGACTTCGTCTTTACCATCGTCAGCTTTCCTTATTTCTATCCCACTATAACCTTCACATGGTGTTTACAACTCCCAGCTTATCCGACACTCGAGAAAATTCTCCGAGTACAGTGTACTATTAATTTTCAAACCGATGCAGGCTACTGACAGGTTGATTTTAGGGGATTTTTGTCAATCTTGTTTAAAGTCAGCATTACTTGAACTCTCTGGGCGTTATAATGATCTTGATAGCAAATATAACCGATCACTCCTTCATATTTTGGCAGGCGGGATTCTTACCAGTGGCTAGGCCTTTCTTTTTATTCGGAATTTGATAAAGAACGTTCTGTATACCTGACCAATACATTGTGCTCACGGCGGATGAAAACTTTCCTGATTACTCCATGAATAGTATGATGAGGCACCTGATCTCTGCTCTGGAATTTTCAGGGTCCCTGTGTTATGTCCCTTTCACAGAGTTATATTGTTTGTAGATTTTTGATATCGATCACAGTTCGTGGGTTGATAATAAAATCGACGTATATTTTATTCCCAATATATATCACTACACTTGTTATGGGGAATTTGTATAAAGTATACGAATTAACAAGAAAACCACTAATTAATAATTGAGGTTCTGGTACATGTATGATTCTAATATTATTTCGATTGTAAAAATGACATTTTGTGTGAGCAAATTTTCGGGGTTTGAGGGAAAAAATATTGATTTGTGGGGATTTCATTTCGTGGTTAGAGAAGTGTTTGTTAGCATATTAGATTTTTCATTTTGTGGTGGGCAAGTATTCGTTGATCTCTATATACCTCTAAAACAATGGAAATTAAATCCATGGAAAATTTGTGGTTTCACAGTATATGTTTGGTCTGCATGGTTGAATATAAAAATATTTCTTTGTAATCGGTACGGTTATTTATTTGAAAATAACTGATTGATTTTCAATTCAGCATAAAAGATTATTATCATATTTTCCATTTAAGGATAAAAGATTACTTTCATTGCTAACGAACTATAAAAGCATTAGAGAAATAGAATGCATACCGTCTAGGATATTGAATAAAATACTCGTTCTCGATCGTATTAAAATAAGGACAATTGACCCCATCACTACATACCCTCCTGTTTTTCAAGCGGGTTGTATAAAATCAAGCGGCTTGAAAAAAAAAACATTTCTTCACTCTGGAGGCAAAATAAGTAAAAAATAACAGTAGTTCAAAATGTACACGTGTCGGCGGTGGTATTTGATATTGGCAGAGTATTGGCAGAACAATGGTCAGAACCTTGGTATTCCAGTTAATCATATATGCATTGTCAAAACTAATACTGCCAGTCGAAATAATAACATTCAACAAATTAATTCATTTCTCTACATGAACACTATGGAAAAATAATCCTATGGTAGTATCATGTCAAATTAATTATCATAATCGACAGCTTAACATATTTCTAATATGCCGGTAAATCCCAACATTTGACTAGACTGCACTTAACATCAAAATGTAAAATACATAAATTCTATAGCTGTTTTGCATATAAAATACAAATGTATACAAATGACAACAATCCTCTTACACAGAATGCAAAAGTAAAATTAAACATCTTAATGTAAAACATATGAATCTTACCTTAAAAGAGCAGAGGAGAGCTGTAGTATACAACTTCGTTTATTACAGCAGGTACACATATTATTCTAAACGTTTCAGACTTCCCATTCCGGAAAACAGTTATCTAAAAGAGTTATCTCCCGTACACCATAAAAAAATGATAGGGGTACCTGCAAACAACCTTACTACAATATTTCTTATATACTATATAGTAGAAGTCTGCTCAATGAATCATCACGAAAAATAGAAATGACACATAATACATTATATATTAAAAAATCAATATAAGAGCGTATAAATGCAATAGGTCCACTGACCTTTGTAATTAATCTTTTTCTAATACTTTACACGAAATCGCCTTACCACGGAAATATATGAATGGATGCTACAACCGCTTTAATTCATTCTATAAGTCAGATGTTTTATCTGGTTTTTTATAAGATAAGAATAAATATTCTTATTTTCCTACTAAAATAAAATATCTTTTATACTTCAGCGTTCAGCAACAATTGCAATTTCCTTTTTAGCCCGAAATTTCTTTGAAGATATGTAAACTAAAACAGGCGATACCACCACTTTTGACTTCAAATATATTGGAACTCAAAAAATAGTAAAATTATTCTCTGTAGCGATCATTTTTCTTTCATTATAAAACAGAAATTTCCAGAACTCGACCGCTGAACATTAATGTGAATATTCAAATGTCTGAGCTAGGCGAACGTTCAAGACCAAACAACTTCTAGGTCATTGCACGTCACAACATAGCAATACGGCGGCCCGTTCGAGTAATGAATGCAGTTTTACGCGGTAAATGTAAATATATAATTAATAAACAACAATGTAAAGAGTTCTCTGGGACATAAATTTGGTTGGTACGTGATCAAATCTACTGAGAAGCCCTAAGGGCCTCACAACCAAGTTCATTTCCTAGAGAACTTTTTAACATTGTTGTTGATTTCTTAAATGTATAATGATTATGATGCTTTGATCATTACAGCAAATAACTGCAGGTTTCAAAATAAAGGGAAATGCTCGGTAAATGAATCCAAATATTAAATTTTAGCCAGCATTTTACATTGTAAATGCATGCACTCATAATTTTCTTTAAAAATAAAAACGTGTTTGAATGTCACTTATTGTCACCGAGATGTGATCTGTCTCTTCCAATCATATTACTGCTATCATAATAATATATATGAAGTGTGCTGATATGGTGGCTTCTGTTTGTGACGATTTTCCACAGAAATATGTTTATAATAAAACATGATTTTGCTAAAATTGAATTAATAATACACAAGTAAATAAATAAATAAAAAACTAAAATGAAAAACGTAAAAATTTATCAACCCAATAGAAATGTAAAGCTTAATTACAATGGATAATAATAATTTCAGTCATCAAAATAACTGATATGATCATGGTTGAATTTTCAGTTTATTGGCGTGAAAAACTTACTTTGATAATAAAGAAAAATACTATTGTTGATAACTTGACTGAACACTTTCCAGGTATCTGGACAGGAATCAAATCACCACTTTGGAAGATAATGCCTTCGACAGTTTGTTAAGTTTACAGATACTGTAAGTAAACCAAAGTAACAATTGTATATATCAGTAATATGTTCAAATAAATATTTGCGTCTCTCCTTATTCCATAGTATATTTAATGACCAACACATAAGTAGTATGACAAAACATGCATGAGACTAGGGTTATGTATCCCTGTATAATAAAAACAAATCAAGAGTTATCTCTTTAGGACTGGGCTTTGTCTTGGGTATCTTTCCCGGGTACGAGTGTTTCAGGGATGAGATCTATGTCATGTCACTAGACGGCTGTATCCTTGATCTGATACAGGGTGCAGCCAGGTATTAGAAAAACACGGCTCTTCTATATGTACATTAAGAATACCACTGTTAAACAAGTAGTAAAGACAATACAGTACTAAACAATTGTATGATCAATAAAAGGTCTTTTTTATTACAATCTCCGATAATCTTAGTCTTAGTCAATCAACTGCAGCATGAAAATATTATAATTATCTCGGTTGCGCTGTTATAAATACGCTAGAGATACCCGGACTGATCTCGGCTTCTATCAAAGCCCTAATAATAAAACCCGTTAATTTCGAGCTTAGAGTCCGATCGTCACAATTTCTGAAAAGGTATGATAAGAAGAATTTGGACGTGGATCAAAAGAAAATCGCCCAAAATTCGATGCAACTATTTATCGGCCAGTCTAGCACTGGACATCGGCACTTAACGCACCTGTCTGTTTAATATTCCGCCATTATGCATATTCAAGCCATGCAAATTTAAAAAAAAAAAGAATTCAAAGTGAGTAAAAATTCGAACAAATTCAACGCACTTTGATTTTTTTAAAAGTGCATTTAGACTATGCATCAACTTTTTTAATACGAAGATAACGCACTTTGAAAAAAAATGTATAAAACAAGAAATCTGGACATAGTTTGTATGACTACTGCTCATGTAAACTATGTCGCTTTTACTTGTCTGTTTAATATTTCGCCAAGCTGAATAGCCAGCATTCAAAATGTATCGACAATGATTCCTCAGAAAAAAGCATTTACAGGGTAAATAAACATGTATCAAATAAAAGAGTAAATCATTGTTTCATAAATTTTCACAATAATGGAATATAATAGATTGAGAGAGAGAATTTTCATAGTATTGAAAAATCACAATTGCTCCAATTTTGCTGAGAAAAATGCAATGCTTTAATATCGACACCTAGATCTACCGGAACGTATTACTGACTGGATAAAATAAAAAGAAATGAAAAATGTGCTATAAAACAATACGATGGAATCAGATGATGGCAGCCATCTTATCAAATGAAGTATAAAAAGACATTGACCAATAACAAATATAATAGAATAAATTAGAGAAAAAATGTACATACAAAAAGACAATAACCATAAAAAAAGTTATAACGAATGTGTTACACAATTTCATTTTTTAAAAATGTATTTCTGCTATTCTAAAAAAAACTCGATCAGAATCCTATTTAAATGTCCCAAAGCACTCTAAAAATACACATTTCTCCAAATTTTCACATTATTAGAATCTTGCCAATTACCATATAGTGGGTTATTTTAACAGGGGTGCATATTTTGGCTTATTTTTGGCATTTCAATGATATCTCGCTAAATTTTACTCGCAAAAAAAGTCAGTACTCTTTCAAATGTTCATCTGCAAAGAGCTGAATTACTGTGTTCGCTAAAATAAATTACGCCAAAATTATTGGCATACCTTTGAGCAATCAAAACGCCAAATTTTACACCCTCCAAGAAAACCCGCTGTACGGTTTATATCTAATACTTATCCCATGGAATTTTAAATAGAATTGTTTCCTTTATTAATTTTTGGAAAGAAATTAATTTACTCACATCACTTTCTAAAATGCTTTTCAGCCTTGAACTTTTAACCTTACTGTTCCTGAAAATTATTTCAGGCGTCTATTGTCAGCAACTCCCAAAAATTATTAAAAAGGTCCTAACTTTCTGTTATCGGCTCATTTTTTGATTATTTCCAAAAAATATAGAATACATTGATAGCCCATACTTGTTTTAATATTGCAGATCTTGATAAAGTAGGTTCCATAAAACTCCGACAATCTTTTCATCTGTTTAAGCATGAAATTTTATTCCATAGATTCCCCTGACCTTATCCCCGCAAATTCTCATCTCTTATTTAATGATGAATGTGTAACTTTTTATCTAAATTCTATAATTTTCTTCTGCTTCCAGATCAAAACTTTTCTAAACTCTATCATACCCTCTTAAAATCAACTTAAGGTTTTATAACGTTTTCATTTGATTTTATGCCGGCATAGTGAAATGGAAATGTTTTAAATGGCATTAAATTCTTTTTCAGGCTTACTAATTCATGAATGATTGATTGATTGTATATTGTTTAACGTCACTCTTGAGAATTTTTCACTCATATGGAGACGTCACCGTATGCCGGTGAAGGGCTTCAAATTTTGACCTTTACTCGGCACTCAGGGCCATTGAGCAGTGACGGATCTTCATGGTGCCAACGCCTGCCGCTGACACGGGGCCTCGGTTTTTAAGGTCTCATCCGAAGGAAACTTTCACTTCAAAGTGCCGAGCGCATGGCGAAGGAACAGTTGCTACCCATTTTATTGAGTGGGTCAGTCGCGGCAGAGATACGAACTCACGACCTCCCGATCACGGAGCGAGCGCTCTACCGACTGAGCTACCGTGAGCGGTAATTCATGAATGATGTAAAAGGTAAAGATAACAAACAGTGATTGATCTAAAAAAAATCAATAAACAATACAAATATAAGAACAGGGCATAAAACATGGAGCCCTGAAATTCCAGGGGTAGGATAAGGTGCCTAGGAGGAGTAAGCATCCCCTGTTGACTGGTCCCACCCGCCATTAGCCCTAGGTATTGATAAGGGAGACAGAACTTTCCGTAGTCAAATTCAGTAAAACCAATTGCCTAACAATTGATATGAAACAAGTCAGTCAAAAAAAAAACAGTCAGTGGTAGGTTATATTTGCAAACAAAGTCATGATTACGACCACTTAATTTACGAAATGCCGACTTTAAACGAGGTCATTGAAATCCCTGTATTATGGACTTGATTGGACTCGGTGATTGCTTTAAAAATTCCTCATACCCGGGAAAATCTCTTGAGTAGCGATTGAGTTGGGACACATAAAGATTATAAGCACGTTATATGCCTAGGTCACATTTAAGCCGATGGTCGGGCGACTAAATTTTTCTGGTCTTTTCGGCTGAAAGAACAGGATCGGCCGACACAGTATCAGGCGACACTGAGCAGTCACATTATTTCCTAGGGACACCGATGACGTGGATAAATAACAGAAAAAATCTTTTTTTCTTTAGAAATCAGCAATATTTTTTCATAGATATATCTGCAGATAGGTGACGTGAGTAATATTTGCAAGGCAAAGTGGCAGAATCTTAGAAAATTGTGACTCAATGTTGAAATTGTGTGTGCAAAATTTGTATGAAATTGCATGAAAACGACAAATGGTGCATATCTAAGCAGCAAAGAACACTTAAGATTTCTCTATATCTTACGGATTAATTATTTGTTATTTCCGTTCAAAAAAAAATTATACCAATCCAAGCATCCAAATTTTGTTTGTGTTAATATGTATCCTTAATAGGTTAAATATTCACAAATCGGCCAATCGTCGCCCGATCATCGAGCTCTGAGCTACAGTTTGATTTTAACCGTCGGCCGAAATTTTCAACACCCTTATTGTCCAACGACGGACGACCGATTTAATAAACTGACCGCCGATGGTCGGACGATGATCGAAGGTTGGTCGACGTATAACTGCAGTTGAAGAAATCGGCCACCGACGCATGAAAAATTATAACTTGGACCGATGGACACAAAATTGGTCGGCCGACAAAAAAATAGGTCAAAATCGGCCAAGACAACGGCCGATGAACTGAGGACTGTCACCCAAACAATCCCATTTTTGCTTCAAAACCTGTCGGCCGTTGGTCGTTTTTGGAAATGTGACTGGGGTTTTAGTGGAATATCATTACATAAATCAGGAAATTTGACGATGGAAAAGCTGAAGTCATCTCGTTTGTTATACAAGTTATTTTTTTAATTGTTAAATATTTTATTTAGTTGTTAACAAAAACTGTTGCTCGATTTGTTATTGTATTGTGTCACTTGGGTACACAAATGGGCTGGATCTTATTGTATTATTGTAAGGTTGGATTATTAAATGTTAAAATATTTCTCTGGGTTCCAAAGTGGAAATATTTTTGAAGCATGATAAATAACTCGATAGTGATAGGATTTTAGAGGAAAATTCAATGCCATCTTAAGGAAAGAAATTGAATTTCTCAACGGTTAATATAGATTTCCATTCCTTAATTATCTTGAATTAAAGCAAGAATGAACCTTAATTTCATATCACAAATATTTGATTGATACTTTAATTTTTTTCATCAAGGAGAAATATTCCAGCGATCATTCTTATAACACAGGTCGTGCTATAAATAATTTCATGGTTATATGTAATAAAACATAACAATTAAAAAAAAACAAACATATGTCTTGATTGAATGTTTCACTTTATGGCTTATTTATAATCTGTATATGCTAAGATATGAAGGCAAGAATTTACATTCAATGTCGTCCTTTGTTGTGAGTGAAGAACACATAGCATTATTTTTGCAAACCATCCAGTCCAAGACCAAGACATTGAAAAGAGATTAACATAGTAATACAATAATACATGTATTTTTACTGCAATCTAGGTAGAAATCTCGGTAGATATCTTTGAATTGTGCTTTTTTTTTTATCTGGGCTACAGTCCAACTTAGTTATTCATGATAATAACAAATATATTAGGCTATAATAATGTCATTGATTTAAGTGCTTGGTACCATATTATGCTTATAAATATGTAATTTACTAACACCAACAGCTAAAGTCTTCGGATTCAATTTATTCCATGATTTCACGTTTCAATTTCATTTCGTTCGAAATAAACTGAATGCTTATAGCAAAACAGTTGTATGAATATTTCAGATGGCTATCCACCAACAAAATAAGCATAATTCAAAACCATGTCTTTAATGGTTTGCCGAATTTGCTGGAACTGTGAGTGTTTTGTATGTGTAAAATTTTCCATGTGTCGAATTCGAAAATAAAATGTTACCAATGTGTCATAAATGAGCAAGTTTCATTTAAAAAGCTTTTTCCTGCGCTGTAACTTTATAAATTTGCAGAAATTAAAGTACCTAAGAAAAATGGTGGTTTCCGGTAAATCATTCAAAATATGATACAAATTTTTATTTCCCGTGTATTACATGTATGGTGTATCACTAAGAGACCGTGAATGTGTTAAAAATACGTGGCATGTTGTGTACAGCCGGTTCATATCACATGTATTCGTTGCAACATATTAAACATTTGTGAGCTTACTCGCTTTTATAATCCAGTGGTACAGAACGAAATTATCTATGATGTCATCTTGGCAAAAGTTAAGATACTTAGGTTATGCTTTAAATGAATTCGGAAATTAAATGTCAATATTGATTGTTTGTTAGAGATCTACACCAACCAGAAACTTTTATTGATATTCCCCCTTAAAGTTTTGATAAGCCATTCTTAAGCCTGCACTAGATATCTGATCAAATATAGCAGCAATTCTTATATTTCAGAGGCATAAAAGTAGTTCATTAACCCATGTTGAATGTTCATATTAAAAATGTTTATAAATAAACAAAATATTCCACCAGAACAACTTTAGCGAAGTAGCTTTTGGCTTATGACTACACGGACGCCCCTGTTTAACTTATAATCCCACAGTGATACGCCATCTTTAATTTGCATGCAGTCTTAGCAAGCAGTGAGGGATCCATGACGCCTGCCCCCCATATCTGGTTCTGATTTTTGAGGCCCGTATTAATCCAAAAATTCATGGCAATTTGATAAGGGGTAAAAGCGAAAAAGTTCCCCACTTATGGGGCTGTTTGTTGTATTTTCAGTAGGGGCATTATGGGCTCAGATGGTGGAATTTAAGATAGTGGTGAAGGGGACTTCTGTCCATTGGCTGCATGCAGTGGTGAAGGGGTTGTCCTTTGTCCGCACCGCTTCAGTTTCTTATTCTCGTTCATTTTCATTGCTTTGTTTCTACTGGTCGCATGAATCAAATCTGAATATCGAGTATTGTTAGTTGTCTCTCTCTTTTTTTGAAAAAAAGACTTATTGCAGATTTAATGCAAAAAGTGGATTATCTTCCAGTGCAGTGATTATAAAATCGACGTATTTATTCGCACTATATTTCACTTTACTTGTTAGACGAACTGAGTATAAACTCTACTAGCTACCAAAGAATTCGAAAAGTCTGTCCTAAATTGACAAATAAATTGAGCTGGTAGAATAAAATCAAATATTCTTGATTGAAATAGTTTCTATCTTTAAAGATTGGATAAGTTGATGTGCTAGGTTAAATATAGAAATATATAAAAAAAAAAATTTAAAGTACGAACATGTATTTAAAAGAAACAGACGGATTTTCAAATAAGGATGAAAGATGAGCATTCCCTGTAAAGATATGTGCCATCGCTAATCATAAAAGTATTAGAGGATATGAGTGCATTGCATCTATAGGACATAAAATTATAAATGTATCTGACATTAAATTATAAATGTATTTGAATAAACACATTTGATGGCTTATTTCCTGCCTTATTATACATGTACAGTGTATAAACTTTTGGATATTTGTTCACTATCGTACCGACATTTTTACTGAAATATGCAGCCAGTTTTTGTCTTTTTCTATAACCATCATTCATTTATATGTTATTACTGAGGGTCAAATTCTTATTAATCGGAAGGCTAAAGTTTTGAGCTTTCACTCATGTTTTATTTTGATGGAAAAAAAAATGATCCTAGCTCAAATATGTAAAAAAAATAATTCTAAATTTTGACGGCTTGCTTTAGATATTGCCATTTCACCAAGATAAAAACATGAAAGAAAATTTGTTAATTGTTTAAATATCTTGCTTATTCCTCCTAAACACCTTACCATCCCTCTGGTGTTTCCATGGACCGCTCTTTTTTTACCCTATTCACGATTCGTTTTGTTTGATAGATCTATGACATGGATCACTTTTTCATATTTTTACATTTTACATATAACAATATTTTAGATACCTTCATCGGAATCAGATCATCAATCTGGAAGATAATGCCTTCGACGGTTTGTCAAATTTAAAGGAACTGTTAGTAAATCAAATCAATGAAAGAAGAGCGTAAGAGACCCTTTGCACCAGCATGCATATTTTCTGCTTTGTTGACAACCATTTAAACCTTTTTTTCCTGTTAATCACTTACGAATGCTTCTAATCAAGGTTTATTTTCCCTCTGAATGAGTTTGTGTATATTGTGCATTCAGTGGTTTTCTTTTATTTAGGAACTTAGGTCGGTGGTCCGTTGGGCAATTTGACTGACTGATATGTTTAAATTACAGTAATTATAATTTCCATTTAACTTGAGAATTAAGTTTTAGATTTATTTGTATTATGACAGGTTAACAAGGTTAACATGTATATAGTAATATTGTAAATGATGACATACCGAGGGACATTTAACAATGCATATGCATAAAGTTAGAATATACTGTATTTTGTTCGTCATCATGTAGCCATTACGGTCAGTTGGTCATTTTTTTAATCCCATATGATAGACTGTAGTCTACAATGTGTAAATCTGGATGGATTTTCATGAAATATGCTGGAACAATGTGCTGTTATCTGAAATTATTTTATCCGAGAGATTTTTTTGAAATTTTTCTCTGGTGCCAAGTTACGGACAATTTTCTGATTTTAAAATGCAATTTTGTCTGCAGTCAATCTCAAGAACAGTAAAAGATGTCAATGTGAAACTTTCAAGGATTATAGATCGTGATAGATACTATCCAGGACGCGACCTTTTGTTCGTCGTCAATACTTCCTGTCGCAAGGAGATGCGAATTGAAAAAAGCTTATTTTCTTACCTTTTTGTTAACCATTATTTATTATTGATTTTTGGAATATTAATAGAGACCCATCTATACATGCTTACTATATAAGTTGTTTGAATATTGTTTGAATATTGATTAATCTGAACGCTAGATATTATATCTGAAAATCTGAAGCGGGCCCAAGATGGCGGTTGTCTCTGTTGACTCCGCCATTTCGAGAGTAGGGGTTTATGGAGGCAGCTGAGCGTTTGATTAAACCATTCTGACATAAGAATACATGAAATGTAAAAATCTACTCGAACTCTCACGAAGTAGTATGTTGCAATTCAGTGTCAATCTTAAACCTTATTCCGTTTCACTGCTTTAGTGTAACTGGGCTAGATACGATATGTAATGTGTACAATGTGTTAACTATACTTTCTTAATGTCGAAATAAAATAAAGGCGATAAGAACGATTTATTTATTTAGTTTCATTGAAGCAATCACACCTATTTAATAGATCAATCCAAAGAAAAGGCGTGAATATTTACTCATGGCGTTTGGCGCAAAATTATGAATAGTGGCCAGCCTTTTATAATTCTTAGACAGTTTTACTGTTGCAAAAGTATACACAAGTATATTTAGAGCAGTACTCCCAATACCTTGATGGTTTGTGCGTTGGGGATAAAAGAGGGGAAAAAGCGCATTCACGTTGGCAACCTTGGTTCAATCATCCTTGTGACCAAAATTTTGAATCACTTTTCAGCTCGATTTAACGAGGTTTTTTTTTCCTGAATCGGACAGAAGACCTCTCGTTGCTCGCAACGAGATCGTATCTAGTTCTTTTTATTCTTTTTTTTTTTGACTTTCTAATTTTGTGTGCGCGATTTCTCGAAGACTACTGGATGGAATTATGTGAAATTATCAGTGAAGATGTGTTGTATCATGAATTTGATCTGTCCGAGCGATTTTTTGGAAATTTCTCTCTGGTGCCAAGTTATGGACAATTTTCTGAAATTAAAATGACATTTTGTCCACGGTTAAACTCAAAAACGGTTAAAGATATCAGCATAAAACTTTCAGGGATTATAGATCGTGCTAAATACGTCTCGTTCGTCGTCAGTACTTCTTGGCGTAAGGAGATGCGGAGATAAAAAATTGTATTTTCTAACTTTTTTGTTTTTCAATATTTTTCATTTATTTTTGCAATGGGAAAAGAAACCCTTTTATTGATGTTAGCCATAAAATTTGTTTGAATATTAATAAATCTAAACTCTAGATATTAACATTTGAAAATCTGAAGCGGGACCAAAATGGCGGCTGTCTCTGTCAACTCCGACATTTTGCAATAGGGGTTTACGGAGGCAGCCGGGCGTTTGTTTGAACGAAGGTAACATTAGGATAAATGAAATGTAAATGAATGCGTTGATTGTCACGTCGTAATTACGTTACAATTCTGTGTCAAACAAAGATTTATTCCAGGGTCTTCTCAAACGCCTTCTGTAATTGGTTTTGGCTGGTTCTCAAAGTAGAAAAAGAAAAGACAAAATGTGCAAATGAGATAAGATACCTACTATCATTTGTTTTGCATCTTAAAAAACAGATCTTAAGTCATAGTTATAAGTAATAGCTTTTTTTAAGAAACAATATCGATGTATACAGTAAGAATAAAACGTAACCACTGTTTTTCACATGCACACTTGTGTCATATTAAACTAATACAAAAGACAAAAATACAAAAACTATTCTCTAATAAGATCGTCTAATGGAGTTTATTTTGACATTCTTTTCTCAAAGATCTGATTCAAGTTATTGAACATAAATGGTATCTGATTTCTTGACTGTCATACGGCGAAACATTTTAACTTAATTTTCATGATAGTGTAACTAATCGGCATAGTTCACTTTGGGGATAAACGGAAAATTCAAAAAAAAGTTTTAAACTATAGTCATTTCACTGCTTTGTGTTACCGTTCACGGTAGCTCAGTCGGTAAAGCGCTCGCTCCGTGATCGGGAGGTCATGAGTCCGTATCTCGGCCGCGACTGACCTAGTCGTTAAAGTGGGTAGCAACTGTTCCTTCGCCATGCGCTCGGCACTTTGAAGTGAAAGTTGCGGGTCCTTCAGATGAGACCTTAAAAACCGAGGCCCCGTGTCAGCGGCAGGCGTTGGCACGATAAAGATCCCTCACTGCTCAATGGTACTGAGTGCCGAGTAATGGTCAATATTTGAAGCCCTTCACCGGCATACGTTGACGTCTCCATATGAGTGAAAATTCTCGAGAGGGACGTTAAACAATATACAATCAATCAATCAATCAATCAATCAATCAATCAATCAATCACTGCTTTTGTGTTACTTACTCATAGAATGTGTACAATGTGTTAAATATACAGGTTTTCTTGATTTTATTGATGCTGTCACACCTTTTTAGAATAGATCAGTCCATTTGAAAGGCGCAGAGGTTCACTCGTGGCGTTTGGCTCGAAATTATAAATAGTGGCCCGCCTTTTGTAATTCTTTGAGATATGTACTGCTGCAAAAGTAGACACAAGTCACAAGTACATTTAGAGCAGTACTCCCAATAGTGTAATGGTTAGCGCGTTGGGGATAAAAGAGAAAAAAGCTCATTGGATTTTCAGGCTGGCGACCTGGGTTCAATCCTCCTCGTGACAAAACTTTTTATTCACTTTTCAGCTCGATTTTACCTGTTTTTTTTCCCCCTAAATCGGACATAAGACCTCTCGTTGCTCGCAACGAGATCGTTTCTAGTTATTATTTTTTTTTTTCTTATTTCTTCTCCGGTACTTTTTTTGTACGCGAGTGTTCTCTGAAACTGTTCACCCAACTGAGCTAAAACCTTTTAAGGGTTAATAGGTGTGTAGTGTAGGTGTGCGGAACGATGGTCATTTTGCGCGCATACGCATGCACGTGCGTGCGCGTGGAATGAGTAAATTGACTGATATTCTTGATATAGCAATTACTTTTACATTTTTTGATGAAATGATTTGAAACTCATCATAGAAAGATATATTAATACTGTAGATAATGTGACGCTGTCAGATTAGCACGAACTCTCGCGCATGCACGTGTACTTCGCTCTGATTGGCTGAAACTAAAACCTCAATATCTTTTCTGTTTCTTGACGAAATACTATGAAATTTGAAACATAGGCATACTCTAGGATGTACTACAATATGATACATGTATATAGCAATTGTCATGTAACCACGCGCATGCACGTGCACTGCAATCTGATTGGCTTAAACTTTAAATGGCTATAGCTTCTTTGTTTTTCAACCAAACAGTATGGGATTTAGAACATAGACAGACATAATATTTTGTCTCCTACAAGGAGGTGTAGTCGTCATGCACATGCATGCACATGCATGCACGTGCGTGCACTTGTGCTTTGCTGTGATTGGCTGAAACAAAAATCTTTTTTAATTCTTGACGAAATGCTTTGAAATTTTTAACATAGTCATGCATTAGTATGTACTAGAATATGATATATAACAGTTGTCGTGAAAACATGCGCATGCACGTGCGCTGCAATCTGATTGGCTTTAACTTTAAATGGCTATAACTCCCTTGTTTTTCAACCAAAGAGGATGGGATTTAGAACATAGACAAACATAATAGACTCCAAAAAGATGGTATGGTCGTCATACACGTGCGTGCACGTGTTCTTCACTCTGATTGGCTGAAACAAAAATCTCAATATCCGTTTTTTGACGAAATGCTACGAAATTTAAAACATAAGCATACAATAGGATGTCCTACAATATGATATATAACAATTGTCATTAAAATCACACGCATGCACGTGCGCTGAAATCTGATTGGCTTAAACTTTAAATGGTTTTAACTCCCTTGGTTTTCAACGAAATATGATGGTTTTTAGAATATTGATAGACATAATGGACCCCTACAAGAAGGTATGGTCATCATGCACATGCTTGCACGTGCGTGTACGTGAAATGAGTAAAATTAAAAATATGCTTGAATAAGTGACTTTTTTAATACTTCTGGATTTAATGCTGTGATATTTAGTGTATTTGAATATATATACATAGTGTAGAAAAGATGATATGATCATTACCCACATGCATTCACATGAGATCCCATGTAATGCAAAAAATTAAATATATTTTGTAGTCTTCTGGGAAAACGTTGTTTAAGTCTAAATTGCACAAAGTATGTTTTATTTTATAGAGCTTAAGGAAATATTGCACCAAAAGGGAGTTGGGGAGCGTTTGGGGAACATCTGTAACGGTCCCCGTTACAATTAGCCCAAGTTATACTTACTTATGCAATGGAATACCTTAAAATTCTGCGCATGCACAAAATATAATTCATTCAGTGCATTACAACGTACACCAACGTACATCATCTTGTTAAAAAACTTATTTTTATTTCATTTAACGTAAGCCAGCATATCTTTCTTATTTTTTGGTACCTTTTTATTTACGTTAATACTACATATAGACATCGTAGAATGACAACAAGCTAGTATTTCAACTTCGAATACTATGTAAATACATGTTAAGTAAAGGTTAAAGATAGGTAAAAATAAGGTTCCCAATATTTTTTTCACACACTAGATAATTACCCATCGGTGTATGAGATTTTTCCATGAAACGTGCATAAACATACGCATTGATAACCTGTTACGTACATCTCACTTATGATTAACTTGAAAATAAATGTAAACGTGTAATTTTAATGCTTAAAAAATAAAACATTCAAAATATTGGAGCACATTCAGTGCACGACAACTCAAAAGCGTTCCTTTAACTTAAAAAAAACTTTTTTCTAACTCATTCAACGTATACAAGAGTGTTTGCTTAAGTCATTTTCCCGATTTTGTTCACGTTGATACTATACCTCGCACTCCATCATCCGCTTCAAAACAAAAAAAATCACATTTTGAATAAATTGAAACCAAGAAGGTTGTTGAGTAATTATATTGTAAGTTGATCGTTTAACTGTTTAAAGTATAAATTTGATCCCCAGTAAATAAATCATTAACATTCATTTTACGGAACATTTCCAGGAACCTTCAACTGAATCAAATAACCACACTGGAAGATAACGCTTTCCATGGTTTGTCAAATTTAAAGACACTGTAAGTACGAGTATGCAAAACTAAAATATTGAGTGTCTCTTATTCCGGGATAACTAATCAAATTCGATCAAAGTCTTGAAAAAAAAGGAAAGCGATTTCCAGTGAATTTGTTTACTGAATAGAATCTTATAATGTAATATGCATAAGCTTGCAAATCTAATGTAATTTCATTTTTTGTTAATATTTATGTTTTTTTAATATTAAAAACTGACCTTTCAAGGTCAATAAAAACATTCAATTGTAAATCTTTATTTTTGCAATTTCATGTTTAACGTACATAAACCAAATGTTAAAAGAAAAGTATTCACAGTGACACATAATCTGGACGGGGGATAGAACGAAAGAACCATTAATACTCAATGGCCTTTAATGCAGAGTAAAGACTTTAATTAGTCCTTCACCGATATATAGCGACGTCTCTTTATGAATCAAACATTCTCCAAAGGGGGCATAAAACAGCATGTAAGCAAATAATCAATCATGTATTTAAAAAATAAAGTAATTTAGGTTGCGATAACATTTTGCAAATAAACAATTTACATGAATTAATTCAAAAGATCTGATCTTTTCTTTATGTTTACATGTAAAACTAATTGCCCCTAAATATAAATAAAAGTATATAACAATGATCAACGAAATTTAATCCCACACAAAATTTCTATATGACTATGTAATGAACAGGGTTATACGTTTAAAAGAACGGAATTAGATGCCAACAAACCTATTTTCAAAGACAAATCCACGTAATTTTGTGTCCACGAAAATTTGTGATTCTACAGTATATTTTAAATAAAAAATCATAAAATAAATAAGTAAATGAATAAACAATCAAACATATAAGAAGAAATAAATAAAATATGAATAAAAAATAAGATAAAATGAAAATTGAAAAAAAAAATCAATAAAAGAAAACATAAATGAAATTGATAAAAACAAATTAAAAAAAATAAATCAATAATGAAAGATAAATAAATTATTAAATATTTAAATAATTGAATGAATACATGAAAAAGTAAATAAATAAATAAAGGAATAGTAAATAAGTAAATAAAATAAATATTAAGATTTTCAGACCATGGTCTGTGAAAGGAGAAATTTAAAAACAAAACAACAAAAATAAAATTCCCTAGAACATCCATCTTTCTAGAAATAAATCCACAACGTTTAGTTTAGTTTTGAAACATACATGTACGACATATTAAGTCGTATGTACGATGATGCATGATGCACAATAAGTACTCAAATCAAGTTAGCAAAGATATACATTTTGTTTAGATAAAAGTGCGATTTTTAATAATTGTTTTCATTTAATACAAACAAATTCCTCTGCAGGATTCGAACTGGGGATATTATGCATAGTTTATTTCATATTTATCTGTAAACTTGTTAGTTTGTTCAAATTCGCAGATGATAGAATAGGAAGGATAACTACATTATGCAATAAAAAAGTTTGACCTTGACTTGTGCCTTTGCCCATTTCAAAGCCTTATTAATTTGGGGACGATATTTTAAAGAGTAAAGGGCTATTTAGGATATCGTCTGGAAAAAAAATGTTTAAATGTAGAGAGAATTATGAATTACTGTTATAGCAATAAGTTACAATGGTATAATGTTTTTGACTCGCCAGTTAGTCCGTCAGTCCTCTTCATTTATTATTTATTTATTTATTTTATAAGCACAGCTCTTCTTAGAACACTACATAGAATTTTATGACACTTTGTAGATAATCAGATCACAATTTAAAGATGTGCATATTACCAAGAAATTCTACTTTCTTTATTTCTTCCGGAAAGTTTGGCCCTTTGAACTCAAAATGTTGACCATATATTGAATATAGAGATGAAAAGTTTTTCAAGCACAACTCCTCTTAAGAGGGCTGAGGGTTGTGGCCATTTTTAGACTATATTGCTTTCCTCTAGATGAAGAGCTCAAGATATGTAAAGAAAAGAAAACTAATAAAATTTAATGGCTTAAATATGTGCATTTTTTCTTTATTAAATAATAGTTGAAATTTTTTACTTGATAAAGAAAATATTCATATATCTTAGACTTGCGACACTGCTTTATGTCATTTGAAATCTCAAAAGCATGCTTTCCGCTACGGCACAACAGGCACTTGTTTCGTATATGGGAGACCTTTACTTATTTTACCACAGTAAAAAAAAAGTAAGGGTGCCCCGTATACGAAACAAGTGCCTGTGAACGGCCCCCAGATCAATCTGATCATATCCGGAAGACCTGTTAGACAAAAGTTATCATCGTTAAATAGATTTATACTCTTCTTAAAATCAAATCTTGGCGATATTCAGTCCCTCATATCATCGATTAGTTCTGCAATTTCATTTTGGTTGATTTGGTAGGAAACCATTCCGGGTTTAGATGTTTGGGATCAACTACATGTCGTTCATGCATTTTTCTTGGGGAGGGAGGGATGCGTATGTATGACTCCTGTATCGAGTAAGAAACAGTGAATATTTCTTGTCCTCAAACAAAGTATGTTTACACTGTGGAATATTCCCACTTGATTGTTTTCTTATATTTAGAGAATGATATTTATGATCTGCATTCATTTAAACGCAGTTAATTCCAAAAGGGGAAGTCATTTATAGAAGAAATTGAAGTGAAATACACCAACATGTTTTTATAAAAGAACATTTAATCCTACAAATAAAGCTTTCCAAAAAGCTTGCCTGACTAATGCAATCAATATCTATAGAACCTATAAGCATGAAAATTTATAAACGTTTACAATTTGCGACGGGGGATGTTAAATTATTTCACTAGAGTAAATTATGAAGATGTTGCACAAAACACCATGTATTCATTTCAAGTCATTATATGATACTCATCAATGCAATGGAAGAAAACACAGATTTTATATAAAACGTATATATTGTTTGTATCTCAAATAAAAATATGAAAGCATGTACACGTCCCGCTGTAGATTCGAACCCGCGACGTAAAATGAAAACCTCACTCCGCGAGTCTAAAATGGTTTTAGAGGATGAAATAAATAAGGGAAAAAACTAATGTAATTGATTAATGCTGAAAAGAATTGCTATATGTTAAGGTAACATAAATTAGATTCAACTGCATACAGCATCGGCTTTGAGGAAGACAGCTGAAAATATGATAACTACAAAAAATGGGAATCGTAACAGTTATGACTGACATGAAGAATATGTTTAATAGTTTCTTGGATATGCCAGAGCATTAAAGATTGTTGTAAACGTGGAATAAAAAAGTTCTATATGCTTAAATGACCCAAAAAACTTTAAGGCGATATATGAATAGCGACAAGCGCGGATTCAGGAAGGTTTTCTCAGGGATAAGGGGCCCACATCAGAAATATATGCACGAACAAAAAAGTAATAAACTTTCTCAGTCCTGAAATGTGAGAGGACACTTTCATAAGTCTTTATTGTTTTTGTAGGAGGAAACCCTCTGGAGGGGAGGGCGTATCATCAGATGTTTATTTGGCCATTACATCCTCTTGAGAGATTTTTGTTAGTTTCGTTTTTATTGCTCTAAATGATGTTACGTCTAACTCATTTCACAATATCAACGATATGTTTTTTCCAAAGCTCGACCAGGATTCCGACAAAAAAAGAAAATACTTTATATAACCCATGCAGTTTTCATATCAATTAAATACAATAGTCCAGGAAAAGGGTGCAGAAACTTACACGTGACATTTTGGCGCGAAATGATTGTGTCACCCCTATACCAAGAAGACAAATGGACTAATCCAGTAGCATAGAAATGCAGAATAAAGGTCAAACGGACATGTCCGTATAATAAATCGCATGGAATAAAAAGCTGCTAGCAAAAAGCTAAAGGAAATCAATACATTAATGTACTGTTTCAGCAATATGGTTATTTTTCTGCTAACTGTTGCTGCTGAAACGCATGTAACAAAATCCGATAATAATCAGCATGCACAAAAGTTTGCTCGCTCTCTGTGACCTCTTAGCTTCGCACTTAGGAGATATTGATCCTTAGTAGTGCCTGACGCCGTGACGTCAAGCAATAATAAATCTCAGGTATTAATTTATGTCATTGGTAATATCAATGATTTTTTTTTTTGGAGCATATTTTAGATAAGTAGACATATATCATGACTCAAAATCGCAAAGAAAATGGGGGTTAGTGTGGATCTTACTTAGCTACAGTACGACTAAATTGACCTTTTTGCACTTAAATTGTAATACTTTGGTTAATCACCATAAACATTATCACATTTTTTCAGATCTAATTATAGCAATAAGTATGATCTTATTTTACGTAAAATACCGGTAGTTTGAATAATATCTATCATTGAACAAATCATGCAAATTAATGCATATAAATTATGACCTTTTTGCACTAAAAAGCTTCATATTTTGGTATAAAAACTAAGTGGGAAATATAATATTTTCTTGTATCAAACTTTTTATGACTTAAGTGCTGATCGGTGCAAATCATAACGGAAAATTTTCTTTAGAAAAAAATATGTGCGGCTAAAGTTCCATGATATTAAATTTAACACATATGTAGATTTGAAGAATTTTCTACTAAATATCCTTCTACCCCAAGAAATAGTCCCTTATAAATCTGACTTCTTTTTGAATGTGTGAGCAGATTTGTAATTAAATGTTGAAAAAATTGCATTAATTAATTTAAATATCTTGCAAAAATTGAATTGTAATCAATAGTTTTGAAGTTAAAGGTTCTGACTGAACTTTTCTAAAAAGCTGACCAGTGGCATATACCTTAACAAGTTACAGACGTACAACACACATTAGGGGAGATAACTCTTGCGATTTCAATTAGTGACGAACGAGTCGATCCCGACGTAATCAAAAGAAAATGGGATTAAGTACTCGGTGTGGTTTCTTTAGAAATACCATTCGTATCCTTGATAAATTGGGCTTTTGATTCCATCCCTCTAAAACAAAGGAAGAAAAGAAAGATTCTTCTTTAATTTCTTTGATTTTGTATGAAACTCGTATATGTAATCAATATTAGTCCAAAAATATTCTTTATCTTTTTATGGCTACAGTTAGCTATATAACATTCGCATTACCAGATCACAAGCCTATCTTAAAATTGAAAATTAGCCATATAAATACGCACTGTATTGTTTTTAGTTTTCAAAAGTTCACTTATCAAACACGAACAAACTCTAAAAATGTGGTAGATTTTTCCCATACCCTAGTTGAGTTATTTCCTCTTGTTTGTCGAACTGTTATGAAAACATATTTACAATGAATTCTGTTGAACCTAGGATCAGAAAACTATAAAACTGTTAACTGAAATGATCCGAATGCGAATATTTTATATCCTATCCGACCACTTAGATCTACTACTGGCAACAATGTCAATGTGTTTTTCCTCGAATCAAAACAAAGCGTTTTATACATTTATCACTGTACATGGATATTTTGACACATGAATAACTTAAACATGGATGGAGAATTTACAGTTTGTTAAATTGAAGTTATTTCTAATGAGGGATGCATACAAGTTTTGTATTTTAGAACCTTCTCTTGTTTGAAATAAATAAGAAAAAAATATATATTCCAGTTACGGGTCTGTTTACATCATAAAAGAGTTGAAATTTCAACATTGTGCTTTCACTTTGAATGAAAAAAGATTAAAATTCAATGTAAGTTGATTTCATATGCAGGTATAAAATTAAGTGCATGTCAGCCATGTGTATGGACTACATATTGGACACGTAAAAAAAAAGTTTAACTTTTATTCTAGTTGTCAGATACATATGTATATTGCAGTTCTTACATTATTTGAACGACCTCGTATTCAGTATCAGTATGAGACTCCCCCCTGTCACCTTGATCAATTACCTATAGATCTTAGAGGTCCATGTTCACTCTGTTCTCAGTTAAACGTTTGTTAGTTGGACTTTTGTTCATAATTACAATTCATTTTATTTTCAGATTTCATTTTATCTGTTCGATTCAGAAAAAAAATAATCTTTGTATTATATTTTAGCAAGTATGATATGAAAGGCGATTTATGTTTTATTTCTTGCTCTGAATTTAATAATTTGCACAAGTACCCAAAGTTAGTAGTGGGTGTTAATTGAAATAACTGAAGCATTACCGACTTAACGGAAATAAACAATTGAATGCCACCAAAACCAATAAAGAATATCTGATTGTTTGATGTGTAATTCAATGATGACGACTCTACAAAATAATAATTATAGCTTATTGACTGTATATCGGAGATATGAACGCCTGAGGTATAAGAAGTAAAGTAAACTTAGCTTGCGAAATGAACTTCCTAAGAAAGAAAATGTTATGCTTTTTGTTTGTTGTGTTCAAGTTCTCTCTCGAGAATTTTTTACTCATATGGAGACGCCACCCCTTACCAGTGGGGGGGGGGGGTGCAAACATATATCTATTCCCGGTATTCAGGACCATCGAGCATTGAGGGATCTTTTTCTTGCCAACATCTACTGTGACACGATACCTCAGCTTATTCGGTCTCACCCGAGGGACCGGTCTCCACGTCTTGCACAGGGTTTGAACTTGCAACGTAGGGATCAACTCCTTACCCCTCGAATGAAGAGCAGACGCTCTAACCACTGCGTCACGCGTGGGACATGAAAATTTTATGACTTCAACTAACAAGGTCTGGGTGAAAGAACAAGCAGTCTTGTTTAATATCTGCACAAACATCTAAGAATATTTGATCCTAACAGCAAATAATTGCAGATTTCAAAAAATAAGGGAAATGCTCGGTAATGGTTTAGCAGATTATTTCACCTAACATGCATGTACGAATTTTTGGACAAGTAAAAAAAAGTCTTTGATTGTCACTGATTGTCAAGGTGATGTGATCAGGCTCTTCAGATCAAGTTACTGTTATGCTAATTATGCATTATGCTGATATGATGGTTTTTGTTGGTGGATATTTTTTAAGAGATATGTTTATTTTTAATAAAACAATTTTGCTCAAAATGAATTAATAATATAGTGAGTAAATAAATAAATATTAAAAAAGAAAAAAAAGTCAAAATTTATCACCCCAGTAGATATTGAGGCTTAATCATAATGGATTACAATAATTTCACTCATCTTAATAAAGTAAAATACTGTTGATGATAACTTGACTAAACACTTTTCAGGTATCTGTGGAATAATCAAATCACCACGATGAATGATAATGCTTTTGGCGGTTTGTTAGGTTTACAGACACTGTAAGTAAACCAAAAGTTATAATTGTACAGTGTATATATGAGAAATATGTTCATAGTATATTTAATGAAACAACACATAACTACAAGGCAATTTTCTAATTCACCCATTTTTTGTTTGAACTGTGTTAAACTTTTATTTATCAGTGGATGACTGAAGGGAAAATATTGCATTTGCTTTAATTTGAACAATTACGAGCGTGAAATATTCAAATAACTGTTATTGCTTCGTGATGCAAATAATCAAGATCTCGTGAAATAATGATCTAAATTATAAGTACATTTTAACAACATAGGTTAATCAAGACGAAATGGAGACTTCATGATATTAATAAGATGAATCAAAGTTTAGAAAGAAAATAAAACATATATAATACACAACTATTGCTGTCTTTGAGATGGAGGAATGATTTATTTAGCCACAAGAAGAGTACTGTACTCACCAAGTCGTCGTATTTACTTACACAATAGCAGTAATTGATTTATTATGGCATATGGAAATAACAGTAATCAATGTCAATTGAAAAAATACAAATCGGGAGCTGAGCAAATACAGAACTGTAAAATCCGTAGATGTGGGATAAGCTGCCATGGACGAGTAAGCATCTCCTGTTGATCGGTCACGCCCGACGTATGCTCACTGTCATGATCGGGCAAAGGAAAATCCGTAGACAATGGAGTATGTTAATAATGACCGAGCAATTGATATGAAAATCGTCAGTCAGCATTCCGTACTGTAGATTGTATTTCTTGACAAGGTTATTGCATCGACCATAGAACTTGCAAAATGTTGACTTCAACCGAGACTGTTGATATCTTTGTTTCAACAACTTATTTGACAATTTTTCTTTCCTCTTTTTAAAAAAATGTCCCTACGAGTGGCGTGCAATAAATTATGTCATAGGGGCTTGGAAAGAAACAAAAAAAACACGCTTTTCTATGACTTAGTCTTAATGATTTAATTAAAATATTCTCTTCTCATTTAAATGCATATCCGTAAGATTTTTCATTCAATTTCTCATTGTTTTTCGAGCACATTTTGTAGCATGACCCTTCGTATACTGTAATATGGCAGATCCTATGATTTGCTGTACTTGTTTTTTTATCTTTCTGATAGATGTTTTTCTAAGTTTAGGAAATGTAACAGTCAAAAGTTGAAAGATCTTGCAAATCTTGTTGGTGTGACAAAGCATTAACTTTCTGTTTATCCCAAAACACCTTTACTCTTATTGGCCTGTGGGTTCGGACGCCGTCATGAAGACATTTAATGTATTGAATTCCTCATTTTATTTCCTTCCTCTCATTAACCTTTCAATTATTTTGCAATTTTTTAGACTCCTCAAGAACTTTAAACTTCCTCCCCGAATATAAATTTGAAGAACAAAACCGCTAATATTTAAGAAAATAGCATATAAAATTGTTTTATGCTCCTGCAAATCTTTGCTCTTCTTAGGCCTTTGCAGTTTTGTCAAGTGCATCTTATTGTAAATTTGTTTTGAGGGCTTAAAGCAGAATGTATTCAAGTTTCATTATCTGTTAGAATTTCATACAAACGTGGATAAGTAAAAATTTTGGTTTTTATCAATAATGTTTTGGACTTTCCTACACACTGTCCTTTTCACTCATTTTTCAAAATATAGGGTGACCTTTGAGTACATGTATTAAACCTTTTTACTATAAAACGTATCTTTAAAACAGTATGAACACTATCCCCAAAATGATTTTTATCAATTTTGCTATGTGTCTTAAAGTCAATAAAACATAATCAGTGATAATTTGTTGAAATTTCGCAAATTTACATCGGTTGTTCTAAGTCATTGTTGCCAAAGACGGTACCCATTTTTGATGCCCATTATATAATTTTTGTTTATTAAAATCTACATGTTCACCTGTCTAAAAGACAGGCATTGGTTGCTGTAAATTTTACATATTTCAGTTAATATATTTTGGGTATATTTACAAGTTTTACAGCTGCTTTAAAGAAGCATATAATTTTACTCTAATTTACTGATTCTTGACCATTCATTTTTAATGCAGTGTCTCGAATAACCCTTGTTTTCCAGCTTCCCACGATGAAACAATGCGATGAAAAGTGGTCACACAAACTGTTATCAATTCATTAATGAGAGAAAGTCAAGCTTTATGTCATATGACTACTATGTTGTATGCCATCGAGATAGTGACATTATTTATTGAACGTCCCTCGTACGTAGAGCATGTTTTTGGTATCGAATCAACTAAGAGACATGAACTCTATGCACAGGTTTAAGGGGTTATTTATGCAAGGAATCATTATTTTTTTAAAGATATAGTATCATAACTGCAACGGTGTGTGTAAACAAATTTTCATAACGCGCTAACGCATTAATACATTAGGCTATAACAATGTGATTGATTTAAGTGTTTGGTACAATATTATTCTTATAAATATTCAATTTACTAACACCAGCAGCTAAAGTCTTCGGATTCGATTTATTCCATGATTTCACGTTTCCATTTCATTTCGTTCGAAATAAACTTAATGCTTATAGCAAAACATTTGTATGAATTTATGTATTCTTTTCTTTAATGTTTTGCTAAATTTACTGGAAATTTACTAGAACTGTGAGTGTTTTGTATGTATAAAAATTTTCCATGTGTCGAATTCGAAAACAAAATGTTATCCATGTAACATAAATGAGCAAGTTTCATTTGAAAAGGTTTTTCCTGCGCTCTAGCTTTATAAATTTGCAGAAATTAAAGTACCTAAGATCAGTGATGGGCATATCAACCAAACTTTAGTGCTCCAAGGAAAGGGTTGTCATGTGATTTATAATATAGTTAAATTGTTTATCATTTTTTGATATTGATCACAGTTCGTGGGTTGATACTCAAATCAACGTACATTTTATTCGCAATCATTATATATCTCACTAAACTTTTATTTGAATTGTGTATAAATTATACGAACTAACAAGGAAACTTTTCATCGCATTTCGTGAATGTTTAAAGGCATGGTTTTGATTAAATTTACATGTTTATGAGTTTATGACACTTGACTTTGAAAGTGTACTTTGATAAACTTTAGTTACCACACAATAATTGACAATTGAGGTTCTGGTACATGTATAATTCTAATATTTTGATTAAAAAACATATTGTAAAATCATATATTATCGTGGGAGCAAATTTTCGGGGTTTGAGGGAAAAAATATTGATTTGTGGGGATTTCGTTTCGTGGTTGGAGAAGTGTTGGGTGTTAATGAATATTAAATTTTACATTTCGTAATGGTCAAGAATTCGTGGATCTCTCGAGACCTCTTAAACAATGAAATTTAAACCCAACGAAAAATTGTGGTTTCACAGTATATGTTGGTCTGCTTGGTTGAATATAAAATATTAAAAATATTTCTTTGTAATCAGTACGGTTATTTATTTGAAAGTAACAGATTGATTTTCAATTCAGAATAAAAGATGATTATCATATGTTTCCAGTTAAGGATAAAAGATTACTTTCATTCGAACCAAATATAAAAGTAGTAGAGTAATAGAATGCATAAAGTCTAGGATATTGAATAAAATACTCCTTCTCGTATGTATTAAAATAAAGACAGCTTTGGGCTCCTTTTCTGAAGGATGAATTTTGTTATTCATGTACAGTAAATAATATGCTGGTTATTTAGATGTGCTGCTTTTTTTCTTTTCTACAATAACATTATAATGCATGTAACACCCCGAGGACCTACAATCCAGTAGCTAAGTACTTTGGTAATAGCTTGAAAATACGGATAAATATTTAAAAACTCAAATAGATTTATCATTATTCCGACTTTGCACCTATGTTTGATTTTCATTTAAAAAAACAAAATGCTTGTAGAATTTTTTTTTATTTATAATTATTGGAAAAAGTATGTTAGAAATATCCATATCAAAAAAGATATGAACATTAAAGAAATCAGAATAACATAAATTACATGTAAATTATCACTTTGACTAATACTTGTAAACATGTTCGGAGATTCTATTTATTTCTTTTGATTTCGAAGGCAAAAGACTGAATGCTTATAGGAAAAATACTGGATTAAAAAATTTAAAAAATCTATTTTAGGTGGCTGAATTCCAACAAAATAACTATGATTCAAAACAACACCTTTAACGGTTTGCAAAATTTACAACAACTGTGAGTATTTTGTAGTTGCACGAAAACCCAAAGTTAGTGATCAATATCAATAGTAATAATTGTTAGTGGAGTTCTACCTGCTTGACATGTGCATTTTACTGAATACTATTAGAACCACAAAATGAAGAGCTATTTGTTTGCTGCGTGAGTCTATGATGAAAAAGCATCTTTGGGGGTTCAATGTGTTAAAAAGTGGTTAGGTCTTGAATTCTTTCGAAAACATCAATAACAAATGCTGAATGAATTTTCCCGATCACGAAAAGGATAACACGCCGGGTGTCACCGGTGGTAGGGGATGCTCGATCCTCCATGGCACCTAATCCCATCTCTAATGTTTTAGAGGTTCATGTTTCCACTGCTCTTGAATTGTATTGTTTGAATGGACTTTTGATCTTGAATATTTTTCGTCACCTTCATACATTTCATTCTATTAAAACTGAGAGAAAAACGTGCTTGCTTTAGTTGATTGCCGTCTGTACATTTATTACTTAAATGTGAGGGATTGATAAAAATGCTCATAAAACGAGTGAAAAGAAATCTTTCCAGAAAGAGTAACGTCCGCTGAAATCTGATGGATATTGTATGTTTGTTTTTATTTTGTAACGTAGGCCGATTCGTGTCTGTTAAAAGTATTTTGTTAGAGTAATGATGCAAACATTGATTATTTTATTCAACAAGAACATGTATGACATAAAAAAAATAAAGATACATAAAACAAACATACGATTTAGAAAGAAAAATACTCCTTAGAAAGGGAACTACGTACGAATATGAATTATATTGCCACTTATAGCTTTAAATTCAAAATCCTCTAAGATGCATTTATAGTAATGAGTCTTACAAAGACATTCTTGTTACCTGCTTTAAGATGGGAACAGTATTAATAAAAAAAATTAATGTGGCATCAGAATTATTTTCTACAATATTTTTATAATTATATCTCAGGCACAAGTATTGGACCAAAAAAAGAATCCTTTTAATTTGTGTGCATAGATGCAGGCTTTTGCATTCTGCATACAATGATTTTGTTTATTACACGTAGAATCCACAATGTATTTCTGAGATTTGATTACGTGAAGCAACTGGAATTAAAGAAATCTTGTTGGCGCAAGGTGCATATTCAATGGGATTTTCTTTGGTGTCCATCTTTCGGCTCATCTGTAACTCATATAAATGTGTGAATTTCAAAGCACATGTTGCTAGTTTTGCAATTCGGTCTCCCGATGCCATATTTAGTATTTGTGCACTTTAAAACTTTTTTGTATTTATGAATTTGATTCATGAAATATAATTTTTGCTTTTGATAGTCACGAAAGTTTTTTTTTCCAGAATAAAAAGCTTATTTCAACTACATTTAGTTGTGATCACAAGCTCTAATATGATCAATGTTTTCATTCATATACATGTATAGGTTTGTATTATAAGGGGTGGGTATCCAAAAGCGTACAGTACCTGCATCGTTATTCTTTACTAATCCTGATTGAATGCTTCACTTTATGTCTTATTTGTAATCTATATATGCTAAGATATGAAGGCAAGAATTTACATTTAACGTCGTCTTATGTTATGAGTCAATAACATATAGCATTATCTTTTGAAACCATCCATTAAAGCATAAAATTATATCATTGCATAACGTCCAAGACAATGAAAAAAAAAATTAACATTGTAAAACAAAAATAAATAAATGTAATTTTACTGCAATCTAGGTAGATATCTTTGAATTGTGCCTTTTTCTTATATGAGCTATAATCCATTTTAGTTATTCATAATAACAACTACATTAAGCTATAATGATGTCATTGATTGGATTGTTTGGTACAATATTATGCTTATGAATATGTAATTTACTAACACCAGCAGCTTAAGTCTTCGGATACAATATATTCCATGATTTCACGTTTCAATGTCATTTCGTTCGAAATAAACTGAATGCTTAGGGCAAAACATTTGTAAGAATTTATGTATTTTTTTTCCAGATGGCTATCCTCCAACAATATAAGCATAATTCAAAACAATGTCTTTAATGGTTTGCCAAATTTACTGGAACTGTGAGTGTTTTGTATGTGTAAAAATTTTCCAAGTGTGGAATTAGAAAAAAAATGTTACCCTTGTGTCATAAATGAGCAAGTTTCATTTAAAAAGCTTTTTCCTGCGCTGTAGCTTAATAAATTTGCAGAAATTAAAGTACCTAAGATCAGTGATGGGTATATCAACAAAATTTTAGTGCTCCAAGGAACGGGTGTGTCACGTGATTTATGGCATCATTGAAGACGCAAATAATAAATCTTATAGCAGTAAATTTTTTTGTTACACGTTTTTTATAAAATGTATTTGCCTGTGAGGAAAAAAAAACAATGGATGAAAGGACTGTGATAGAACCAGAAATATGATTCCCACACAAAGCTAAAATAAATCCCACAATCCCCAAAAATCCCACATCCAAAGCTAAAATAAATATTGGAAATGAAATCATTCGAATTTTATTACGATCCTCCAAAAGAGATTTTAGACTGTCTTTACTGCAATTGTCAGTCACAAATATCCATTTTGGTATACCGATCCCGATTTATTTTCATAATATTTAAGTCTCAGTTTGTGTGGTAACTAAAGTTTATCAAAGTACACTTTCACAAAGTCAAGTGTCATAAACTCATAAACATGTACATTAAATTAAAACCTTGCGTAAAAAAATCACGAAAGTAATTGAACAATCCTGACTATTTTGCCAAATAGGTCAATTACGGTCAAGTGATCTGTAACGCTACTATTGTTTTTAATATATATTTTTATGACATGCTGTGCACATGCTAAAATAGAATAAATATACTTTTTAAATTAAAAATGCGATGTATTTAAGCACCATTAAATATTTTATAAGTAGGTCAATGGTAAAGATCCCTAGGTCGGTAACCAAAATACTTTCATAAGGAAGAAAACTAATTTGATATGTCGGTAACCAAGGTACCTTAAAACATTACTTTAGAATTGAATTTTATGATACCCCCAAAAAATAATTATCTCAGATTTCCTCAATACTGTTGTTTTCCGCCTTTTTGAATAAAATCAATTACAAACCTTAAAAGTCTATTTATCTGAAAAAAGTTCTATACCTGTAATTTTTTTTATCAATAAAAAAAATAAAGTTATGTTGCAACAATTTGAACGATTGGGATTTTGTTTAGACTTTTACGATTCAATGTTTTTGCTGTTTTAACTGTCAGAAACTTTCTGCATGAAGCAAATGAAGATTACAAACAGGATTCAAGCTCAAAAGTCTTTTAACAATTGCAGGTCTTCGGTTGTGCAAATAATGCATATTGTGACCACTCGATCACCGTAAATATGAAATCTTCCAATAATGAAAAAAGACGTGACATACATCCCTTCTGAATAAAAACCGCTTCCCCATATATAGGCTCCCCTGCGTTACCCGCTTAAATGGTGATAAGGACCAACTAACAAATATATTGAAGGACAAACGAAAAGACTTCGTCTTTACCATCGTCAGCTTTCCTTATTTCTATCCCATTGTAACCTGCATATGGTGCTTACAACTCCCAGCTTATCCGACACTCGAGAACATGCTCCGAGTACGATCAATTTTCAAACCGAGGCAGGTTACTGACAGGTTGATTTTACAGAAATTTTGTCAACCTTGTTTAAAGTCAACATTTCGTAAACTCTCTGGGCGTTATTATGATTTTGATAGCAAATATAACCGATCATTCTGTCGTATTTTGGCCGACGGGATTCTTATTAATTGGTAGGCCTTTCTTCTTATTCTGCATTTGATAAAGAACGTTCTGTATACTTGACCAATACATTGTGCTCACGGCGAGTGATTACCTCCCTGATTACTCCATGAATATTATGATGAGGCATATGATCCCTCCTCTGGAATTTTCAGGGTCCCTGTGTTATGTCCCTTTCATAGAGTTATATTGTTTACAGTTTTTTGATATTTTATAAACTATACGGACTAACAAGGAAACCAATAACTGATAATTGAGGTTCTGGTACATGTATAATTCTAACAATATTTTGATTGAAAAAACATATTTTAAAATCACAAATTTTCGTGGGAGCAAATTTTCGGGTTTGAGGGAAAAAATATTGGCTTGTGGGGATTTCATTTCGTGGTTGGAGAAGTGTTGGGTAGTAATGCATATTAAATTGTACATTTTGTGGTGGTCAAGAATTAGTAGATCTCCCGATACCTCTAAAACAATGAAAATTAAACCCAACATAATTTGTGGTTTCACAGTATATGTTGGTCCGCTTGGTTGAATATTTAACTATTTCTTGATAATTAGTACGGTTATTTATTTGAAAGTAACAGATTGATTTTCAATTCAGGATAAAAGATGATTATCATATTTTCCCATTTATGAATAAAAGATTACTTTCATTGCTAACCAAGAATAGAAACAGTAGAGAAATAAAATGCACAGCGTCTAGGATATTGAATAAAATACTAGTTCTCGTATGTATTAAAATAAAGATAGATTTGGGCTCCTTTTCTGAAGGATGAATTTTGTTATTCATGTACAGTAAATAATATGTTGGTTATTTACATGTGCTTATTTTTTTTTTCTTTTTTACAATAACATTATTATGTACATGTATATTACACCCCGAGGGTCTACAGCTCAGTACCTAAGTACTTTGGTACTAGCTAGAAAATACGGTTAAAAACTCAAATAGGTTAATCATTATTCCGACTTTGTACCAATGTTTGATTTTCATTAAAAAAATGCTTGTAGAAAATTTTGTTATTTATAATTATTGGAAACAACGTATGTTAGAGATATCCATATCAAACAAGATATGCACATAAAAGAAATTAAAATAACATAAATGACATAAACTATCAATTAGACTAATAATTGTAAACATTTTCGGATACTTTGTTTATTTCTTTTGATTTTGAAGGCAAAAGACTGAATGTTTTAGCAAAAATACTCGATTAAATAATTTTAAAAATCTATTTTAGACGACTGGATTTCAACAAAATAACTACGATTCAAAACAACGCCTTTAACGGTTTGCAAAATTTACAGCATCTGTAAGTATTTTGTAGTTGCACGAAAAACCAAAGTTAGTGATGAATATCAATAGTAATAACTGTTAGTGGAGTTGTACATGCTTGACATGTACATTTTACTGAATACTATTAGAACAACAAAATGATGACCTATTTGTATGATGCGGGACTCTATGATGAAAAACATCGTTGGAAGTTCAATGTGTTAACAGATATTTTTTCAGTGTTATTTACATGCATCCCATGTTATCTTTTAAACATTACCAATCAAAAAGTCCCGAATTTCCTTCGCTTGCTTTTGGCCTTGTCATACTTGACTTCTGAAAATACGGAGGAAGATGATTTTCTTCTTGGTATGTCATATTTGAAGCAAGAGTGGTTAGGTTTTGAATTGTTTCAAAAACATCAATAACAAATGATGTCGTGAATGAGTTTTTTTCCGATCATGAAAAGGATAACACGGTGGGTGTCACCGGTCGGTAGGGGATGCTCACTGCTCTATGGCACCTAATCCTATCTCTGATGTTTTAGAGGTCCATGTTTTCTCTGCTCCTGAATTGTATTGTGTGAATGGACTTTTGATCTTGAATATTTTTCGTTACCTTCATATATTTCATTCCTTTAAAACTAAGAGATAAACGTGCTTGCTTTAGTTGATTGCTGTACAGTGTTTACATTTATTACTTAAATGTGAGGGATTGATAAAAATACTCATAAAACGAGTGAAAAGAAATCTTTCCAGAAAGAGTAACGTCTCCTGAAATCTTATGAATATTGTATGTTTGTTTTTATTTTGTAACGTAGGCCGATTAGTGTCTGTTAGAAGTATTTTGTTAGAGTAATGATGCAAACATTGATTATTTTATTCAACAACAAAAATATGCATGACATAAAAACATAAAGATACTTAAAACAAACATGATTTTGAAAAAAAAAATCCTCCTTAGAAAGGGTACTACGTATGAGTATAAATTTTATTGCTACTTGAAGCAATGAATTAAAGTTCATCTAAAATGCATTTGTAATAATGAGTCTTACAAAGACTTAATTGTTACCTGTTTTAAGATGGGACCAGTATTTACAAAAATTGAATGTGGCATCAATATCATTTTCTACAATATTTTATAATTATATCTCAGGCACAATTATTGAACAAAAAAAAAAGAATCCCTTAAATTTGTGTGCATAGATGCAGGCATGCGTATTCTGCATACAATGACTGTGTGTATTACACAACGTATTTCTGAGTTTTGATTACTTGAAGCAACTGGAATTAAAGAAATCTTGTTGGCGCACGGTGCATATTTAATGGGATTTTCTTTTGGTGTCCATTTTTCGGCTCATGTGTAACTCATAAAAATGTGTGAATTTCAAAGCACATGTTGCTAGTTTTGCAATTCGGTCTCCCGATGTCATATTTAGTAATTGTTTATTTAAAAATTTTGGGTATTTATAAATTTGATTCATGAAATATAAATTCTGCTTTTGATAGTGACGAAAGATTTTTTTTCAAAATAAAAAATGCTTATTTCAGCTACTTTTAGTTCTGATCACGAGCTCTAATGTGATCAATGTTTCTATTCATATATAGCTTTTTATTATAAGGGGTGGGTATCCAAAAGCTTAAAAGCGGACGGACGTACGAATGAACGGACGGAAGGGAGGACAAACCATCATTACATACCCCCCTGCTTTTCAAGCGGGTGGTATTAAATCAAGAGGCTTGAAAAGAAATTTCTTCACCCTGGAGGCATAATTTACAAACACTGAGAATTAAAACAATTCAGTATATATGTCCATGTCTTATAGGATGTAATATTTATACAGTACTAATTTTGATACACAAGATACCATTTCAATATATTACAGTCCCTGAAACGTTCTACTTTCCCATTTTCGTTCGCCCACCGTTCGTTCAGTGTGCGTTCACTGTTCGTTAACCGTTCATTCTCCGTTCACAGTTTTGCGTTCACCGTTCACATAGCATTCAGCGTTCGCTCTTCGTTCAGTTCGCTTTCCGTTCACCATGCGTTCAATGTTCACCTATCGTTCAGTTTTCATTGTCATTCGGAACTCCAAAGTGAAAGGAATTATCTTTTTGTTAGTAAGGTTTTTTAAATCAATAACTAACATATCGTGTTTGGAGAATCATTGTTTAATGGGGAAAATATCTACGATATATATTTATTATTTGAACTTAGCTGGTAGGTTATTTATTTATTAAATTTCTCTGGAAAATAAATATTTTTTCCAGTACATTATGTTCCTTTGTAGTTGCTTAAATATTGAATTTAACCAGGGGCAATGTACAAATCCTGCAACATTTTGCTGTTTTGTTAAAGTCTACAAATCATTAATGGAGATATAATTATCCAAGTGAAATAATTATGCAGTAAAATTATGAAAATATTTATTTCTAACATTTTTTTTTTCAACTACAGAAAATATTATAGAACTAGTTCTAAGTATTGTACATAGCACCGCGGATATCCTGTTAAGTTATTATTTTTGGAGCGAATTATGATTGTATATTGTTTTTAACGTCCCTCTTGTGAATTTTTCACTCATAGAGACGTCACCGTATGCCGGTGAAGGGCTTCAAATTAAGACCTATACTCGGCACTCAGGGCCATTGAGCAGTGAGGGTTCTTTATCGTGCCAGCGCCTACCGTGACACGGGACCTACGTTTTTAAGGTCATATCCGAAAGACCCGTGACTTTCACTTCTTATGCCGTGCGCTTGGCAAAGGAACAGTCGCTACCTATTTTTACGTCTTAGGTTTGACGCGGCGCCGGGAACGAGAATCGAACCCGGGCCTCTCGATCACGAAGCGAACGCTCTACCACTAGGCTACCGTGAACGGTCTGGAGCGAATTAAATTGATAGTATGATTAAAAGACATATTTATTTAAAATGTAATGGAATACAGAATGTCCTGTACTATAATGTGTAAAGTTTATAGTTATAGCGAAAATAAATCTTTCTTCACTGTAACTTTAAATGTTTGCCATTAATACTATTAATACCCCCCCCCCCCCCCCCGTCACCCCCGCTTTCCCCTTAAATCGGATACGTAGCCATTTGTATTGTATTTCCACTATATTTTAAATAACATTTAAAAAAAACTTAACTTAGAACAAAAATTTCATTCTCAAAGCATGAATCTAAATAAGTCATAATAAAAGTAGTTCAAAATGTACACGTGTCGACGGTGGTATTTGCTATTGACAGAGAGTATGTTTCAAATCCAAGTGATAATGCCTAAGGTATTTTATTTATTTATTTATTATTCAGGTTTTAGGATCATATATCTTGTTTGAAATACTCGCACTTCGTTTTCCATGCGACGAAACCTTCACACCTGCACATTGTCGAACGATTTTGATTGACAGGACAAGCATGTGTACTTCGTGTGAACTTGAAGCGAAAAAATAAAAACGACTATGACTGTCAAATAAATACATATGATTTGTTGATTTAAAAAACGTTACCTTCTATATTCAGAATAAAAATTCAGAATTTTTGTTTGATATAGACACAAACATTAAGTGAAGCCTGAAAAGGGGGGCTAAAAAGACATCTCTCTCTCTCTCTCTCTCTCTCTCTCTCTCTCTCTCTCTCTCTCTCTCTCTCTCTCTCTCTCTCTCTCTCTCTCTCTCTCTCTATCTCGTCTGTTTAATAAAAACTATAACAGTATATTACCTAAATAGCAAATTCTGAAAATAACTGATAACAAATGATATGAATATGTTTCTTTGTATTATCTTATCTTAAATATATGTAGAAGTCTGCTCAATGAATCATCATGAAAAATATAAATGACACATAATATGTTACTGTATTAAAAAATCAAAATAAGAGCATATAAATGCAATAGGTCCACTGACCTTTGTAATTATCTATTTGTATTTCTTTACACAAAATCGCCTTGACACGAAAATATATGAATGGATGTTACAACCGCTTTAATTAATTATATGAATAAAAACAAAAAATTTTTGTTTCCTACTAAAATAAATCATCCTTTATACTTCAGTGTTCGGCAACAATTACAATTACCTTTTTAGCCCGAAATTTCTTTGAGGTTATGTAAACTAAAACAGGCGATACCACCACTTTTGACTTCAAATATATTGGAACGCAAAAAATAGTAAAATTATCCTCACTAACGATTATCGTTCTTTCATTATAAAACAGATCTTTCCAGAACTCGACCGCTGAACATCGATGTAAATATTCAAATGTCGGAGAGAGGCGAACTTTCAAAACCAAACAACTTCTAGGTCATTGCACGTAATAACATACCAATAAGGCGGCTCGTTCGAGTAATGAATGCAGTTTTACTCGGAATATTCGTTTCAAATGTAAATATATAATTAATAAACAACAATGTAAAAAGTTCTCTGGGATATGATCTTGGGTGGTACGTGATCAAATCTACTGAGAAGCCCCAAGCACCAAGTTCATTCCCTAGAGAACTTTTTAAAATTGTCTTAACATTGTTTATTTTTAAATGTATAATATGATGCTTTGATCATTACAGCAAGTAATTGCAGGTTTTAAAATAAAGGGAAATGCTCGGTAAATGAATCCAAATAATATATTTTAGGCAGTGTTTTATACTGTAAATGCATGCACTTATAATTTTCTTTTACAAATAAAATCGTGTTTGACTATCACTTATTGTCACCGAGATGTGATTCGTCCCTTCCAATCAAATTACTGCTAATAATATATATGTAGTGTACTGATATGGTGGCTTCTGTTTGTGACGATTTTCCTTCAGAAATATGTTTATAATAAAACAGGATTTGCTTAAAATGAATTAATAATACACAAGTAAATAGATAAATAAAAAAATAAAATGAAAAAAGTCAAAATTTATCAACCCTGTAGAAATGTAAAGCTTAATTATAATGAATAATAATAATTTCAGTGATCATAATAACTGATATGATCATCGTTGATATTTTCACTATATTGACGTGAAAGTTACTTTGATAATAAAGAAAAATACTTTTCTTGATAACTTGACTGAACAATTTACAATTATCTGGACCGGAATCAAATTACCACGTTGGAAGATAATGCCTTGACGGTTTGTTAAATTTACAGACACTGTAAGTAAACCAAAAGTAATAATTGTATATATCAGTAATATGTTAAAACAGATATATACGTCTCTCCTTATTCAACAGTATATTTAATGACACAACACATAGGTAGTATGACAAAACATGCATCTAGGCTTATCTATCCCTTTATAATAAAAACAAATCAAAAGTTATCTCTTTAGGACAGGGCTTTGTCTTGGGTATCTTTCCGGGGCACGTGTCTCAGGGATGAGACCTATGTCAAGTCACTAGACGGTTGTACCCTTGATCTGATACAGGGCGCAGCCAGGTATTAGAAAAACACCGCTCTTCTATCTGTACAGTAAGAATACCACTGTTTAACAAACTACTGCCCGATAGTAAAGACAATGCAACACTAAACAGTTGTATGAACAATTAAACGTCTTTTTTATTACAATCACCGACAACCTTCGTCTTAGCCAGTCAAATGCAGCATGAAAATATTATAATTACCTCGGTTGCGCTGTTATCTATAAGTTGTACACTAGGGGTATCCCGGACTAATCTCGGCTTCGATCATAGCCCTAATGATAAAACCCGTTAATTTAGAGCCTCGAGTTCGATCGTCACAATTTCTACACTTATTTGCATCGTTAAATAAAACTCCAATAATTAAAAGTAATTTTTTAAAAAGTTTGATCAGAAGAATTTTGGACCTGAAGCAAAAGAAAATCGCCCAAAATTCGATGCAATTTTTTATCGGCCAGTTTAGCACTAGATATCGGCACTTAACGCACTTGTCTGTCTAATATTCCGCCATTATGCATATTCAAGCCATGCAAATTAAAAAAATAAATTCAAAGTGAGTAAAAATTGGGACAAAATCAAGGAACTTTGATTTTTTTAAAAGTGCATTAAGACTATTCATTTACATTTTTTACTACGAAGACAAAGCACTTTGAAAAAAAATGTATAAAACAAGAATTCTGGAAATAGTTTGCATTACTACTACTCATGTAAGCTATATCGCTTTTGCTTGTCTGTTTAATCTTCCGCCAAGCTGAATAACCAGCATTCAAAATGTATCGACAATGATTCCTCAGAAAAAAAGGCAATTACAGGGTGAATAAACATGTATCAAATTAAAGATTATATCATTTTTCATAAATTTTCACAATAATGGAATATAATAGATTGAGAGAGAGAATTTTCATGGTATTGAAAAATCACAATTGCTCAAATTTCCTTAAGAAAAATGCAATGCTTTGATATTGACATCTAGATCTACCGGAACGTATTACTGACTGGATAAAATAAAAAGAAATGAAAATGTGCTATAAAACAAAACGATGGAATCGGATGATGACAGCCATTTAGAATCCTATTTAAATGGAGTCCTAAAGCACGCTAAAAATACAAATTTCTCCAAATTCTCATATTATGAAAATCTTGCCAATTATATATCCATTACTTATTCCATGGAATTTTTAATAGAAATGTTTCCGTTTTTAATTTTTGGAAAAAATTAATTTACACACATCACTTTCTAAAATGCTTTTCCGCCTTGAACTTTTAACCACATGCCTTCCTGTTCCTGAAATTATTTCAGGCGTCTATTGTCAGCAACTCCACACAACTTATTAAAAGGTCCTAACTTTCTGTTACCGGTACATCTTTTGATTATTTCCAAAAAGCAATAGAATATACTGATAGCCCATACTTGTTTTAACATTGTTTTTATTGCAGATCTTGATAAAGCAGGTTCCATTAAACTCCGACAATCTTTTCCTCTGTTTAAGCGTTGTTAGAAATTTTATTTTATAGACTCTCATAATCTTTCCTCTGCAAATTCTCATCTCTTATTTAATGATAAATGTATAACTTTTTATCAAAATTCTATAATTTTCTTCTGCTTTCAGATCAAACCTATTCAAACCTTTATCACACCCTCTTAAAATTAACATTAGGTTTTAAAAAGTCTTCGTTTGATTTAATGCCGACTCAGTAAAATGGAAATGTTTTAAATGGCATTAACTTCTTTTTCAGGCTTACTAATTCATGAATGATTGACTGATTGTATATTGTTTAACATCACTCTTGAGAATTTTCATGAAAGGTTAAGATAACAAACAGTGATTGATCTAAACAGATCAATAAACAATACAAATATATGAAAAGGGCATAAAACACGGATCCCTTGAAATTCCAGAGGTAGGATGAGGTGCCTAGGAGGAGTAAGCATCCCCTGTTGACTGGTCCCACCCGCCGCGAGCCCTAATTATTGATAACGTAGACAGAACTTTCCGTAATCAAACTCGGTATAAAGCAGAGGCCTAACAACTGATATGAAACAAGTCAGTCAAAATAAAAAAAAACACTCAGTGGTAGGTTATATTTGCAAACAAAGTCATGATAACGACCACTAAATTTACGAAATGTCGACTTTAAACGAGGTCATTGAAATCCTGTAACATGGTCTTAATTGGATTCAGTTATTGCTTTAAAAATTCCTCATATCCAGGAAAAGCTTTTGAGTAGCGATTAAGTTTGGAGACATAAAGACCATAAGCACGTTATAGTAGAATATCATTACATAAATCAGGAAATTTGACGATGGAAAAGCTGAAGTCATCTCGTTTGGAATGCAATTTATTTTTTTATTGTTATTTGTTAAATGTTTTATTTAGTTATTAACAAAAATGGTGTTCGGTTTGGTATTGTATTATGTCTCTTGGGTATATAAATTGGTTGGATCTTATTGTACATGTATTATTGTAAGGTTTGATAATTAAATGTTTACATATTTCTCTGGGTTCCAGTGTGGAAATAATTTTGAAGCATGATAAATAACTCCGCAGCTAGGACAAGGCTGTCCGTAAAATATCAAACTATTCAGACTGTACTAACCTCTCTAAACTAACTAGATATGACGTCATAATAGAAGATGACGTCAAGTCACTGCATACTTGATCTGACATGACGGGGAAAGTGTCATAATTTGTACATGGCATGTAGATTTATTTTGGGGTCTTATTGTTTAATTCAATTTATAAGATTGTTTTTAAGCTCCAATGTGCTGATATGAATTTGAACATTTGAAATCTTAATATCCATATTTCTTTCGCTTGTACGAGATGCACATCTTCAAACAATAGAGAAAAATTATGTGTGAAACGCTCCCTTTACACGTCCGTAGACAGAGTTAGAATCTAAGAATCATGTTTAAATTGGAATGGCACAAGTGATAAACCAAAACATATTAAAAATGTTTTATGTGAATCTACACGAGAAGTATGTCCTGTACTTGAATTTTGCTGGGGAATTGTGTGTAGTTCATCCATTTTGTAGAAAGTGGAAAATACCCCCTCTTATGTTGGTAAGTTGAATTTCTCGTTAAATATTTTCTTAACGACTAAAAGTTAAACCTGCCCCCAGTACTTTCTATATACCAGAGATCACGATGTATTGATCTATGTAACAAACTTTTTCCAGTACTTTTGTTTTGCACTTATGCCGAAGCGATTTTAAAAAACAAAATGCTTGTAGGAATATCATAAACCTCCGTCACGTGATCAACACAGTCATGTGAAATCACAAATATGCTTTATTATAATACCTGATTTAGCTATTATCTCAAGTTGACTGCTATTCCAAACAAGGATTACATATTTAAATTAAAATCTAAATCAAAATAAAATGTATATTTTAAGCCATTTTAAGCCTTCGGACAGTCTTATCATAACTGCGTCAATAGTGTTCGGAGTTTAGAGAAAAATTCATCCCCATTTTATCTTACCTTTTCAACGCCATTTCAAGGAAATAAATTGAATTTCTCTTGCAATGGTTAATACAGATTTCCATTTCTTATCTTGAATCAAAGCAAAAATGAACCTTAATTATATATCACATATATTTGATTGATACTTTATTTTTTTTTTCATCCAGGAGAAATATTCCAGCAATCATTCTTATAACACATAATTTCATGGTTATATGTAATAAAACATTAGAATAAAAAAAAACATTTGTCTTGATTGAATGTTTCACTTTATGGCTTATTTGTAATCTATGTATGCTAAGATATGAAGGCAAGATTTACTTTCAACGTTGTCCGTTGTTATGAGTCAAGAACATATAGCATTATCTTTGCAAACCACCCATCCAAACAAAACATAAAATGATATCATTGCATAACGTCCAAGACATTAAAAAAAGATTAACATTGTTAAACAAAAATAAATTCATGTATTTTTACTGTAATCTAGGTAGATATCTTTGAATTGTGCCATTTTCTTATATTGGCTATAATTCATTTTAGTTATTCCTGAAAATAACAAATACATTAAGCTATAATAATGTCATTGAATCAAGGTTTTGGTACAATATTATGCTTATAAAAATGTAATTTACTAACACCAGTAGTTAAAGTCTTCGGATTCAATTTATTTCATGATTTCACGTTTCAATTTCATTTCGTTCAAAATAAACTGAATGCTTATAGCAAAACATTTGAATGAATTTATGTATTTTTTTTCAGGTGGCTATCCTACAACAACATAAGCATAATTCAAAACAATGTCTTTAATGGTTTGCCAAATTTACTTGAACTGTGAGTGTTTTGTATATGTTAAAATTTTCCATGAGTCGACTTCGAAAAAAATGTTACCGATGTGTCATAAATGAGCAAGTTTCAGTTAAAAAGCTTTTTCTGCGCTGTAACTTAAGATCAGTGATCGGTATATCAACCAATTTTAGTGCTCCAAGAAACGGGTGTGTCACGTGATTAATAGCATCATTAAAGACGCCAATAAATCTTATAGTAGCAAACTTTTTTGTTACACGTATTTTAATAATAGTGTATTTTCCTGTGAGGAAAAAAAACATGGATAGTAAGACTGCAATAGAATTAGAAATATGATTCTCCCACATCCAAAGCTAAAATAAATACTGAAAATGAAATCATACGAATTTTATTACAATTCTCCAAAAGAGATTTCAGACTGTCTACAAATATCCATTTTGGTATACCGATCCCGATGTATTTTCATAATATCTAAATCTCAGTTTGTGTGGTAGCTAAAGTTTACTACTTTCAAAGTAAATGGTCATTAACGTATCAACATATACATTAAATCAAAACCTTGCCTCGAAAAATTCACGAACATGAGTTAAACAATCCTGGCTATTTTGCCAAGTAGATCAATTACGGTCAAAGGATCTGTAACGCTAGTCTTTTTTAAATATAAATTTTAATGACAAACTGTGTACATGCTAAATAGCATAAATTTACCTTTTAAATTAAAAATGCGCTGTAGTTAAGCACCATTAAATATTTTATAAGTAGCTCAAAAGTAAAGATCACTAGGTCGGTAACCAAAATACTTTCATAAGGAAGAAAACTAACTTGCTATATTGGTAACCAAGGTACCTTAAAAACTTTACTTTAGAATTCAATTACGGTGATACCTGCAAAAATAATTATCTCAGATTCCCTTAATATTAATACTGTGGTTCTCCGCCTTTTTCTATTAAATCAATTACAAACCTTAAAGTCTATTTATCTGATAAAAAGTTTTATCCCTGTAATTTTTTTATCAATAAAATAAAAATGTTATGTTGCAACAATTTGAACGATTGGGATTTTGTTTAGACTTTTACGATTCAATGTTTTTGCTGTTTTAACTGTCAGAAACTTAATGCATGAAACATATGAAGATTACGAACAGGATTCAAGCTCAAAAGTCTTTTAACAATTGCAGGTCTTCGGTTGTGCAAATAATGCATATTGTGACCACTCGATCACCGTAAATATGAAATCTTCCAATAATGAAAAACAGACGTTACCTACATCCCTCCTGACTAAAACCGCTTCCCCATAGTTTTAGCGACTCCTCTGCATTACCCAACTAACAACTAAATTGTAGGGCAAACAAAAACACTTCGTCTTTACCATCGTCAGCTTTCCTTATTTCTATCCCACTATAACCTGCAAATGGTGTTTACAACTCCCAGCTTATCCGACACTCGAGAAAATACTCCGAGAATGATCAATGTTTAAACCGAGGGAGGCTACTGACAGGTTGATTTTACAGGAATTTTGTTAACCTTGTTAAAAGTCATCATTTCTTGAACTCTCTGGGCGTTATAATGATTTTGATAGCAAATATAACCGATTATTCTGTCGTATTTTGGCCGACGGGATTCTTACCAAATGCTAGGCCTTTCTTTTTATTCTGAATTTTATAAAGAAAGTTCTGTATACCTGACCAATACATTGTCCTCACGGCGGGTGATTACTTCCCTGATTACTCCATGAAAATTATGATGAGGCACCTAATCTCCCCTCTGGAATTTTCAGGGTCCCTGTGTTATGTCCCTTTCACAGAGTTATATTGTTTATAGCTATTTTTATATTGATCACAGTTCGTGGGTTGATAATAAAAAAGGCGAACATTTTATTGTCAATATATATCACTAAATTTGTTATGTGAATTGTGTATAAACTATACGAACTAACAAGGAAACTAACAATTGATAATTGAGGTGTTCGTACATGTATAATTCTAATAATATTTTGATTGAAAAAAACATATTGTAAAATCAAATTATTTTGTGGAAGCAAGTTTTCGGGGTTTGAGGGGAAAAATTGATTCGTTGGGATTTCATTTCGTGGTTGGAGAAGTGTTGGGTAGTAATGCATATTTGATTATTAATTTCGTGGTGATCAAGAACGCAAGGTGAATAAGGAAGCATACAAAATATTCTACCTTGACTAAATCAGTGCTACATTATGACGTCATAGTAGGCGAGATGACGTCAATTCAAGAACACAAGTTTTCGTAATATTGGTATTTAGAGATGTTATTTAACTCTGGAAAATGAGTAGAAACGTGTAAACATTAACAACAATGAAATGTTCTTATTTTGTTATGCTGTATTTTGTCATTTTGATTAAAATCTACCACCGATGACGTCATATGTGTACTTCAAGTAACTTGGAAATCGATCATGTCGTGTAAAGAGAATTTGGCTAAGACGGCATGTTCAAAGATACGTAAAATGGAGTTTAAAAGCAAATATTATGAATATTTTGTAAAATTCATATGGAGTTTAATCAATAAAACAGGTATGCTAATTTATTTTCATCGATTATATTCTCTTTCGAAGACAGTCAGCTATATACGTATTCCTGTCGGCCTTTCCACTGTCATTTGTGACAAAAATAATGCAACAGAACAACAATAAGCTGGATATTTCAAAACATAAAATTTGTAAATATAGAAAGCGTGCCTCCTAAAATACTTGGAAAGTGCTGCTAGAATCCCGAGTTAAGCATGGTTTTACAAAAATCTCGGTTCATATGTAAAAAATTCAAAACATCGGGCAAGGTTTCGTGCGAATGTGTGGAATAATTATTTTACTGACGGGACAGTGGGATTCTAGCAGCACATTTTAGACAAAATAGATGTTTTTCAACTACATTATTTACTCAAAGAAATTATGAAACACCGGGGTATTGTTGTTCTGTTAGCTTTTTTCTAAAGGAAAAATTCGCTATTAATAGAAGTCACGTGATGCCGTGATGGTGGGGCACCTCGATGCATTAGACATTCTTTTATCTCTATGCAATAAATAATAATAGTTTACGTTTATGGGTGGTTTTGGTAAATTATCAGACAGAATTTTCTTCAAAAAGTCTAAATTTCCCAAAAAATGACATATATGCTTCCTTAACATACCTGCGAATTCATGGATCTCTCCATACCTCTAAACCAATGAAAATTAAACCCAAGGAAAATTTGTGGTTTCACTGTATATGTTGGTCTGTTTGGTTGAATATAAAAATATTTCTTTGTAATCGGTACGGTTATTTATTTGAAAATAACTGATTGATTTTCAATTCAGCATAAAAGATTATTATCATATTTTCCATTTAAGGATAAAAGATTACTTTCATTGCTAACGAACTATAAAAGCATTAGAGAAATAGAATGCATACCGTCTAGGATATTGAATAAAATACTCGTTCTCGATCGTATTAAAATAAGGACAATTTTGGGCTCCTTTTTCTGAAGGATGAATTTTGTTATTCATGTACAGTAAATAATGTTTTGGTTATTTACATGTACCGCATTTTTTTCTTTTTTACAATAATATAAAATGTATATTGGACCCCGAGGATCTACAGCCCAGTAGCTCTGTACTTTGGTACTAGCTTGAAAATACGGATAGATATTTAAAATCTCAAATAGGTTAATCATTATTCCAACTTTGCACCTATGTTTGATTTTCATTTAAAAAGTCAAAATGCTTGTAGAAAATTTTGTTATTAATAATTATTGGTAAAAAAAGTATGTTAGCGATATCCATATCAAACAACGCAGGGGGAATAAGGAAGCATACAAATTTTCTACCTTGGCTAAATCAGTGCTACATTATGACGTCATAGTAGGCAAGATGACGTCAATTTTAGAAATAAAGTTTTCGTAATATTGGTATTTAGCTATGTAATTTTACTCTAGAAAATGATTAGAAACGTGTAAACATTAACAAAAATAAAATGTGTTTATCTTGTTATGCTGTAGCAGTCATTATGATTGAAATCTACCATCGATGACGTCATATGTGTACATCAAGTAACTTGGAAATTGATTATGTCGTGTAAAGAGAATTTGGCTAAGAAGGCATGTTCAAAGATACGTAAAATGGAGTTTAAAAGGAAATATCGGAAATATTGTGTTAAATTCATATAGAGTTCAATTAATTTAACAGGTATGCTAATTTATTTTCATCGATTATATTTCCTTTCGAAGACAGTCAGCTATATTACATATCACGGTCGGCCTATCGTCTGTCATTCTTGACCAAAAAATGCAACAGAACAACAATAAGCTGGAAATTTCAAAACATACGATTTGTAAATATTGAAAGTTTGCGTTAAAACAAACTTGGAAAGTGCTGCTAGAATCCCGAGTTAAGCATGGTTGTACGAAAAATCTCGATTCATATGTATAAAATTCAAAACAAAGGGTAAGGTTTCGTGCGAATGTGTGAAATAAATATTTTACGGACAAGATAGTGGGATTCTAGCAGCACTTTTAAGATAAAATAGATGTTTTTCAGCTATATTACATACTCAAAGAAATTATCAAACTCCGGGGTATTGTTGTTCTGTAAGCCTTTTTATTAAGGAAAATTTAGCTATTAATAGAAGTCACGTGATGCCGTGGCGGTGATGCACGTCTTTGCCTTAGACACGCTTTTATCTGTATGCAATAGTAAATAACAGTTTACGCTTATCAGTGGTTTTGGTAATTTATTAAACTAAATTTTCTTCAAAAAGTCTCAATTTCCCGAGAAATTACTTATATGCTTCCTTAACATACCTGCGAAGATATGAACATTAAAGAAATTAAAATAACATAAATCACATGTAAACTTTCACTTAGACTAATACTTGTAAACATGTTCGGAGATTCTGTTCATTTCTTTTGATTTTGAAGGCAAAAGATTGAATGCTTATAGCAAAAATACTCCATTATGGTAAGACAAAACACCCCTGGATTCTATTTTTACTAATTTTTTTAAAAATACTGGAGAAAAAAGAAAAATATCAGTACATTCACAACAATAAATTACCACTATAAGAAAAATAATAAGTTTTTGCATGATTGTGTCATATTTTTGTGATAAAATCAGAGAATCCTATATGTTGGTCACTTGGGAGTTTACATTTTGGAACGTATTTCCGTTATCTAAGCGCAATAAACAAGCATGTAACAGTCTGATATGAAATGCAGTGTAACTTTTGTCCAATAAATAGTAGAGGGCTGATATTTGGACACATATGTAAGGAGACTCCGTTCTTTGTGTACTATGAAGATCAAGGTCAAATCAAGAGGTCAAAGGTCAAATATTGTGACGTCATCTTCTGATTTATTTATTTTTTTGCCATTTAATTTTTTTAATAGCCAAAATATCATAAACTACCGGTTCAATTTTCTTTATTTTTACACATTTTATACTGGGACCCATTTTAATCATTCTGTTAATTTTTTGTAAAAATTGATCAGAATGATATATTTTTTCTTTAGAAAACTTTAAGTGTAGGATATCTACATGCAAATTTTCAATTCCGATGCTATATATGTTCTTTTTTTACTTTACATTTTTCTCAAATGGTCCAGTATCAATATGACTTACTAAGTTAAAGTAACAAAAATGTTATTTTTATCAAAATTATAACACAAACTTGCATTTGATCAATTGATAATTCTAAAATAAGGCTCATTCTAAAGTCAAGTGTCTGATTTCACAATCTTCCTGCAGGGGTCTGATAGGCCATATTTCAGACAATGTGGGCAAAATATGTGCGGTTGAATTTCTTTTATATTATATATTAAGAGAGATTTTGTATCCTAGAACAAAATATCATAGTTTCATAAAAATTGAATTTGAGGAAAAAATTTGGCCTATCTATTGAGTCCTACCTTAAATAATTTAAAAAATCTATTTTAGATGGCTGGATTCCAACAAAATAACTACGATTCAAAACAACACCTTTAACGGTTTGCAAAATTTACAAAAACTGTAAGTATTTTGTAATTGCACGAAAACCCAAAGTTAGTGATGAATATCAATAGTAATAACTGTTATTGGAGTTCTACCTGCTTAACATGTCATTTAACTGAATACTATTAGAACCACAAAATGATGAGCTTTTGTTTCATGCGTGACTCTATGATGAAAAGCAATTTTGGAGGTTCAATGTGTTTACAAATATTTTTTTCAGTGTTATTTACATGCAATACATCATTGCATCCCAATCACAAAGTCCCAAAATTCCTTTGCTTGCTTTTGGTCTGGTCATATTTGACTCATAAAAATACGGAGCAAGATGATTTTCTTCTTAGTATGTCATATTTGAAGCAGGAGTGGTTAGGTCTTGAATTGTTTCAAAAACATCAATAACAAATGCATTGTGTCGAACGATTTTGATTGACAGGACAAGTAGATGGACTCCGTGTGAACTTGAAGCGGAAAAATAAAAATGAGTATGACTGTCGAACAAATCCATATGATTTGTTGATATAAAAAAGGGTAACTTTCATTGTCTGAAAATTATTGAGAAAAAATCAGAATTTTTGTTTGATATAGATACAAACACTCAGTGAAGCCTGAAAAGGGGGGCTAAGACGGAATCTCTCTCTCTCTCTCTCTCTCTCTCTCTCTCTCTCTCTCTCTCTCTCTCTCTCTCTCTCTCTCTCTCTCTCTCTCTCTCTCTCTCTCTCTCTCTCTCTCTCTCTCTCTCTTTTGTATGTTTAATAAAAACTATAACAGCATATTACCTAAATAACAAGTTCTGAAAATTGAACTGATAACAAATAATATGAATATATTTCTTTGTATAATCTTATATTATACATGTAGAAGTCTGCTCAATGAATCATCATAAAAGATAGAAATGACACATAATATTTTATTGCATTAAAAAACCAAAATAAGAGCGTAAAAATGCAATTGGTCTTCTGTCCTTTGTAATTATTTTTTTTTATTACTTCACACTTTACACACCTTGGCTTCGGAAATATATGAAGGGATGTTACAACCGCTTTAATTCATTCTATAAGTCAGAAGTTTTATCTGATTTGTTATAAAATAAAAATAAATATTTTTATTTTCCTACTAAAATAAAACATCTTTTTTACCTCAGCGTTCGGCAACAATTGCAATTAGCTTTTAGCCCGAAATTTCTCTGAATTTATGTATACTAAAACAGGCGATACCACCTCTTTTCACATCAATGTAAATATTCAAATGTCGGAGCGAGTACGTAGATAAAAGAAATTATGTATTTTGAATACTTGTTATTTTTTCGTAATAGGTAGAAAAAAAATTCTGTTTTTTTTTATTTTTAGCATTGAATACAAAATGATGCCTAAATTCTTCTAAATGGAAATAATCTAAAAAAAATACCTACAATAGCTTTAAATTCACTTTATAACTATGTTCAAATTTTAATGATCAATTTCATTTTTATTGAAAAAATAAAATGTCTGTAAAAGATTACTTGTATACTATTTATCATAAATGAAACAAAAACACTTTGTTTATTTCTCAAATCTGATTTAGGGGGTTATCTGGCAACGAGATAACCAATATTCCGACCAATGCCTTCAATGGTTTGTCAAATTTACAGACACTGTAAGTATATATATAAGCACGTCATAACAAAGCAATACGGCGGCCCGTAAATATTTCTGTGATAACAGGTTTTCATAAATAAGACAAGCAAAGTCCTATATCACCTGCACAATTTTGTATAAGGATGCTTTCTGGGACAATAATGTCTTCTGTGTTGCATTTTAAGTATCTGAGATGGACAGTTGTATCTTTTTTACATTCCTTTAACAAAACCAGGGTTTTTTTCATTACAGTTGTCACCAAATGCACACCTCATCTTTTCGTCTGCCATAAGACGCCATACTTTTACTTCCTTTAATTAAGGAGAGTTCCACCAAGGATGATAATTTTACTAATAATTTAAGTCAACTTTATTCTAGTTTTAAATTAGCAAAATGACATTTGCAAGCAAATTCCTTTTAACTATCAATTGATTGTGAAGGATTCTTGCTATTGAACTGATATTTATAATGTTTTAGGCGTTTCTTGGGTTTTTACAGCATTCTAAATATTGTGGTGTTTTTAATGCATTGATTAAATCTAATTTTAGACCCTAGTCTTACAGAATCAATGAACATAAACGAAATAAAATTATATATTTCTAGTTAGAGCATTTCCTGAAGATTTATTTAATATTTCCATTTTCTTTTAAAGTGCATTTTTGCAACCACTATTGAAATAATTATATCAATAGTGGTTGAGAGTACATTTCAATAGCAAACATTATTAGTGTATTATTACATATGTTTATTATAAAAATGCACGCTCACCCACTATTGAAATAATTATTTCAATAGTGGTCGTATTTCAATAGTGGCTACAAATACGTTTGCTATTGAAATGCACTTTCAACCACTATTGATATAATTATTTCAATAGTGGTCGTATTTCAATAGTGGTTACTAACTATGTTTGCTATTGAAATGCACTCTCAACCACTATTGATATAATTATTTCAATAGTGGTCGTTATTTCAATAGTGGTTGCAACAGTGCATTGTTACTGCAATTTTTTCGATTAATCTTCGGGTGTTTTCTAAATATTTTGATACAACTGTGCTAAAAATAGAATATTGGGCCATAATACAGGCACCGGACAATTTTGATACTGGAATTTATTAGAGGACACATGATGCTAATCAGAAACTATAAAATCAGTCAAAATAATCACAATGCCTTTCATAATAAAATTTGGATTTTGCATGGTTTTCTCTTAGACACGCACTTAAATATTAAGAATGATGAAAGATATAATGTGTGAAAGTACAAGAATGTGTTATTTAAACGCGTCCAGGAACGCGTTCCAATAATTTCCAGATAAAATAAATAATTTAGTTATTTATTTTAGTGTGAATTGCCATTGCAAGTCATGATATTATACAGAAATTTTGAGAAAATATTAAGTTCAAATCTGTGTCTAGGCACCAGTCCTTTAAAGATTATTGTTATTGTTAATCTTTGAACGGGTGTAATCGATTTCCTATTTTAACCGTCCACAGCCACCATGAGCACTAATTTTTGATCAAGTGGGCATTCAGTATTTAAACAGAAGCCTAGCGATTGATATGAAACAAATTGACCAAATGATAGAATATATTTTAGAGAAGGTGAATAAAGCGACCATACAATTTACCTCATGTTGACTTTAAACAAGATTGGTGAAATATCTGTAACATTAACTTATCTGCTATTAAGCTGTCTGGGCTTACAGGGGAGGGGGGGGGGGGTTAAGCACCCATTTCAAATTTACCTGGTCTGTAAACCTCTGTCAATCAGAAGAAATTAAGCCTGGGATTTGATTCTCTTATTTGATATTTAGTTTTCTGTTGTTGTGTAAATCTTGTGTACCTTTTCTGGAGATCACACTGACCAACGAATTTACATTCAAGTTTGTGATTCTTACCGTATATATGCCAACGTGATAAAGAAGCACCAAGAATCTTTCATTTCTTCTTCATAAGAAAATGCTATGGATATAATCATTCTTCCAAATAATTTAATAAATGATAAGAAAAACCATGTTAAAATATTTCAATTATAGTTCAAAACGGCGGATTTCTTTTCACGATTCAATCGATAATTATTGCTTGTCAAAACATAATTTTTACGTAAATTTATGCTACCAAATATATTGATCTGCGTTTGAAGCATTATGTAATTAAATATAATGATATTTTTTTACTTATTTATGACAACATTGTATTATTTTTCAAATGAAATTATACAAGACAACTTAGTTTCGATAAAAGGATTTCATTATTTGATATATTTTTTGATATGTCTATCAAACAGTATTTCAGCACAAATCTCCATTAAACAATGCAAATTTGTGGAAGAGCAAACACATACCTCTTAAACATCAGAGGTGGGATAAGTTGCCATGGAGGAGTGAGCATCCCCCGCCCACTGGTCACACCTACCGAGTTGTCACACCCGCCGTGTGCTCCTTGTCATGATCGGGATAAAACGGAAAAATACATGTGTACGTCGCAATTAAATGTGTAAATAGTGGTCTAACAATTAGTTTGAAAAACCTCTGTCAGGATTTGACTTAAAGATATTTACTGAGAAGGTCATTGTATCGACCATAAAACTCACTGAATGAAAACTTTAAATGAGACTGTTGATATTCTTGTTTAACCAACTTGTTTGTCAATAACTTACCTCGTTGTAGAAATTGTTCATACATAGATCATGCTCTAGTGTATCGAATAAACTGAAAGATACATGTATAAACCCTGTATTCAAGTGATAAAGGTATATAAGTGCATATGTAGGGAAAGTTGACAATTGGAAAGTAAAAGTCATCAAATTTATCAGGAAGCTTGGTTTTTAGATTACCATTCACTTTCTTCTCTAGTAAAATATCCAAATATGAAACAGATGTGTAAGACTCTGTGGTATCTTTTATTTCAAGCTCACTGTGGTAATCTAACAACCAAGCTTAATGATAAATGTGATGAATTTATCTTTCCAATCGTCAACTTCCCTTACTAATGCAGCAATATACCTTCATCACCTGCATACGGGGTTTATATATCTCAGTCTATTCAATACGCAAGAGCAATGTCTACGTAAAGGTAATTTCTAATACAAGTCGAAATTTATGGACAAACAAGTTGATGAAACAAGAATATCAGGTGTCGATTAAAGTCCAAGTATATTTAAAAAAGGCTATGGTGGAAAGATGTATTATTTCATAAGATGTAGAATACAGATAAAAACTAAAAACTAATAAGAATTTTCAGTATCGGTATTATTGAGGCTAATACTTAATAAATTATTAGTTTATAGTTCATATTTGTGTGAAAATTAACACATCTTACCTAGCTGCCAGTACCTATCATAAATTTGCTTTTGAGAGGTTGACCAGACGACATTTGGCTTACAAAGGAACGTTCGATATTGAACGCTCGTATTCGGAATGTTTCGGGCATACTCATATCAGCTTTCAATAAAACACCAAGATATTAAACGTTAAAATTTTCTAGATTTTTAGTAGTTTTTTTTATTATAGACTATTTCTTAGCTATATAATGAATGTATTTATTCTATGCGTAATTTTATTAATTTTTTATCAAAATGATAATGTGTATTCTATTAACATTCCGTGTGTAAAGTGAGGAATTCGTATACTTATGATATCCAATTGAATCTGATTGTTGTATATTATTTTCAATCTTCAAACTTGATTTTAGATATCTGTACCGAAACCAGATATCCGCAATGCCAAACAATGTCTTTAAAGAATTGCCAAATTTAGAGGAACTGTAAGTATAGTGATTGAGCTTAAAAATAAAAACAAAGAAAATATTTTTTGGTAGTAGTAGGCATCACCTGTTGACCGGTCACACCCATCGTTAGATTTATTATTGATGAAGAGTAAGCATCACCTGTTGACCGGTCACACCCTCCGTTAGATTTATTATTGATGAAGAGTAAGCATCAACTGTTGACCGGTCACACCCCCCGTTAGATTTATTATTGATGAAGAGTAAGCATCACCTGTTGACCGGTCACACCCATCGTTAGATTTATTATTGATGAAGAGTAAGCATCACCTGTTGACCGGTCACACCCTCCGTTAGATTTATTATTGATGAGGTACAAGGAATATTCCGTTGTCAAAGAATCTTTAGTATGAAAACGAAGGCCTAACCATTGATTTGAAACATGTAAGAGAAAATACGACTTTATTAGTTAATAAGGTCTCTATAACAACCCTAAAATTTACAAAATGCCGACTTCAAACGAGCTTGCTGAAATCGCTGTAACATCACTTTAACTTTTCACTACAATATATCGATGTAAAAATTGATCATACTCAGAGCATGCTCTTGAATATCGAATAAACACCATGTGTCCTATATTTGAAGATTCATTTTCCGAGCCCTCTGTTTTCAAAATATTTCATGATATTCTATCAAAAACTGTAAAAACTTTGATGTTTTGATAAACTTTTCGTTCACTAGTAATCTTACAACTTCTATACCAAAACTCAACTGGAAATCTTCTAATTTTGTCTATGAAATAGAATGAACCCATTGTGGTCCCAATTATGTTCGGAAAATCATGTGTTCACCTTTAGAAAAAATATCGACACATCAATTTCAAATTAACAACGAGAACCAGCAGATTCAATACAAGCATTTTAATTAACCGGATAATTCTATTTTGTCAATTAATGTTAGAAAAGATGCATTCTGAAATAAAAAAAGAGTTAACAAAGAGTATTCAAGCTCAACAGACCATTTTAAAAAATTCAGATCAGGAATAGAGAAAACGCGGACTTCTTAAACATAAGAGGTGGTATCAAGCGCCATGACGGAATAGCCAACCCCTGTAGACCGATCAAAATCGCTGTGTGCTCGTTTTTATTCCAAACATCATGTTTATCATAAAGTTTTGTTGTAATGTTACTATTAATGTCGACCTTCAGGTATCTGCATTAAGCCAACAATATTCTTTTGGTAGATCTCTTTTCGAAAACAAAATCACATCAGTACAGGACTATTCTTTTAACGGCTTATACAATTTAAGCAAATTGTAAGTGTCAATAAGCTTTACTCAGTATGTTGCTGTGTACGTTTACTTATTTTACGTAAAACTTAAGTATAGTCTTTAATCAATAATCAATATGATATTTTATTTGTGTACTTGTTTTAATATACTGTAAGTATATCCGAATATCTCAGATACTAGGAAGAACTGACATACTTCTGGCTAAAGATCTTTTTTTATTGCTTAAAAGATTCATATATTTACGTTTTGCGTATCTTGTCTTGGCGTCATGGATATTAATATACATGAAAAAGAACAAGGAACGGTTTAAATAAAAATCTGGCCATGTATTTTTCTAAAATATGGATATGATGTTAGATATTAAAACCAACCCTTTCTGAGTCATTGAAATTCCATGGAGTAATTAATAATAATATACAACTTGGTTTTTTTTCTCTTATGACCAAAATGTAAATAGTGATATCATGAACTTAGATATTTTTCTGTATCTTCTTATTTAATTGCAAAAGACATCAATTTTCAGTGGAATTGTCTTTACAGAGCACATGTATTGCCCCTTTTAAAAATTTAAAGATTTTTAGAAATTGCGATTTTTCAAAGGTTTTTACACAACATATCCAGATATTGAAGTGGGCGACGGCTGCGAACACTTTTTTCTCAAAAGGGTTACCCATGAAATGAGTCATTCTGAGGTTTCTTTGGTTAAAAATTAGAAATGTACCAAAATAATTCATGTTTCTAGAATGGTCCTCCTTCATGTAATATTCTTAAATGATTTATCACCCATATTCTCAACTAATTTTTAGGCCAGATTCATTTTGAAAGCATTAAAGGACAAGATTGGCTAAGACCCCCTCCCCCTGGTTTGGGGTGTCCTTTAGAATAATGCACCAGTTTATCAGTGAAAACATGTTTTCACCCCTGTCACAAAATGAGTATTGTTTCTAAGTTATGGGACAAACAGAGGTCACAGAAAGGTCAGAAAATATATCTATTTCGGATTTTATTTTTCTTTTGATTTTTTTTTTTTTTTTTTTGCAAATTGTTTCATAAAACATAGAGCACAAGCTTTCTTATCAACCAAATTAATATACATGTGTATTCCATACACTAGATTCAGATTGATCTTGTGTATGAAAATCTCAGGTAGGCAAGCGTTTGATTTTTGTTTTTAAAAGTGAAAAGTATTTCAAATTCGAAAACTTCCACTAGAATTTAGGAAAATCGGGAAATTGTCCCACTTTTGCACCTCTTATGGCCTCTTTGTAAGTTTTGAATCAAAATTAGTGCTGGTTTTAAAAGAAGCATCATTTTTGTTCTTTACTACCAATTATCACACTTTTAACTGTGTTCTGACCTTTACATCAAATATGGAGCCAGATTCGGCCGTTACCATACGTTGTCTTTTAAGAGCGCAATAGAGCCCAGACCATAATTTCATTATTTGGAGTTGCCGCCGGATCGTTTTCCCGATAATTAACACCAAAAATGGCTACCCCAGGTGGGCTTAAGTGTGTATTGGGTAAAACAAGTTTTCGATTGCACAACGCGACGCAATATCAGTATAAATTAACAACTATCAAACTTACAATGCTCAAGGTATCAAACCAAAACAAAATTGTTCAATGGGTCAATTTTCCATTAACAATGTCATCAATGTTCATCATTTAAAAATTGTTAACGGGCGTATATCTCAAAAACATACCCAGAAGCAGTATCATAGTATACAAAATGAAACTCTTGAAGCGATTTAGTATAAAAAAATTCGCAGTGAGTGTTTTTTTTTTAAGTTATGAATCAATTTTTATAAAAGGTTCTTTTCAATGAATTAACATATTAATGTGCTCGTCAGCTGTTAGAAAGAGGAAAAACGTTGCAATTCTGGAATAACATATTGGTGTTTTAATTCAAAGAATTAAGGATGTGCGAATCAGATTTTTCCTTGAGGTTCATACTTTCTTCCTTATATTCAGTGATAGATAGATGAGAATTTGAACACTATTATTGGACTTTTCAACGACAAATGCAGCTTACTTATGAAAAACGCTAAAAAATTAATTCATAAAGTGCATTTTACTAACTATAGAAACATTAACTGTTGACATTAACATAGCTCACTTTAAGTATGGAAAAGATTAAGTCATCTCTTTGCCATACAATTAAGCTAGTTGTTGACTGGTCCTTAACGCCTGAAAAAGGTCAAGAACAAAAATGTCTCGATTATTTAATTTAAAAAGAACAATAGAAGGATCTTTCAGTTTCATAAATGCTCTCTTCGCCGTATGATACGGCAACTAAGGGTTGCAAAATTGCAGAAAAAGTACATAAACCATGTAAGAGTTCTGATTTTGTAAATATTTTCTACAATAGTTGGACTCCAATGAAATAGGTGAAGAAAACGAACAGTGACCAGTCTAAAAACATGTAAACAAGGCATCAAGCAAGGACCCATAGAAATTACATATACATGTACGGTACATGTTGAAATAATTTGAATTCATTGCCTCTTGGTCGTGAGAATAACAGCTAGACTCGAAAGATATTTGAAAAGTAATAGCTACTATAGGTGAGTTTTTAACTCCATTCATTGACAGCCTTTTTTTCAATAAAAATTGAACTCGTAAATTTACTTACCTGGTCATTGGTCATTTGCAAAATTATTTTGTTAAAACACACTCTGATTGCACTGTGAAGTTGACATCAGAAAGATGCTTGAATTTCTGATTGACAATATCTATGTGGTTTTTAGAGATCAGAACTTCCAACAATTTTTTGGAATGCCCATGGGTACCAATTCCGCTTGATGTGGCCTTCAACTAGACGTTTAGATATATTGACGACGTATTATCAATTAACAATAGCAATTTTCTCTCTTATGTAGATACGATATATCCTGGAAAGCTTGAGATAAAAGATACCACAGAGGGTGACACAACTGTTTCATACTTGGATATTTTAATTGAAAAAGACTTAATTGTAATCTAACATCCAAGCTCTATGATAAACATGATGACTAAGTTTTCTATCGTCAACTTCCCTTACTTATGCAGCAATATTCCTTCATCAGCTGCATACGAAGTTCATATATCTCAGTTGATTCGATACGCATGAGTATGTTCTACGTATAAACAATTTCTAAAAGGAGGTAAATTATTGAGAAAACAAGTTGATGAAACAAGAATATCAGCAGTCTCGTTTAAAGTCGTCATTTTTAAGTTCTATGGTCGATACAATGACCTTCTCAGCAAATATAATTTATCATTGAGACAAATGCTGACGGGCGTTTTTCATACTAATTGTAAGTGCGTTATTTATATACTGAATTGACGACGGATTTTTCCGTTATTTCCCGATCATGACAAGGAGCACACGGCGGGTGTGACTGGTCGGTAGGAGATGCTCACTTCTTCATGGCACCTGAACCCACCTCAGATGTTTTGAGGTCCGTGTTTACTCTGTTCCCATTTTGTACTATTTATTGACTTTGATATTTAATACTCTTCGTTATCTACATATCCTTCATGAAAAGAGGTTAGTCCTGTAACGTTTGAAGTGTACTCAGAGAAAGATGAATTCTGATGGAAGGTTCAATTTACAAAGACAGGGAAAGACAATGAAATATTTATTTGAAGTTCCCTCACATCTGTTGATCTCTCATATAAACTTCATTCAACATTATTTCATGAATAATGAACGTGGATCATCAGGTTAAAAAATGTATGTGTTACTATGTAGGTACATCTATGGCAATAACATATCTACATTAGACAAAGACATGTTCTTGGGACTTCCAAAATTAAAGACGCTGTAAGTATGCAGAGTATTTTTTAGATAATTCAATTTTGGTAATATGGAAAATGCTTTGATATAGTTATGTTCCCCAAACGAAGTTGGGGAACATATTGTTTTTACTCTGTTTCTTATTATTATTATTTTTTTTCTTCTTCTTCTTCTTCTTCTTCTTCCTGGAACTTTTTTGTCCGGGAATGATCTTGTAAACTGTTCGTCCGATGTAGGTAAAACCTTTTTAGGGTTCGTAGACATGTTATGTAGAATTGCGGAATCAAGGTCATTTTGCGCGCACGTGCTTGCAAGAGCGTGCACGTGCAACACGTGAAATGACCAATATAATAGATATAGCCACAACTTTTCTTTTTTTAGATGAAATGCTTTGAAACTCATAATGTGAGGATATATTAGTAGTATAAACAAGATGAAATGGTGAAAATAGCAAGATCTCACGCGCATGCACGTGCGCTTTGCTCTGATTGGCTGAAACTAAAGTCTCAATATCTTTCTTGTTTTTGGACGAAATCCTTTGAAATTTTGTACATAGCCATGCATTACGATATCCTACAACATGATATATAGCAATGATCATGAAAGCACGTGCATGCACGTGCGCTGCATTCTGATTGGCTGAAACTTTAAATTGCTATAACTCTCTTGATTTTCAACCAAACAGGATGGGATTTGGAACATAGATATATATAATAGACTTCTACGAGAAGATAGGGTCACTATGCACATGCATACACGTTCGTGTACGTACGCTGCAATCTGATTGGCTGAAATTTTAAACAGCTATAACTCAATTGGTTTTCAACCAAACAGGATGGGATTTGGAACATAGATATATATAATAGACTTCTACAAGAAGGTATGGTCACCATGCACATGCATACACGTGCGTGTATGAGCGCTGCGATCTGATTGGCTGAACTTTAAACAGCTATAACTCCCTTGGTTTTCAACCAAACAGGATGGGATTTGGAACATAGATATATATAGTGGACTTCTACAAGAAGGTATTGTCACCAAGCACATGCATACATTTGCGTGAACGTGCGCTGCAATCTGATTGGCTGAAACTTTAAACAGCTATAACTCAATTGGTTTTCAACCAAACGGGATGGGATTTAGAACATAGATAAATGTAATAGACTTCTACAAGAAGTTATGGTCACCATGCTCATGTATGCAGGCGCGTGCAAGTGAAATGGGAAAAATAAAAAAAAACACTTGAATGAGCGTTTTATTTTATACTTTTGGATTAAATACTTTAATACTTAGCATATTAAAATACATAGATTGTGTAGACAATATGGTATGGTCATTACGCACATGCATTCACATGCGCAAATGTGCAATGATAAAATTTGAATTAACATGGTACACTTCTTGGTAAACGTAGTTAAAGTCTCAAATGCATAGAGTTTGTCTTATTTAATTACGCTTACAGGGAATATGACTATGAAAGGGAGTTGAGGGAGCGTTTGGGGAACATCTGTAACGGTCCCCGTTACAATTAGCACTAGTTTAAATATGTAATTTGGTCTTAGTTGATTGTTGATTATGAAATATAATTTTAAGATTTGATGTATGGAGTTTTTATCACTTTATCTAGATATCAGAATTGAATGAGATATCACAAATTAAAACTATGATAGTTTTATTTGTTCAAGGTCAGTGGAAAGTAATCCTCTGCACTGTGACTGCATCTTAGCCGATTTCGTCAGATTTTCCAAAACAAGGAATTTAATATTGAGATATGAGTATGGAACAGAACCGAGATGTTCAACTCCTGGTAATCTGACAGGAATATTGTTGCGGGATCTTTCATTTGAAGAAATGGACTGTTATCTCACCACAGCAAGAACAACAGTTCTGGAAACGTCAGGTAGAGTGATCTTTTTTTCTTACTTAAAAACGCTGCATTGTCTAAACTTGAAAGCACTCCTATACATTATCTATGTTCAGAGGCGGAAAAGCGAATAAAACATGTGAATTAACTTAACGCCTATATGTTATCTGGTTAACTTAAACTTGTTTGTTAATAGAGTTTATTTTTCATGTGAATACTTATCTAAAATACTAGGAGTTAAAGTAGGCTTCATATTCGTCCTGCAAGGTAAGAATGTTGTTGCTGTATCCATACATGGGATTAATGCACGATTAGCTATGAAATGGCTGGAGAAGGTTCTTCCTCAATGAAAATCTGTAAAGGTGTCTCTTATTATTGTTGATATTGAAAATTTATTTTCTTATCAATAGCTTTTGTTGCGTTGAGCTTCCAGGCTGATATTGATGATTACTGGAGGCCTGGTATACTTCACAAAACTAAAAAGGCATTCTATAGCTTACAAGAAAGGACCTTAGACTGAAATTTAAGAAAAGAGGATTGAGCAATTGTTTTCCAGCACTTAATTTAAAATTAAAATAAATTGTCAGTTGCACTCCTTTAACTTCATTTTTGACCGACGTTCAACGTTTTTAAACAAGAATAAAAAGAAAACGTCTGATTGCTTTATTTTGCAATTTGATTTTGGAAAGAACGAGCGCAGATGTTCGTGACTTTTTAAACTTGGTAAATAATTTTGACCATTTTCTTATTTTTAAACACGTTTTAGAGAATTTCACCGAATAGGTGTAGCTATATAGACTTCTGGATCCGTTCCCAAATTAATAATTGATAAACATTGTAGATACTTACATGCGCAGTGCGTTAAGTTCTTAAGTACATGCTATTCCTAAAGTTTCTAAAATAATAGTATCACTATGAAAAAGTTAAGGTTTGTTGGTGGCTTAATTTGAATTAAAAACGTTGTTTATCATATAAATTTGTTCATCAAGAAAAGATTTTTTTTCTATTTGTTCAACCAAATATTATTTTTTATTTGCTGGATCAATTATGCTGTACATGTTTATTTCTGACAAAGTTAATCGTTTGTAAGGAAATACAATGAATTATAAAGAAAAGAAATGGGATCCCTGAAAATTATATTTTTCTAACAAATATGATATGTTATATGTTTACATTAGATAATGAATCCAAATTTACAAAAAAGAAAAAAAAAACATGAATTATTTAATCATATAAAAGTTTTGAGTTACACATGAGCGAACGATATTTATTTACTTATTTGTTTTTATTTTATTTTTATTTCATTTCATTATTTATTAATTTTGGTGAAATAGGGATAGAAATGAAATATAGCAATAAGAGAATAAGGTTAATCAAGCAGTATGCAAAATTATGTATGTCGAACATGTCTCATATGGAGTCGAGCTAAACCGATCCAATTCGAAACAGACTGATTTCTGTTCCTAATTAGGCTCTTTGACGTCCTTGACTGTCAATGGAAATTAAGTGATATACAATATATGGTAATGACTGTTTGACTACTCATTGCATTTTATGGTTGTTAAAAAACAACGTCTGTTCGAATACTGTTCGTTATCATATATTTTAGCATATGACTGACTTATATCACCATAATGATCTTCGTTTGCTGCACGAAAATGCACAGAATTGTGTATCCTAAACAGAAAACGTTAATCCGCAGTTTTTTACCAAGTGGAAGTAGTTACATGTACGGTGTTTTTCGATATTTATCAATGCTGGAGACTGAATGATTAAATGCTGGAAAGAAACTCATGAGAATGCTATTTTATCCTTCAGGTAAGAATGAAAAAATAATCTTTACTAAAATGGAAATCACGAAAGCTATTTAAAGGCGAAGAGAGAGAGAGAGTTCCTTTATCAATCAATCAATCACATAAGACGACTTATGAAAAAGGGTCAGTTTTTTCACAAAACCTGATAGATCAAACAGCAAAAAAAACCTTAATAATAGGAATAATATCACTTTGTTTATTAAATATGGTTTATCAAATTATTCGTCAATAAAAGCGATCCGACTCGATTCATTATCTTTTTAATCGTGACTTTTTCTTGTTAAGAAAAAAAAAGGATTCACCTCGAAGGGATAAGTTACCTTTCAGGTAAGATTTCATTTTTACAATACTTTATTCAAAGCAGTAGTGTTGTGTCATAATTGTTTTGATTAAACTATATCAAAGGAAGATAATAAACCCCTAGACCATTATTATTATAATTATAAGTAGTAGTAGTAAATATTTATAAAGCGCCTTATATACATATTTATTAAAAAACCAATCATTCTAAAGTGGTGTAAAAAAGTAAATATACATTTATATAAATATGAAGACAATATAAGGAATAAAATAATATTGAATGGCACAGGATATTAAAATTAGGTATTTATAAAATTCAGAAAAAAATTTAAAGTAAAAGAAATGTTATGAATATCAAGTTTTAAAATAAGGGGAAAAATATAGAAGTACAGTGGAGCAAGAAAAAAAATCTTGATATTAATATAACATATTTAAGAGTCATAAATATACTCTTGCATAAATCACAATTTAATAAAAGTCTATAATTACAGACCAAAGATTGAAATGTAATCAATTTACTCAATAAAAATGGGTTTTAAGATATTTTTAAAAGTGTGAATAGACGGATATGAAAGCAGATATGAAGGTAATAAGGCCAGAGGGATGCTGCGTAGCCACATTAAAACGTCTGTTTTCATACATTGCGGTCTTTACAGTATCAGCTTGTTTGCTGATCCAAGGGAACGACCAGGTTCATAGATGTTGATGAGCTCTACAATGTATTTTGATGCCATGCATTTTATAGCTTTGAATTATAATAAAAAGATTTTTATACTGGATGAGTTTCTCGATTGGAATCCAATGCATAAACATAAGAATAGCAGTAATGTGCTTCCTTCTGATACGGGTAATATAATACTTGCCGCTATATTCGGTATGCACTGGAATTCGGCTAGTTCAGATGTATTCATACCATAGAGGATGGAGTATAGAGCATTTGCATAGTCGAGCCTAGACAACATAAGAACAAAATTCCTCCGTAATCATTGGCCGTTTGTTATAGCATGCACGAGACGCGGATGGATGAAATTTTCTTTAGCATGCTGAGAGACATCAATATACACCGAGGTCCGTAACACTGGTTACCTCACTAATGATGGTGTTACTAAAGTTCAGATGGTAAGATGGAGACTTTGACTTGATGTTTAGTAGCAAAAATATAAAGTTTGTTTTATCCTCATGAAATTTTAGAATATTAAATATCATTTTTTTCTATATTCCGGTAAACAAATTTTGTGATAAATGATAGATCTTAAACAGGTAAGAATTTTTTTATATTCAATTACATTTTATTTTGTTTTTGCATATATATTTCAATACTGATTAGTTATAGAAATTGGAACCTAATTTCAGATTTGGTTTTGCTTAACATTCTTTTGTTTAAAGAAATATCCTCAACAAAAACTCAAGGAGAATGCATGCAAAGTTTCATTGGAAGGAGAAAACAATGTGTAATCTTAAATTCTAACTTTATTTACTTGGGTAGTACTATTACATATATCACTTTTCTTTTTCTTCTTCTTTTGTTTTTTATTTGTTTTAAAGGTACGTATCAATAAGAAAATGCCCATGGCGAATTTTTTTTTTCATTTTCGCTGTTGAATGTTTCATTTCATTCCAATAGTATGAAGAAAGGGTGAGGAGAGATAAGATGAATATCTATATTGTGTGATTTTACATTTGTTTTATATTTGCTTTATACACTGAGCTGAAATGGGGTATATTCGCGAGGATTGTCTTACTGATGGCAAATATGAATTAACACAAATTGAACTATAGATCAAACTTTCAGAAAACGATGTTCTTTATCTCTTGTTAGTTCAAGCATAGCACGCATGAAAGAAAATTGAAATTTAATCCTCCGAACTTTGTGAGCACAATTTTCAAGTTTTCATTGAAATTGTAACGACTCAGTTAACGTTGCATTCATTTATCGGTTCAAACTTTTAAATGTCTTTCTTTTTAATTTAGTAACAATTTTGTATATCAAGGTCATGATGTGTAGTTCACAATTTTGTCTAGAATTTATAACATATTCAAGTTTGTCTAGAATATAGAGATGATGCCCTGCATGACAGCCTCGGGTTTTTGTTTTGTGTGATACAAGTATAATAAGGTCTACTTAATTTTGGAGGCAGAAAAAATCCTGAAATTGTTCATGTATTTATTAATATGTATTTAGTCTGCACATAACTAATTTTGCTTATTTGCATGTAACAATAACTATTCAGCGTACTATTTACTTGTAAGCCTACTACTATTTTTTTCATTTTAAAATTACTCTTATGATTTATAATTTCGGAAGTAAAACGAAAAGAGCTTCCTTTACAGAATTTATTCAATTTTATTTCAATGGTGATCATATGATTATTAAAAAGATTTTTTCCTCAATTTTGAAAATTCCTTATTTTGTATATTAGACTCTTTTAAAGCATTTTTAAAGTAAGGATCATTTAAAAGAGGGAAATCAATTTTGTCTCATTTATAATAAAGATGTAAAATGTAATTTAGGCATCATAATTATGATTAGTGGTGTCCTCGTGTGTATTTTGTCCTAGTATTCAGCCGTCTCGATTAACATGAGGTATGTATATGAAAAGAGGGCTTACAAGGCGCTTTACGGAATATCCATAAATTTTCATCAAAGAAATGTTTATAGAAAAGATATAATTTCCGAAAATTTGTTGAAATTAAAATCAACATTAAAAATTCTAATTCATTTTAATTGCCGATATTTGTCGGTTTTGCCCCTTTGTAAAAACATAGGTGGCGCCACGACCGTTTAGGTTCAACAGCACTTCCGGTAGCATGTAAAAACGTCAAATCTGTGCACCTGTCAATGGTATATCGATGTTTTTCAGGATTTCCTAAGTGTTTAAGCTGTTGTAAATTAAGCTTTCATGTAGATACAAAGTCGGTTAACCGTTAGGTATCAACCATACATAGGTTCGATCATGTATTTCGCTACAAAAACCTCGATGACTTCAGTCACACTGTGTGTTGATACACATCAGGCACATGCATTCGGTGAGACGTTCATCTTTGCAACTTCAGAAGGTGAGTTCCTCATTTAGTTTTATTTGCATTTAAAGAATTCTTTTAACTTTAAAATTTATTCTTGCTCAATAAACTCTGTACGTTATATGTTGTTTTTACATAAGTCTTAATGATAAAGAAGGGGGGGGGAGTGTAAACAGTGTCAAACGTATCCGTAATCATTCACTTATAAATATATGATGCTTACAGTCTATGAACAAATATAATCAATAATGATGTAAATCAAAATGTTAAAAAAAACAACTTTTTTAAATCTACGATATGAATAACTTAGATTAGTTTTTATTTTTTTAAATTTTATAATTCAGTTTGTAGCATGTGTATATATGTTGATTTATATAAGCGTTTTTTTTTTTATTCTCATGAAAATACTCGGCTACATAATTACTTGACAGATTCAAAATATACAAGGAAACTGTTAAACTCTCAACAAGTGCAAAATTATTTGTTTTGTCATAAACTATATATAGTACATATATCCCACAGGTATACTGATGATGACTGACTGAAGAAAACAAGCAGAAGGATAGTGAGAGAGAGGATTTCTTCCTCAAATGCAAGTTAATATTTTTCACATTTCATCTCTTAATATTGCATAATTTTCTATTTTTTTGAAAAATACAGAATATGCGAGGATATTATCAAAAAGCTTGTCAAGAAATGTTTCTCAAAGGCAGTTTCAGGGCCCGCGTGGTGGGCATACCCCCCCCCCCCTTGAAATTGTTGTATCAGTATGTAAAAATTTGAATATATATATATCCATTATCTTAAAATCAAGGAAAAACTTCCTTTTTTATGTGTAAGAACTTGTTAGCTTTTCAGCCCCAACCTTCCGATAAGGACCTCGCCCTACACCCACTGGGGCTTCAGTACAGCCACAAGACACACCCCCCCTCCCAGTGGATGTGCCACTGTTTACTTTTTTAAATTTATACAGCATTTTGTTTGACATCCATTTACAAGATATGAATATCTACCATAATAATATTTTTGAATAACACATTAAGTCAAATTTTCAAATTCATGTAACAGATTTATAATTATATATATATATATAAATTTATAATTTTCTTGTCATTTTTATAGGACCAGTATATAAGGCTCTATAAGGCCTTGATACCAAGAGTCTGACCTGTCCTGTTTATGCTTGGAATTGAGGAAGATTTAACATAAAAAGAAGTACACTGTGGGACTGTATTTTAAGGTAGGTAATTAAAATACCTGTGACAGTTTTCAAGGATTACACTCAATTTAAACCATTAAATAGTTTACTTTAAAATTTTGGGAC